>OY764962.1:104153745-104536423 GCA_963668005.1 Melieria crassipennis | reverse complement strand
CGCCGGCGCGCGTCGCGCTCGGCGTCACCACCGTGTTGACAATGACCACACTGATGTCGTCAACCCAATGCAGCATTGCCAAAGATTTCGTACGTTAAATCCATTGACGTCTATCTGGGAACATGCTTCGTTATGGTCTTTGCCAGTCTACTGGGTAAACTTACATACATACTAACTACCACTACTACTACAAATATTCTCTTTTACTCACACCACCTCTAATTGTTGTGTTTGTTGTCTATGATTTCATTGTTTTGGTTTTTGTACGTTTGTTTGTTGTATGCGTAACAAAAAGTACATTACTACTTAGTAAAGAGATGATGATACTTTAAAGAAGTAAAAGATAAATCAGACAATTCCGTTACATCTACATGTATATACGTAATTGTGTTTTGAGTTCTCTTCAAATATTATTTTGGAAAAAAAATAATTATTTTTCGAGATTTTACTTTAGTTTCATACAAATCAAATACAAAAGAGAGTTTTTAGTACAGTTCTTCAATGCTTTCAAACAGCTGTACATAACCTCAAAAGTGTAACAGCTGGTTGGAAAGCACTTTTAAGTGCTTAAAATTAAAAAAAAAAACTTGAACAAATTTAAACTTGAAACAATTTACATTTATTTACACTATTGTACAGTTTTTCAAGGCTTCCGAACAGCTGCACATAACCTCAAAAGTATAACAGCTGGTTGGAAACCACTTTTAAGTACTTGAAAATAAAAAAAACTTGAACAAATTCAAATTTTTTTAAATTTACAATTAATTAACGTTTTATTTTATTACTAAAACTTGGTTGGAAAGCACTTTTAAGTGCTTGAAAATAAAAAACTTGAACAAAATTAAATTTTTTATAAATATACAACTAATTAAAGTTACAATTTTATTACTAAAACACATTAAACAAATGTTTTAGTAAGTTATAGTTTTTATTTTATTTACAAAAATTTTTTTAGCAACACTCACTCACACAGGGAATTCCAAAGCCCATTTTTTTTAAGCTATTAAACACCACTGAGCTGCTACTATATGCAAATTACTCACTTCACATCACTACTTTTTTTCACTACTATTTCTACTACTTAATTATGTACTTTAACAACAGTTTTTACTATTGCATACCACAATATAAATATATATATACATATTTTTTCAATAAAATCGTAAACAACAAGACTAACGCTTAACGGCAAAGGTGCACACTGCTAAAAAGATACTAATTATGGAATGTTCACATTGGCCGCATGCAGAACATGTGGCAAATACACCAGAAAATTTAAAAAAAATTTGCAAATTTAGCACAAAACTAGTGCAATTGCAACAGAAGCAGATTTAACATAACTTCTGATCAGATTTCGAGTGTCTGTGGTGGGCCCAGTCCAAATACAACTCTAAGTCCAAAGGTCAAAAATACACAAAAATCAGCTCTTTTTGTAGCTCATTCAAGTTGTTCAATAAATTGAGCTTGTAACGATTTTTCTACACTCTGAAATAACTGTCACAAATGGTAAATAACGTTTTTATAAAAAAATTTTTTAAATTTTTTCAAACCACACAACATGTTGTTTGACATGTTGGTTCGAAATTTGGAATTAAAACTAAATTTTTATGTAAGCAAATGAACAATTTAACATGCCACATTCTATGCGTTGCGCAATGTGAACACGCCCTTACCGCGACCCTTTTCTCACAAGACAACAAACGCCACATGACCGCCAAGCGTACAGCACGTCACCAAGCCCAGCAACAAAAAAAGAAAACAATGAAAAAACAACCAACCAACCAATAACTAATCAACAAATACCATCTATACAACAATTTATTTCTATACAAAAACAACAACAGCAACAATAACAGCAACAAATAACAAATCTCTTTTTTCGTATTTGTATGTTCTCGTTAATTTTTGAAACATTATTAGCAATACTATCATTTTGAAGAAAATAAATGCAAACTCATTGATACGCGCTTCCACCTGTAAGGGAAGCGAAGGGTGTTGCACACACACACAAACACACCCAAACACCCAAACACACACACACACCTAATAAGTAGCACTCAACACTTGATATTTAAAATTTTTAATTGTTTGCACGCATTCAAGCAGCACAAATAGCAAAAACCCCAACCAAAGCTCGTACCCGAACCCCGCAAAAATGCAAAACACACACACAAAAAAAACCCAGTGTACAAAAGCCAAAAACTAGACAGTACTAGACAGTGCACTGTGAACGGTGCGACTGCACCACAACTATATATACATACAAGTATGAACACGGCCTAAACCCAAATGGTACCCTGATATCATATACGCCCAGCTTCAGCAATGCCTAGTAATAGCAACAAATTTTGCCAAGTCAAATAACGCCCACTCAAGCACTCGACGCAAAGCCGGAAATCTACAATCTACACTCGTCCTGTCCTATGGCCAGCGGTCGATCCTCAAACGACGAGTGAAAGTCGGCTTTGGCTTTTTTGACGCGGCATTTTCGCTTCAAGCACTGACACTGGGTTTCAATGCTCGTTCAATGCTTGATGCCAAAATGTCAAACTATGTGAATGAAATAAGAATTATAATTCGATTTGCTTTATGCTTAAGAAAATTGTATTACATGTGTGTTGATTTTGTTAGTTTTTTGCAGATCCTTGAGTGCAGCACGTGCAGGTGAGTATTCAGTTTTAGTTGAACTAACGAGTAGTCGAAATGAAAATTCTTAACGCTTTCTACGATTTGAAGAAGACTGAGTGTTCAAAGATGCTGTTTTGAAGTCAAGTTGTTGACTATCGCTGGTTTGTTATTATTATATTTTGTTTGGAGTGTCCATGGACACGGATGTCTACTTACCTCAGATATTGCCTCCCCCCTCCCCCCCAACCCCTTGATTAGAAAGTGCCCGAGCTTACAACAAAGTAATTGAAGAAGATCTGACAGCGCCTGACATCTAATTTCCCAGAGACTCTGGATCTCATTTAGCCAGTTCGTCGCTGGTTTACGAGGTGTGACAACTAAGTAATGAGACTGATTCCATAAAAACCGTATAGTGAAAAATTATTCTACAACTCTGCCGTCCCCTTCAAAGTAGTCCCCTTCGGCAGCTATACAACGATTCCAGCGCGTTTTCCATGCTTCGTAACATTTCTGGAACGCTTCGACTGGTATGTCCGTGAATACCCTCGTCACGGCCGCCTGGATGTCCGTAATCGACTCAAAATAGGTTTCTTTGACCACCGATTTTGTTCTAGGGAACAAAAAAAGTCACAGGGTGACATATTGGGCGAATAAGGCGGCTGTTGCAACACGGCGATCCCTTTAGAGGCCAAATACTGGGACACGCTGAGGGCGGTGTGGCACGGCGCGTTGTCGTGATGAAGGATCCAGTTACGAGCGATGCCTGTAAACTCTTTATGCCATCGAAACACCTGGGCACGACTAAGAGCACTATCACCATGCACTTTTACAATTTTTGCGTACGTTTCCGAAGCTGTTTCGCCCAATCGGGCGCAAAATTTTATCGCGACGCGTTGCTCTTGATTTCGTTTCTCCATTTTCGTGACGAGCACCACCAACAACACGACACAGCAGGCGAACTAAACAAGCTAGAGCGATGGTAAATATATAAATGAAGAGGGAAAGGATGCCGGGGAAGGGAATTTCAAGGTCGCAGGTTCACCACAAGCGCGGCAATAAAATCAATCTCATTACTTAATTCTCAAACTTCGTATGTAGTGTAAAGTTTCAGCAAGTTTGAAACACGGCAGTGACTTCAGTAGATCTTCTCTAACTTCTCGATGCTATTCAGACTAGAAAAGTACCTCTTCTATCTAACTACTTGCACCTTCTTTTGAATATTTGGACCCTTGTTGCAGCCGCCGCGGCTCAGTTGGTTAGTGCGTTGGACCGCGAGTCGAAGGCAGCAACCCCAGGTTCAATACTGCCTGTAATAACACCTAAAAAAAATAACGGGAAAACTCGTTTTCTCTTTCGGTGGCTGTCCTCTCAGCTGGAAATGGCAAACCTCTGAGAGTAAAAATTGCTTATGAAAAAAGCTCCCAACATGCCGTTCGGAACCGGCATAAAACTGTAGGTCCCTTCCACCCGCGTACAAATTCACACGCACAACACGGGTGGTTGCGGGAAGCTAGGCCTTAGTCACGCGTAAGCGGGCTGTCGTGCCAGTCAATTATTATTATTATTTTGTGTTGTTTCATAAATTAAATGAAAGAAAGGTCTGTAATGAACAAACTTTAGAACAAGATAAAGAAGAATACAATCAAATGAATGCAATGAAAGAAAGGTCTGTAATAAACCAACTTTAGAACAATATCAAGAAGAATACAATCAAATGAATTGTAAACCCACATTTTTATGATATAACATTATAACTGTTAAAATAGACAAAAGATCTATAATGTATGTATTTATGTCGGCCGGTTTATGGCCGGCCTCGATAGTACAACGGCTAACGCGCTGGCTTCTCATACCGAGGCCATAGGTTCGAATCCCTGCTAGCCCCCCCCCCCCCCCCTGGTGGTCTACTTCTATCGCTATCCACATGAAGCAGATGAGAATGACGGATCGAATTTGTGGTATCACAACGGGCCATATAGGCGTAAGTGTGTCTCATATAGAGACATACACTGCAACCAACCAACCAGCTATCCATTTGTGTATGAAAGTCTTTGCAAAAAGAACCCACATACCAATGAAAGTCTTTTCGGCTCACTTGTGTCTTCATTATTGCATCCATTGTGCTGTCACCACAGTCGTATTCGTCTTGTATGGGTTAGGTGGAAAATACCTCAAAATTTACTCATTGTCAATGCCTTCATGCTCATTGCGATTAAACCCAGTAGTCTTCTTCTAAAGTAAACTACTTCGATCTCTTGATGAAACGAAGAAGAATCAAAGTTTTCATTTCTGTGCTATGTAATAGACTTGTGAAAAATCTTGTCTTCATGATGCCGCCTCAAGTCGCCGCCCCTGTTGGCCAGAGCAGTGACTATTGTATAGTTTTCAATTATTTCTTATTGTAAGAGTTTCTGCGTACATTAAAAACATGGACCCAATCGCATTGCCAGCAGATGGTCGCAGTGAGCTGCCAAGAGCCATAAATAGAGATTATACACAAATGCAAAACGAACCGATTTCCCCTTCATAGACAGAGCCCATTATGCCCGGCAGGAGTCACATCGTTCCTACCCATCCATAATGTTTAAATTGTCTGGTTTATTATACTTTCGATATTCAAATATCCTTCCCTGCCTTTTGATCAGCAGCCTTCGTCCTTTAATATTTAATTAAGTAATTGACTGGCCCGATACCGACTAAGGCCTAGCTAACCGCAACCATCCGTGTTGTGCGTGCGAATTCTTTTTTACAAGGTTGGAAGGGACCTACAGTTTTATGCCGATTCCGAACGGCGAGTTGGGAGCTTTTTCATAGGCCATTTTACTCTCAGAGGTTTGCCATTTCCTGCTGAGAGGACAGCCGCCGAAAGAAAAATTTTTGTTTTTTTTCGGTGTTAGCAGCAACGGAGTCTTGAACCTGGGTTCGATCGTCGCATTTGACTCGCTGTCCTTTGTTGATATAAATTCCTAACATCTCTCCAGAGACCCACATGAAAACTCACTATTCAATGACTTTAGTAGATATCCGCCTCGGTAGCCCAACAACATCATCTAGTTCAGTCCTTTACCTTAAGACAAGTTCCTATCATTCAAACAATAATCCGTCTTGATGAACTATATGCATCAAATTCGTATATTCTGTACCCACACAAGCGCAGCACTAACACAGTGCCTGTACGAACTACCCCATACGACTTATCAAAGACACCAACCTCTTGTATCAACTCCATCTACCTATCAGAAACGAATACGCAGAAGGCGCTTACATAATTTAAAATGTCTCATCAAAGTCTCAGACGTAGGTGTCTCCTTTAGGGAACAATAGGTGGCAGCCCCATCACCTCAAACTGATAGTTTTTTTCCCTTTTGAGGCCCTACGCTGCCGAGCAAATTGAATAAATAAATTGAATTGATAAGAAGAACAAATAACTCGAATGCCTCTTTTCCGACAAGAAACTTTTCCTTGTGAAATTATTTTTTTTTATTTTTCTTCAGCATTTATTATCAGCACATGGCCACTTTGAGTTCAAGGTTTAGTAAAATTTTGGCTAAGTGCAATCGTAAAAAGTTCTAGCCCAACTCGCAGCTCACAGGTAAGTAAAAGTAAACACACCCAACTTGCCTAAAACAGCTAACTGAATTCCGGAACGCCAGAAACATTTACGCATTGGAAGCGTCGAAAACTGATTTGCAACAACAAAATCCCTGTATAAAATATTCAAACGTTAGAAATCCAAATATGCTAAATAATGCCAGTCGTTTTTCTCACTTTGCAATTTCACACAGAAAACACACTTTTGCAACAGCTTTGCGTAGTTTCATTGCTTTTAGGCACTTCAGCCAAGTGTCCTTGAACCGCTTGCAACCGTATACTCGCGTGCGGCACAGGCAACACGCACTCACCCCACTACCCCACGTCCCGACGAAACTCACTCGGAACCCCTTCGCTCCATTACAAAAGTGCTTGTTCAATGAAATTGCATTCTGCGTGCGTGTGTGTGCGGCACACCAATGAATTTTCTTTAAATGATACTATTCCATAGCAAAAAAATGTGTACATAAATCGTTTGCTTACAAAAGAAACAAATTTCAATTGCTTCTGCAGACCAAAAAATCCAAATTAAAACAATTTTCAAAAAAATGAAAAAACAAAAAAAAACCACAAAAAAAATTAAAATTCGAGCTGTTAGAAATGTTTCGTTATTCTTTCACTCTTGTGCTCAACAATGCTAAATTTACATACGAGTATCTGTGTAAAATACTTCATTTATGATTTGTGATTTCCCTCTTGTCCCGCGTCACGTGCATCCACAAGTCCACACATTCACAGCCCAACACACAACACGGAGATCTCACTCACACCTTGATTTATAATTTTGTTTGTGTACCGCCAGCAATTTCAACATTTCTTTATTTATTGGCACACAAATTTCATTTGAGTTGTATAGATTTTGGTTGCAGCAATTCCGCAAACTCTTTGCATCGATGTAAAATACACAAATTTGCTTAGTTAGCGTAGTTGGATTTTAGTATATTCGGTTCTTTTCTCTCTTGCTTTCAATGTTGTTGTCTGTAGTTTGTTTATGTCTGAAAGCCCCATGAGAAATCCCAGTCATCCTTTACGATCAGTTTTTTGAATGACCTTTCGAAATGGAATTCTGAGAACCGTTAAGAGTACGCGGAGATTTTGAAAATGCAGCAAAAAGGGTTTAGAATTTAATGTATAAAGTTTGTAGAACTAAATGCAAACGGAAATCGGTCGAGTAGAAACGAATCGGTACAAAAAAGTTAGGATTTAATTTTTATGTTTTGCTATTTGAGGTACAAAGTCAGTGTTATTGGTTGTAGTCGTAGTTTCCAGACAAATTATGATATATGTTAGCTAAGAGAAATTGGGACTGGAATTTAGAGGACCTAGATTAATCTGGGTTATAGGGATGGATGAATGAATGAATGTGAGCGGGAGCAGAGAATATAACCTTAGTGAGGTCATTACCTCAAACACTCATCGTACTTAAAGCTCAGGAAAAAGGCTGTTAGGGAAGATGGGAATGGGGAAAAGGGAAAGTGGATGGAAAGGAAGGGTTAGCCGGGTAAGGGTTTCCGGACTTTTTTTCTCTACTCTGTACTATCTACCTCCTGTCCTGTTGCCCCCATGGATTGTGTCCCGACATTAGCCCGACCATTCGACGGAGATCTTTCGTTCCTAGCTTCTGAAGTAAATCCCCTGCTTTTCTGTTCGGGCTTATCACAAAACACTTGGCAGTTTCACAGCTTCCCAAGCTAGACCAATGTTCTCTATGTAAGTTATTTACACAGGACTAGGTTTATAGGGACTTATAGAGGACCTTAGGAACTGTACCTTACCTTTGCCACTACCCAGCTCTATCGAGAAAGAAATGGAACCATTCTTCGGCAGTTTGGATAACCTCAATAAAGCTAATGTAAGAGATCTGCTAGGTTTCATACACCCATCAACCTGGTTTAATGGGGCTTTCGATTGACTTGCAGTAGGATGACATCAATGCTTTCTTGTGGCACTCCCAACTCGTGGCCTAAGTTTATTCTGCGGCCAGGTTCCGTGCCCTGAAAGTCACTTTAGCCTAACCTAAAACTGGAAACTTTTCTCTTGGACATGGATCAAAGGTTTTAAAAAGTTTATATGACAATCAAATTATACAAATCTGAGTAACTTTAATAGAAACTTTGAAAACTTGAATAGATTAATCGGGTTATATGTGAATATATCTGAATTAGACGTATGTTTGTGAAAGGCTCGTTTACTATTGAAGGTGATAAGGAATAAGGCTGAAAAAGATTTTATTTTAAAATCCTGTTTAAGCCTTAACCCATTTTCGGCCGCTACCAGAAATAGTCAATATTTTTTTAATTCCTTTTAAGGACTTACATTTAGGACCTTAATCAAGAATATGTTTGGATTTTTTTTGTGTTTTTTTTTTTACAAATTTTTTTATAAATTAATAAAAATTCAATTTCAAATAAAAACAAATATATATGTACATAGTTTTAGTCAAATAATAATCAAGCATGAAAACAAACAATTGTTGGTTTATATATGTACATACATGACGACTTCTGGCCAATCGTCGATTTTTCGACCACTGAAAAGTACGCGGTGCTGAGAGGTAAAAATATTTTCATAATCTTATGGATATCAATTGATTGTGGTAATTTGGTCTTTAGGCTTCGTAAATAATCAATAATAAATCAATAATTTGAAAAGGTTATATATTTTTCAGAATATTCAAAATATGACTAAAAATGCTTTTTTCGTGCCTTCGCCAACAGCTCTAAATTTATCGTTTTTAAAAAAAATTATTATTTCGAGGGGTTACCAAAAGACCAAAGCTATTTTCTGCATCAAAAGTTCAAAGATATAATGTCGAAGTGCAGAGCTACTATCCTTCAAAGTGGCTGGTCGAAAAATCGACCAGCGGCCGAAAATGGGTTAAAATCAATGTGAATCAGATGCTAAAACATGTTAAAAAAATATTAAAAAATAATTTATAACAGAAAATCAGTCTGAACAAAGTAAACTTTCAAATCGATCTATGTTAGAGGGACTTGAAAAAGTTGATCCACTACCAGATTATGTATCAGATGTATAAGAAACTTGGGTCTGAATGTAGCCTAACGATCATAATGGTGAATATGTAGTATAATAATAAAATTTAAATCGGATACATTTGATTTGAAAACTTTTCTGAGTACACTGAGTATATAATAAATCTGAATCAGAGGTTGATTTGAATCAAACATGGTTGATTTAAAAGCCGTTCTATACCCCATATGGCTATTTAGGTCAGCTGTAGGCATAGCTGAATCAGTTTAGTTTGAGAACTTGACTTTATATAAATGTTTTTCATAAATTAATCAAAGTCATTATAGGTTGATATTTTTTTGCTACAAATTGAAATTTTGAAATTAAGGAATGTATATGACTTAGTCGAAATTCTGATGGTTGGTCTAGTCTAGTTGGAATTTCATTAACTTCATCTATTTGGAAAGACGATCTATAGATAGAATTGATGGGAAAATATAACAAATAGAAACTTCCAAGTATTGATGATAAATTTTGACTAAGTAGTTTTCATAGATCAATAATAATTGCAACATGTATTTGAAAAGATGATCTATACATACATAGAATTGATGGGAAAATATAACAAATAGAAATTTTCAAGTATTGATGATACATTTTGGGTGACTAGATTTCTTAGCTAAGCCTGAGCACCATATTAAATCGTTTAATACGACCGACCAGTATCGACTAGAATGTACTGAGTGAGACGGTAACTGATCTATAATGTTTTAGGATAGCTCAAGATTAAAATTGTGGGGTACTCGTGCGCCCGCAGTCCTTTAGAGCAGTATTGGTTTTAACAAACTAAAAAAGACTGAAACTAATCTATACTTATTTAATAACTTCTTTAGCAAAAGTGTATTCTGATCAATGCTGATGTTTTTGAATACAGGATGTCCTGATCAGTGCTGATCTGTAATACTTCCAACGAGTATTGATTTATTATACTAAATGAGACTGCAACCAATCTGTTCAACTGTCTTAAATTTGATTCAAGATCACTCAAAATTAGGCAAAAGTTTAAATAAGAAATTTATTTACTTATCTAAAAACTTAGAAAAAACTAAAAGACAGATTACACCGTGCGACAACAAATTTTACACACGAAAAAATCGATATACTTGCAAAACTAGGGGCCAAATGTAGTAAAACTGCGTTTTTAGTTTTTCTCTCTGACGTCAAGATATTTTAAAAGACTCTGAAATTTCAAGGACATGTTTATATCAACAAATTTTTATAAAAGTTGAGCGCATATTAGAATAACAATATAGGTATCAAATGAAAGAAAAAGATCCTTAGAATCTTAGAAAATTTAATGTTTTAGTGCAAAAGGACGAAGAGGTATTGAAAATGTCCTTTTAGAACTTTATGCTTGAATATCCTTGCAAATTTCCAAAAATTTCTTTTGAAAAAAATATATCGTAAGGACTAATATGTACACTACTACATCCTTGAATTTCGTCCTTCTAACTTTATTAGTTTAAGATTTAAAAAATGTATTATGAAATTTTAAAGTTCTTTAAAAAAATTAAAAACGCAATTTTGGCCCCTAGTTTTGCAAGTATATCGCTTTTTTCGTGTGTTTTGAAATTATTTGATTTTTGTCGCACGGTGTTATATTCATTTATTCCAAATCGATTTCATGGACCAAATCGTTTAGGTCTGAAGTAATTCAAAACGAGTTCGAATTATTCCATATCGAAATCAATCCAAATTCTTGTTAAAAACTTTCCGCATCCTTTGACCTGCCTAAATTTTCCCATCAAGCCTGCTTGTCCCTCGTCGTTTGATGAACGTTAAAGACCCAATTACTGCATTATATGTTGTTGTTTTTCTTTTGGCGTTAGCAGCAGAAACAATAAACAAAATTCTTTATGATTTACTTTCAATTTACAATTTTTTCATTCTATTCTCCTATTCCCCGCACAATTTGCTCCAAATCTACCGAAAATCAAAATAAAAAAACTCAATCGACCTAAAACAACCAAAAATGCAAAAATCAAAAATTCGAATTGGAAAACCGTCAAATTGAAATGCATCCCACCAAAAAAAATGCAATCGAACCAAATCGAATCTAATCAAACCGAATTGAAATTGAATTGAATCGATTGAATCCCAACATTCCGATTGATTGTGCTTGATTCATTTAACTAACTAATCGATTGACCGATTGGTACATTCAATAATTAATTGATCAACTAACCATCACTGCAAAAATTATACGAAACAATATGCTTTCAAAAACTACTAAATTAAAAAACCAAACACAAACAAAAAAATGAACAAATGAAAAATCTAAATCGAAAAAAATCTATAGAGTACGCCACCGTCGGCTATATGGCAAAACGAATTCAAATGCGAAAACAAAGATTTATGGCGATCCAAAAGATAGCTGAACAAAAAAAGCAACAACTCGATGGGGTGCAACCGCCGCCCAATCCCAATCCAAATGCTGGGGATCATGGACATGGGCATGGTCATGGCCATAGCCATGGTCATCCTCATGCGCCCAAGCAAACAGTGAGTAACCGCCCAATTGGCTTTTCAAATATCCCACAAAACGTTGGTACGCGCGGTTGCTCGATAGTGGGACCCTTGTTCCAGGAGGTGAGATTCAAGGTGCACGATCCGAAGGCACACTCCAAGGGCGGTACGCTCGAAAATACCGTCAATGGCGGACGCGGCGGACCGCCGGTGGGCCCGCCCACACCGGGGCCGGGCGGCGCGGGCGGCGGCGGTGGCGGAGGCGGCGGCGGCGGCGGCGGAGGAGGACCGCCCGAAGGTGGGGATGCCGAAGCGGCGGTGCCATCCCATTTATTACACCCGGGCAAGGTAAAAAAAGTAATTTCCAGCCCAAACCCGACTACCGACTCAGCAATCTGAATGCACTAACCTATTGTCTCTCTCTCTGCTCTCATTTCGCCATCACAACACAAACACCAACACCAACACACATTCGATACATTTCACACATTTTTCGTTTCTGACACTCATTAAAACAAAACAAAAACAACAACTTACGCCTCTAGGACATCAACAAGTTGCTGGGCATAACGCCATCGGACATTGACAAATACTCGCGCATTGTGTTCCCGGTGTGCTTCGTCTGCTTCAATCTGATGTACTGGATCATCTATCTGCACGTGAGCGACGTGGTGGCCGACGATCTGGTGCTGCTGGGCGAGGAGAAATAAGCGACGCGAGCAGAGTCGAGCAGCTGCACCAAAAATTATTTAATTAGGCTACTTAGTAAGACTAGACACCATAGTGAAAGCAGAAAACAGAAGAAACACACACACACACACACACACAAATCTAGCAAAAAATTGCAACACTGCAAGCGTTGCTACATGCCAACAACAACACAACTCATGCTGGCAGTGCAGCAGAAAATTTAGCGTTAAGCAGAAACCAAAATCAACCAACGGACGTTAATTATGCTAACAATAACAAAAAAAAAAAAAAAAGAAGTAAAAAAAAATTAATAAAACCAAAACACAACACCCAAAGGAATCAAAAGTAAACGTATGTAGTTGCTTAATGTAAAGCAAAAGCAAATACAAAAACAAAACACACACACACACACAAAAGAAACACGTCAACACAATAACAATTGTTCATATGTAATAGCAAAGAATATAAAATGAAGACAGCCCATAGAACAATTGTGCGTCAGAGGCTCAAATTAAATTTAAAAAAAAATAGGAAATTAAAAAAAGTATAATAACAACTTGAAATGTGCAGAAATAGCAAAAGCAAAGCGATTAATAGTTAAATTTTTAAACTAAAGCCAGTTAAAAAATTCGTCAAATCTAGCAAACACCATCAACCACAACCAAAATCAAGTGAACAACAAAAAATGCTATCAACACACACACAAACAATTATTCACACACACACACATAAACCCAATGCTCTAATTTTAATTAAGACAAAACCTAAAAGAAACAACACCAATGAATTTGTTTGCTGTTATTCATATCTACTGAGTTGAAAACTTAAATATTTTTGAAAAAAATTCTTTTCGAATTTGAAGCAATTGAAAGTGCTGTGCTTTATAAGGGGTTCGAATTTTAATTCCATGCAACTTGAAGCGCTTGCAAAATTTAAAATGAATGTTGATCCAATGCTTCCTAATTGAAATATTCACATTCACTCGAGCTACTTGAGCACTCGAAATGCACTCATTTCTCTCAACTTGGCAGTTCTGGAGAGTTGCGCTGTTCACCGGCATTTAAATACAGTAAATCGTTTTCTTATATTTTCGGCAATGGTTAGATTTACATGGGAATTGCCAACGTTTATGAAAGCGTTTAAAACAAACTAAATATATATATATGTATATACATTTATATATGTATTCATTAACAAATACTTGAGCATGTCTTCCTTAACTTAAGCATAAAATAATTGAATTAGTAGATTATATAAGTAAAGCTACATGTGTGCAGGTTTGTTCATACAAAGTTGATATGTTTTACCCTCAATTGTATTATTTATCATGTTTTCTCATTTGAAATGACCTCGAATACATACCGAATGACCCAAGTATCTGCTCGGTTATGGACCCCAATGTGAGGCGAGAACTTTGCATCGACGAGCTTACTAGATAGTTTTCAGTCCAGTTCAGACTTGAAAGGCATTTACAAAGACCTATTTGTCTTCAATTATTGAATCTAATAGTTAGTCACAGAAATAAGAAATACAGCGATCGTAAGCCTTTGAGTTACGAAAGCGAGTTCATTGGACTCAGATTTCATAGTTCCACCAGCCATCATGTGATCACTTTTCATATAAGTTTAGCCTGAACTGCTGTTAAGCTTTGGTTATTTGTGATCTTCCATTGATGTATGTACTCGTAAGTAAATAAATTGCTTTGAGATGGTGCCGACTTGGGTTATACTTTCTGATCATAAAATACCCGGAATTTTTCAATGATAATAATTACATTTCCTTCAAAGTAATCCATGCACATATTTCAAAGCTTTCTCCAATCTTGAAAACAGGCTCATTTTGGGATCGCTTTTAGCTTCTTTCGCGAATTCCTTCTCCTCCTTTATGGCCCCAAACGTCTCAAAATGCTTTCGGCGAAGTGATAACTTAAGTCGTGGGAATAGAAAAAAGTCACAGGTAGCCATGCAGTCGCATCCAAGTTAAAATGTGTGAGCCGGTGCAACTAAATTCGATATTGGCAGACTGACGTAGGTTAGGTTGGGCTAGGTTAGGTTATGGCGGCGGTGAATACGTCTCACATAGACACAATGATCCATAGTACTGCCGCATACGTCTTATCCTATCTCCTCTTTTCTGGACCAAGTCCAACCTTTGTCGTATTCGCAAAAAATAGTAGATCTTTCAAAGGGGTTCTCGGCCAAACCGTGTAGAGAAGAAACGATTTTCATCTTGCGTGTGACACAGAACGTCTTTATTGTTTTATCGTTCTCGGAATCAAAACCGTGCTTACAGAGGTTTGACTCAGTTAAAAAACCCTTACCTGCTTACAAAGCATTCACGCACAAACTCCGAACAGATAGGTTTCAAACAGATATTTGAGCACCATATGACCAATGATCAACCTAGAAACAAAATATTTTGATAATATCTCAAAGGGGGTTTGTGTGAATAAGAGATTCCGGGTATTTTCAGAAGGCATAGTACCATATGGCTTATGTTTTCTATATTCTATTCTAGTGCTCAAACATCCTAATTCTAGTGCTCAAACATAGGTTTATCCAGGTTTATGTCTTTACCCTCAGAAAATCATTAAAGAGTGCCGAGAGGTTAGCTGCAGAACTTTAAATTTCGTATGGACTTATGATCCTTTGAACTATTTTATCCTTTACTTATATAATTCCATATAAAAATGCCTCATACATATTAAACTATTTGTCTTTTTGTAAAGTTGCCAAATATTTCATTAGAAGTTTTAGTAATTAAAAGAAGTTATTTTCGAAAAACACAGCGATCTCATAACGTATTTAGTTTTGATTTGTGTATAGCTTTGTGTACTGAAAAAAATATGTTTCGATTCAATGTTATTGTGCTCTGCATGCGTGACTCTCTGGAATAGTTAGGAACACTTGGCAATTGGAACACAATGGGCCCTATGGCCCAAGTGCTGACGCAGGGGCGGCCATTTAACCTATCCACATATTTGACAATTGATTGGTGCATTACTATAGTACAGGTTTAAAAATTGCCTTGGGCCTTGAGTGAGGCAAGAACCACTCGGATTCGGTGATAAAGAGGGCAACATTGCTGCTGTTGTTGATGCTCAGCAACTGTGTCAGGTTGTCAAGAAGTGGAGCTATCAAAAGACAAAGTATTTTTTTGGTCCGAGTTGGGCTGTTATGAAGAAAAGTTAGGCTTTGAAAAACATGTCTTCAGAACTACTAACATTGCTACAATTTTCTTGCGTTCTACATCAGCCGACATCAGTTGAGCAATTTTCGAACAATTTTCAATTGTTTAAGGTTTCCAATGTTTAAGATTTTTCTTCTGTTTCTGAGGTTCTCAACCTCAACCTTTTGCAGCGAAAAATTTGTAGTCGCCATACAATTTCGAGTAAATATTCGTATAGTTTTGTTGTAGTTCAAGTCAAGCTATTCACCGACTATGTGCTGATACCCATCAAATTTATGAAGGCGCATGCTTTCAGTGATCTTTAAGTCTTGAAGGTCACAACAACAATCATCCACTTGTACATCAAATCACTGTACTTCGTCATGGCTACTAAACAGCAGTTTATATTTTTTCCTTTAATCCAACTTAGATACCTGCACAAAAACAGCTCAACTTTCTTCAATGTTTCTCACATGTCTTTGCCCAAATCAAGGACTTCGAAAGTCAGCAACTCCAGCAAATCTTTTCTCAAGTCGACAAGTTGCTCATTTTTTAGCCAAGCAACATCAGAACAGTTGACGCTCCTGTTTGCTCGCGCACTTTTCAATTTTCACTAACGGCAAAGCACAGCAAAATTCATGAAAGTATGAAGTAAATTAATAAAGAGAAAGACAACTTAAGAGCAAAATGAAAAGTAAAAAAATCAAATGAATATTTCTACACTTTAGCGCTTCCAAAACTATTTGCCAAATTTATAGAATCATTAATAAAACAAACAAGCAAATGAAAAGCAAACGACTCTCAATAATATTATATAATTTGGTAGCAAAATCATTGAAATTTAATTAAATTCGAACAAAAACACTCAAAAACAATGACTCAAAAAACAAAAAAGAAACACTCAATCCTCACTCAAAATGAAAATGACAGCAAAATGCAATGGTGTGAAATACAAAACGATGGAACGTAAAGTGGCACTAATTATTATGCTAGTTGGCGTCAAGCAGCCAGTGCACATTCATTATGTATCAACAAAAAATGCAATTACAACAAAAATTCAATCACTCAAAAACAAAAAAAAAGAATGGCCAAGAAGAGCCAACAAATGAGCCACAATACACAAATCTTACTAATTTTCGAAAGCACCACGTAACGATTTTTGTACTTTAGTAATAGTACATTTTAAGCAACAACAACAACAACAACAACAACAGTCACACAAACACACACACACACACATACAAAGCATCGGAATAGTAATAAAAAGATTTTAATGCATTATCGGACGCCGATAATGATCGAAACTTAACAAGTGTCTGGCATCAGATAGAAGCAAATTGTTGAGAAATTAATATTAAATTATATAATATAGTAAATAAAATAATTGAATAAATAGTTAGTTGAAGAAAGAATTATGAAAATAAATGAAATTGTTTACAAAAAAAAAGAATACTTAAAAAACAAGACATATGATGAAAATGTAGCCGCAAAATTTTTACATAAAAAAGGAACATTTCAATAAGGAAAACAATTTACGTTCAATACATACACACAACTTTTCTATAGCGCAAACGTACATACATAAATTACTTACTTACCTACCAACAAAACATATGCAATACATATTTACATAGTTTGTATATTCGTAGAACTGATGCACGCGCAAAAAAAGCGGAAATATGCATCCCGACATACACACACACACACACACATATTCACGCATATGCGCGCACTTTAAATGCATATTTAAATATGATGAACTCTTAACTAATACAACAACAAGCGCACCATGAACTTGAATTGAATTCAACTACACACACACATACAACCACACAACTACAAATACCTACACATGAAAAACATAAAAAAAGAATTAAAATTTGCAAAAAACTCACCACAAAGCCACATGCAAAACTATCTACTTACATCAACACATACAAAGTACTGGCAAAGTTACCACAAAAACATTAACAAACAAACAAACAAACAAAGAAACAACAAAAGTGAAAACTCAATGAAACTGCCTGAAGTAAACTTACAAAAAAAAAAACAGAAACTTGCATAAAAATTAAAATACAAATAAAACTAAACTATAAATAAATTTAAAATACACCAAAAAAAATACAAATAAAATAAACTACAAAAAATAGAATATCATAAGTTAGACAAATTGAAGCTAAACCTAATCTAAAGCAGCACATTTCGACATAGGAAATTCCAAAGTTTTCGGGTCCATTTGGTTTATTCGTTTTGTCAGCACACTGAGGCACGTTGCGCCAGGATTGGAAGCGCTAAACGGTGACTAATACCAACAACAACAAGAACAACGAAAATGGCAACGCTTAACTTGAGGTCACAGCGTTGCAGCGACTGAGGCACCGGTGAGGCGCGCACTTTGGTTCATTCTTCTTCTCTCTGTCCAACTACAGTGCTGTCCAACACATTACACACAAACACACTCACACAAATTTAATTTTCTTACCGAAAGCACACACACACACAAATTTACTGATTACAATAAAAAAAATGTTGTACATACAAGTGAAAGCTAAACACGACAACAAAACTTGAGTAGGAGCAAAACTTCGCAAGCATATTAATTAATTAACTAAATTAATTACCATAATTATTAACTAAGAAATAAAAGACAACTTCAAAATGCTACCACAACTGAAAACGATTATTGCTATAAAAAAAAACAAACACAAAAAAACTACAACAAACCATAGCCAATTGTTTGTGTACTGTACGATGACTGCAGATATTTGCATCATTTTGATTAGATATATTTTTATCTCAGTTCCTAGTCAAACTTAATTACATAATTGAGGCTGTAGCTGTGAACTGTGGCTTGAAGGTGCAACTGAGTTGTTAATTTAATTGTTTGAAGTTTTCAAAAACGTATCCGTGTTTTCTCGCACCCCGACAAGTCAATCATTTTGTAGCTAGAAAGTCCGCAGCTTTGAGAGTTACAACCGTATAGCACTCAGATATCCGTTTGAGACGGAATAATGACTACAGACTGTGACAAAGATTTTTCAAATACTAGTTTCAAAATTTAAAACCTTCAAAAGCTGGGATTATTTTTTAACATTCAAATAAGTATTTGAACAGTGAACAGTTTTTGATTACTAAAAAATGTTAGTTTCAGAATTCGAAAACACAAAAGGTTGGAAATGTTTCTGGAACATTCAAATATTTGACTTTACAAATTGAAACCAGCAAAGCCTGGGATGTTTTTGAATATTTAAAAACTCCAGTTTCATACTTTAAAACCACCAAAACTTGGGAATGTTTTTGGGACATTCAAATATTTGAGTATACAATTTGAATTTGGAACTTCAAATATTGCAGTTTCATAATTTGAAACCTACAAAGGCTGGGAGTGTTTTTGAAACATTTAAATATTTAAACTTCAAAATAAAAAAAAACAATGCAGAGCAATTTTTATCTCTAAAGTATTCGAGTTAAATACATTTAACTAATGGAGAACCTTTTAATACTCCAGTTTCATAATTCGAAACCACCAAAGTTTGGGAATATTTTTGACCCATTCCAATATTTGAGTTTTAAATTTGAAAGGTCTAAAGGCTAAGAATATTTTTGGAACATTCAGATATTGTAGTTTCATAATTTGGAACCAAAAAAGGCTGGGAGTGTTTTGGAAATATTTGAGTTTCAAAATTCAAAACCACTCAAAGCAGAGCATTTTTAATCATTAAAACGTTCGAGTTTCAGAATTTAGTAGCACCAACAGCTGACATTTTTTTTACAATTCAAAGGAATAAGTTTCAACATTTAAAATCTCTGAAGGTTGGAAAATTTTCTTGGAACATTTAAATATTTGAGTTTCAAGATTCAAAACCATTTTGATTACCCAAAAACTTCAGTTTGAAAAATCAAAACAATCAAAAGCAGGAAATTTTTCTATCACTCAAATGCTCGAATTTCAGAATTTAAAACCACCAAAAGTTTGGGTATTTTTGGATCGTTCAAATGTTTAAGTTTCAAGTTTAGTAGTTTAGTTTAGTTAAGTTTCAATATTCAACCAAAGGCTGAGAAGTTTTTTGTTGTGCACGAGTGAGATACTTTAAACTTCATTTTACTATATTCGATCGATGTCAAGATATCAAATCTCTCTGCAATATCCCCACAGTCGATCAACGATTCGCTGAGTTAGTTAAAGCGATGAAAGCAAATCCGACTAGCGCCATTTCGATACCACAAAAACTTGGTTAATCTAAAAAACGGTTGGAAGATTGGGTAGTTAGAGTTAAAATAATTTTGTTTTCCTTAGAAAGGAAAAAGGAGTCTGTCTCAGAAAGGGGTCTTCAGATTTGAGAACAAGAAATTTTCTAAGGCCATTCGAGCTGGAAATGATTTCAATTTCGCAGATTCGGTACTTTGTGTCCCATATGATTTGAAAGCTTATTTGCTATAAAAAATTTTTTTTGAGAGTTTGATACTTCAAATTTTCTTCAAATCTGGGTGCGCCAGTGGCTGCAGAGATAATGAAAATCTGTTCCTTTTTCATTCTCATCCCGGTAGCTTCGACAGTGGGCATTGTAGGGTAAACCTAGTTTCTCGGTGTGCACATCCACTGCCTACTGACACGTACAGACAGCATTTAATCTGGCTATATCTGCCATAGTTCCTCTAATCGGATATTTGGTCCTATAGTTATTTTAAGTAGACCAAATCGATCTCGCTAAATTACATGTGAACAAACTTCTCCATCTCCCTCAGGAAACGTTTCATAATCCCTTTCTCACCTCAGTGGAATTCGAATTATTTCGTTATTTGAATTGAAATAACCAAATAATTTTGCAGGATCCATGCTTTATTTTTAAGTTCAAACCCTATGAACATCTGAGTACTTGCTTTATTTTTAAGTTCAAAACCTATGAACATCTGAGTACTTTTCACAACGTTCAGTTGCTGCCTTTGTGACCCCGATTCACGCCGCCAGCAACAGTTTGTCTGCTTGACTTTTTTTGAGCATGAGTTCACTTTAATTGCATATAACAAAAGTGTATTGCATAGACTAAATATACCTCAAGTACTTTTCATACTGATTTGATTGATTTTTATATTATCTGTAATTCAATAGAAAAACTAAAATCTTTTCTTTGACTAAAGAAGAAAGTATGCCTAGGAAATGGAAATAAATACTACACTTAAAACTTAATAAATCGCGCACATATAATTTTGTACAGCAACACTGATTTAGGGCCTATGGATGTGTGTAGCTTCTGATATTGTAAATGGTAGTGTAATATATAGTTGTCACTCATGTGTGTAGGTATGTGCGTGTAGGGGACCTAGTTGTAAGCACTAAATAGTAGAAAACAATTACGTACGAACGTAAACAAGTGTGGGGCAAGTGAAATGCGAAAATGAAATGAACGCGTCGTCGATTTTGGGTGTATCGATTTTTTATATGTAGAAATATTGGCGTCTGGAGCAGCGTGAACTAATGGGTAAAAAAACGACTTGTACATAATTAGGAAATTCAATGGATGATTATATAAATAGAGCTATACATATATATACCGATATATAGGTACTTATGAGTGTTTGCAATTGAGATAAATACACTTTTATATATACATACAGATTTCCATTGCTCGGTGCAGTGCAGTAGTGACTGTTGAAATATTTACCAATCTACGAGTGTGACGACGGAGGATGGTGCATTGTAGCACTTCTTTGAATATTTGGTGTGCACAGTGGAGGATTTTTTTCAGTGTCAGATAAGTTATTGGTTCAATGCAAATTTTCTCAATTTATATTTAGTTTAGGTTATAAAATCTATGAACGAAAACATGTAACAAATCAAAAATAACTTTATTAAAAAAAAAATATTTGATGTATAATTAAATATTTTTTATATTTATATGTAATAATATTTTGAATATTTGTAATTTTGAATTTTGAGCATTTTAAAAATTTTGAATTTTGAATATTTGAAACTTTGAATATTTTGAAATATGTGGAACTGAATGAAGTATTTTTTTCGTTCAATATTTTTCAAACAAATGATTCTAATCATTCTGATCTAATTGAGATAATTTAAATATATATATCTTTTGATTATATTTCTCCCACCTTTTGGGATTGAATAAAGTATTTTTTAGTTGAGTATTTTTCAAGCAAATGAATTAATCTCAATTAGATAATTGTTCATAGAACGAAAACTTCTAACCAATCAAAAATAACTTTATTGAAAATACATATTTGACATATAATTAATAATTTTTTAATATTTATATGTAATAATATTTGGAATATTTGGAATATTTGAATATTTGAAATATTGAATTTTGAATATTTTCAAAATTTTGAATATTTTCGAAATTTTGAATTTTGAATATTTGAAATTTGGAATATTTTCGAAATATTTGGGATTGAATTAAGTATTTTTTTAGTTGAATATTTTTCAAACAAATGATTCTATTCATTTTGATCTAATTGAGATTATTTAAATATAAATCTTTTGATTATATTTTTTATTATTTATTATTATTTATTATTATTTTTTTCTTTGTTAACATTCAGTCTGTTTTAGGAAAAAGTGTTCCAAGTTTTTTTGAAACTACTCGAAGTATTTATTCTAGAATTCGTAACATTATCATACAAGTATAATAAAATGATGCAATGGAGAAGGGTCTGGAAACTTCGAGACATATTGTCAACAAAATTTTCAGTATAACTTAGGAGAGAAACATGTCAAATCTTTTGAAATACCCTTGAAAGCTGCTTCAAATTGTGAACTAAAGATTTTCAGCATAACTTAGGCGAGGAGCACTCAAAATCGAATTATCCTTAAAAGCTGCTTCAAATTGTAAACAGGCTTTCTTGTGAGCTTCATAAAGCCTCAGACGTTTTCAATGGCCAAACCATGCTATTATCCTTCTTTCAGAGAAGAGGCAGAAGCGGCTTTGGGTCCTCTTGGAATACCAAATTTAAACTATTTGGTGCACACACCTCTGCTCTGAGCGACCCTTTGCCAGTTGGTCACACCAAAATTATGATAGGGTGTACCCAATTTGCTCCTCCTTGCTTCAGCAGAGACACAATCCTTCTCTTTGCCGTCAACCTGCAACTATCGAGTCGAACACCGTTTTCGCTGGAGGTTCAACGTCCAAGCGGGAGACCTAGCAGCTGGATGTTGATTCGTTTTATATTTTTTAATAACTCATACAGCTCGTTGTTCTTTCAGGGCCAACGATTTTGCGAATTACCTTCCTCTCGAACACCCCAATTTGCGACTATGTCCTTTCTTTCGCGCTTAATCCCCTTAAGGCTGACATTTATTCCCCTTTTGGCAAGTTTGACCTCAGCTTTACAGATTATGTTGACCCCTGAAAAACTGCGCAATCACCCTTTCTTCTTTCCGCTCCCGTTCAGAAAAGTCATCAACATTCTTTGACTCTTTGTATCGCGACAGTCATTTCTCAACCAAGGTCCTTGACTTTTCAATCACTTTAGCTGCAGCTGAATGCAACAATTTTGATCACTAATTTTTTTTGGTTTTTAAATTTTTCAGTTTCGACATTTGATAGTAAAAAATGTAACTTTTTCAATTAAAAGTTTTCACGAAAAAAATCCAAATCCAGTACCAAGCAAAGTTTAAAGAATTGCTGTAGTCTTGCTTGCTTTCAAGCATAACCTGAAAAAAATCTCCTACACAGACTTCTACCAATAACCACATCTAGTGACTAACTACAACAAAGATATTTACTTTATGAGGCTAGAACTACTACTACTCGTGCACGATACAATACATACACACACACACACACACGACATGCACACGTGAAATTTCGAAAGCGTAGAGTAAACATTGAGGCAACTTTGCAAGCGGGCAAAATAAAAACAAGCAATATCTTTTACTATCTTTTGTATGGCAAGTCGAATTGTATAAAATATTTGAAACTATACGAAAATCGTAGATTTTAATTGCACGCACAGGAGCAGGACATATAGGCAACGTCAAAGCAATGCCCGAGCGTACAAGAAGTCAACACTCAACACTCACACATACACAATCCTATTGAGTATAAAAACAATAATAACAACAACAACAGCAAACAGTTTTATATACAAAAATATATAAAAATAAGAAAACCAAAAAACGATAGCAAATAAGCAGCAGTCGCCGAGCTGAGCGCAGATGCCGACGCCGACGCCGAAGCAGCGGATTTGAGCATTCAACAACTGGACTAAATACTCGTTTACTTTATTAAGAATACTTATGCGAATAACCAAATCAAAAAAGACAACAGTAAAATATCTGAAACTTACCCTAAGCTCGATTAAGATTCAGTTGCGCAGCGTTGCCAATGCCAACACTGCGCGCGGTCAAGCCAGGCGCTTTAGATAGGCCCAATGAAACGAAGATATATATACACACACACACACACACACGCACTGGTTGCGAGTGTAAGCTTCAACTGCATGCGTAGCATTCGTATAGTGTTTCCAGTTTATGAAACGCAATAACTCCTACAACTCCAGACACACAAACACACACACACACAGCTAACTGCAAGTAGTAGCAAATTTAGAAAAATGCCAACAACAACAAATATTTATGTATATATCAATATCAATGTGTAGTGCCGGTAGTTATACCAAGCCAAAGCCAGCGCTGGTTCCGTTCCCTACCACTTCCCCTCTCTAAGAGTTTATGCCATAAGCTAAGAGCAGTGAATTTGTATTCGTACTTAAGCACCTAAACCGTAAGCTGTTTCATTCATACCCACAACCACACACACACCCATTATACAATATTATTTGTTATAATGACACAACAACAACAACCATAGCAAATATATCATGAAATAATGTAACGTAAAATCGGTGATAAAATCATTTCTTTTTTCAATTTCTGATAAATAAAATGCTACAGAAAATTATGTTCAAAAAAATCACTTACATATTTTAAACAATTGAAGGGCAACACATTAATAAGTTTTCAATACTTAGTAAAAGAAAAAAATCTGAGCACAAATAAAAACAAACTAAAAGAATAACAACAACAAACACAAAAAGCTCATCGGTTTCGGAGCCCTGTTTCTAAAATAGTTCATAAACAAATCATGCGTTTTGTTTCGATTTTGCAAATTGATTCCCACATAAATAATTCTTTATCACTTTTTTAGTTTTATAATTTATTTAATTTAATAGCAAGCATTTTTTTAGAGTTGAACAGTTCTAATTCTGTTGGAGTTTTACTTGAGTGCTGAATGTTAATTCGAGTGATTACAAAACTTGATGGACATCGATCCTGATGGTTCGGTACTGATACTATTGGACAGCCAATTCGTTCTTCAGACTCTGGATGCAGTTTTAAGCACACATTTCGAGCGGCAGCAAATCTCTTAACCAGACTGCCCGGCAGCTTCATGTTCACCTATTAAGCGATATAAACACATTGCAGGGACACATTCTCGACTGATCAGTTACGCCAAGGCATGGCAACGCTTGTGTCTCTCGTTTAACCTGCAAGCTTCGTACTCATACAAAAACTAATCCAAGATGAGCTTAAAATGACTTACTGTGCGCGAAATTTGGACAACCTTAAACTTCTGTCGTACCAGAGAACTTCTCTCACCTAAAAGGATATAGATGAGAACTATGATAGGTGGACTGACATGACTCTGTAATTCGAAATTCTAAAGACTTTTGTCGAAGGTGTATGAAGAAGTTAGAGGAAGGAAACGTTCATCCCTTTCTATGCATTTGTCCTGCTTTATTTAGAAGAGGTGACACTCATCTGGGCAACTTCTTCTTTGACAATCTAGAAAATCTAGTCGAAAGGACTATTTACAGTCTCCTAGGCTTCGTGAGGAGCTCAAACTGGTTCAATGAGTGAACAGACTCGAGCTCGATTGATTGTGGTTTGACAATGGGGCTTTTTAGCTTAAGGGGGCTCGGCCTGTAACATACAAATGCATTGAAGTGATATCGTTTAGAACAGATCAGATCACCTCAGATCATAAACCAATTAGCTGAGCCATACACAATTAGGAAACAGTTTCATGGTAATCTGTACAGTGCTCCACGTCTACTTATCGAAGTCTGGTCTTAGCCCTTTTCTTTGAAACAAATATGCGATTTTAAAAATCGTCCTTCAATTTGATTTTTTAAAAATTCTTCTGAGATTTGGCAGATATCGAGACCATTTTTGGAAAGTCATGGAATTCACTACAAAGCTGAAAAATAGTTTAGACCGAACTATAATTTGAAATATTTTATAAATTCATGACGTAAGCAGCCGTTAAGTCTGTGAATAATCGTGTGTATCGTGTGTTTAGTTTATTTTAATTTTAAAATTTAATTTAATTTATTTAAATTAAAAAATATATAAAGAAAATATATTAAAAAATACATAAAATATATATAAAAATTATTTTATGTAGTTTTTTAATATATTTTATTTATATATTTTTTAATTTAAATTTAAATAAATTAAATTTAATTTTAAAATTAAAATAAATTTAAATAAATTTGATTTAAATTACATCTAAATTAAAATTTAAATTAAACTTTTATTATTAATTTATCAAATTCTTTTCATTTTTAATATTTATTTTAGAAATCAATCAATTTTAATTTGGATTAAAATTTAAAATTAAATTAAATTTTTATTATTAATTTATCAAATTCTTTAAATTTTTAATATTAATTTTAGAAATCAATCAATTGTAATTTAGATATGATTACAATTTTATTTCAAATTAAAATTTTGTTGTTAATATTTATTTTTTACCTCTTAATTTTCTCTCATTTTTGAAATTGTTGATTAAAAAAAAATTTATATTTTTAATTTCGGGAATCGATTTCAAAATGCCATTAACTAGTTTTCGTAATTGCGTAAAGCAAATGTTGAAAGATGAATTGAAATGAAGATATTAAAGCATTTCTGGAGACTTGGTTTAGGCAAAAGCTCCAACAATTTTACAACAACAACAGCAACTAAAATATATCGTCGAATATATATATATATACAAGCATATGTATTGTGTACATGTAGACATGATTATATGAACATAAAGTATATACATATATACGTTATTGGAAAACACAGTGAAATTCTAAAGTAACTAGCAACTTAAGCCAGCAAATAAGTGAGTAAGACAGTCAGGCGCACGAAAAATATAAAACTTAAAATGCAGCATTTATCTTTAAGTACGAGTAACTGAAAAATTAATAAAGCCAGCAGAAACGTTATTTTAAAATGCACGAGAAATTTTAATGAACAGTAAGAAATATGAGCAAAAAATTACTAAAAAATACACAAACAACAATACAATGAAACGAGTTGGCTATCGCCTGTCATATGTAGAGGCGATAATGTTGATGAAAACTTATATAAGCATAACTAAAATTACTGAATTGAAAGAGCGCAATACACACACACGCAACACACGCACACACACTAAAATAAAGTTAAATAAAACGTGGAACAATAGGCAGAGGATAAATGCGTCAAACTTCAATAAAAAAAAAAATACATTTTACACACACACACACACACACAGACACAGACTTATGGTTGTACGTTAAAATAATTTGTTTCATTTTTATATGCGTATTGAAAATGTTTGAGAGTAAAACCCAAAATAAGAAAATATTTCAGACATAAGCAGCCGAAACTAAAATGATGTTAAATTTGTTATTAAGTTAAACAAAACCAACCAGCGCGATAGAATGCACTAAACTAAACTACCAAACACACACACTCACGTATATATTTAAAAAATATATATATATATGTGAAGAAGGCGCCGACGACAATGACGCGACGTCGATGTTGATGTTACAATTGTGACGCTGTTGAATTTCAAGTACGAATTTTTATATCTGTGTTGTAATGATTTTTGTGTTTGTTAATTGTGTGTTCAGTTCGTGTTTTGTACAAAAAAACCAGACATGTGATTGTGTCAGTTTTATAATGATTTGCTCAATTCATATACCTGAGGACATACCAACAAAAAATATTTATATGTACGAGTATGAAATGCATAATCAACAAGTGACTAATATTTATTTATAATGTGTGCGTATTGGGTTGTGTTTGTACAAATTGAAATGGGAAAGTTTAGTAAGTTTTAATAGCCAGCCAAACTGTGCAATGAGAGACGTCACTTACTGTCAATATGAATGCCGAACTGGTGCTTTGGATTTTATTAGTTGAATACAAATCGACATAGATTTCAAAAAGTTATGAGGTAGGATTCGGTTTGATCAAAACTGATTACAGGTTCCCTGTTTTAAATCTGAGCGTAATGAAAAAATTGTCTTTGGAGTTCAAGTCTAAGGTCTCCTAAGCTTCAAGATTAAGACGAAGAGAGCTAAAGATCTGAACCATAAAAGATCAACTCTGTTTGTTCATCTTGGATTCAATCTGAAGGGTATGAATCAAGTCAGGATATATAAGGAATCAGACAATATTGATAGGTCAAGAAAAGCAAATTGAAGTTCCGGACCATAAAAGATTCAACTCTGTTTGCTCATCTTGGATTCAATCTGAAGGGTATGAATCAAGTCAGGATATATAAGGAAGCAGACAATATTGATAGGTCAAGACAAAGCAAATTGAAGTTCCGGACCATAAAATATTCAACTCCCTTTGTTGATCTTGTATACGAACTGAAGGTAAGGATAAAATCAGGATATGGGTAGCGTCAGACAATATTGATAGGTCAAGACAAACTGAATTAAAGTTCTTGGCCATTCAAGATTCAACTCCCTTTGTTGATCTTGAATTCGCAATGAAGAATATGAATCAACCATAAAGTTGATGTAAAACAATACCTTCAGAGTCAGACATTGTTGCCAGGTTAAGACAAAATAAACTGAAGTTCTCGGCCATTCGTTGATTTTCAACTCAAACTGAAGAGTATAAATCAAAGTCTGTAAGTGTGTTACAAAACAACATCTCCAGAATCAGACAGTA
The DNA here is from genome assembly GCA_963668005.1 of Melieria crassipennis. Classification (NCBI taxonomy): domain Eukaryota; kingdom Metazoa; phylum Arthropoda; class Insecta; order Diptera; family Ulidiidae; genus Melieria; species Melieria crassipennis. The sequence continues at coordinate 104,507,883 of OY764962.1, read as the reverse complement.
TTTTCGGAGCAATACAAAATAAATCGTAGTCATCGCTCATAAAAGATTCAACTTCCTTGTTGTAAAACAACATCTCCAGAGCCAGACACATTTGGAGCGAGTCATCCTTCCTTGTCAGAGCTATGGTTAAAAATTCACAGAGTTTGATTTCAGTCTCTGTTTCATATTTAAATATATGATTGAAGGCTGCTGCTGAATTGGGACATTTGAATTTTTTAATATTTCAGCGAAGAAAAAAAAAATGATTCAAAGCTCTGCGCTTTGAAACTGAGCATCTGAGTCTGCGCTTAATTTCAATCTAGAGCTGTCTAGAAAAACTCTGAGTTAGCTCTAAGCTAGAGTTAGCGTAATTTTTGAATTCTAGAATAAATAAAAGGAAATCTTTGCTTTGAATGTGGACTCTAAGAATCTACTTTCCTAGATATTTTTATTTTGTGTCACTATTTCAAAGTCCCCTAAGACTAAGAAGTATTTGTTTCAGGCTTAAAGAACACTGTTGACTTAAGACTCTTACAATTTAGCTTTTTTATGTGGATTTGGAAATTGCTACTTAACCATGAAATGACTCAATATTGGGTTTCTAATTGCTCAATAGTTATTTTACAGAACCCATTCCGGTGCGTTGAAATCCGTTTTGTGCGCCTTTAGTGAATTTCATTCTTAAGAGTTTTTCACTTAGAAAGATCAGTTGGAACAGAGATGACTCTTAGCTCGAGCTTACCTATAGTCCATAAAATTACTCAATCTAGGGTTTAAAAATACTCATCAAGTATTCCATAGAACCCATTCCGTTGCTTTTAAATCCATATAAAATTCACAAAGGGGCTCACCTTTAGTGAATTTTATACTCCCGGGGTTTTTAATGTATGTAAAACTATACGTTGGAAGCTCAAGCTAGGGTTTAAAAATACCCATTAAGTGTTCCATAAAATCCATTCTATTGACTTTAATTCTGTCCGTTTAGCCTCTTTAGTGAGTTTCATACTTTGGAGTTTTTCATTTAGAAATATCAGTTGGAGCAGAGATGACTCTTAGCTCATATTATTCATCAAATAACTCAATCTAGGGTTTAAAAATACTCATCAAGTATTCAATAGAACCCATTCCGTTGCTTTTAATTCCATTTTGAGCCTCTTCAGCGAGTTTGATACTCTTTAGAACGGAGATGATTCTTAGCTCGAGTCCATGAAACAACTCAATCAAGTCAAGTTTCTAAATTTAATTCAGAGCCTCACCGATTGTCTTTATTACCGCTTTGAGCCCCTTTAGTGAGTTTCATACTTTCGAATTTTTCAAGCTCGAGCTTACCTACAGTTCTTGCCTGTCCTTGGGCCTTCAGTTGAGCCAAAATCGTGTTGAGTATTGCTTTAGATAATTGAATATTTTAAATACCAGTTGACAAATACTTTGACTATAACGTATTGGTTTCTTATAGCTGACAATATTCACTCAAAAAATTTTAATTTTTCAAAACTGTTTCAATGTCTACGGATGCTATGCTATAATCATTTTACTATTATTTATCCGTCCATAAAGAAAAAATGTAAGCAACTTCTCAAAGTTCCTACAAACCATACACACATAAATATATAGAAAACTTTTGACTTTTTACTAAAATAGCTTAGATGAACACGCTGCCAATGCTGGAAAAGTTCACTTACAAGTTTGACATTCACTTCACTCACTTCACTCACCGGATGGCCGGTTGGCGTACTGTGGCAAAGACCAACATAAGACGTGGCATAGCTTCGAGTAAGCGGTCTGGGCTTAGTCCACGAAGGTTTTCCAAAGCACAGGTTTGAAAGTCGGCGAACTTGGCTGTTTCAGCTTAGACCAACACAACATGATGAGAGTAAAATTTGTGTTCATATATTCTTTGTATGTTTGAATGAGTTTGGAAAATTTTTGTAATTTTTATAATTCGCATGACATTTGTATTAAGTGCGTTTTATACGTTGGTACAATTTTTTTTCAGTTTGATTTTGTAGTACGTGTGATTGAGGTGAATATTATATGCATTTACTATATATGAAATTTATTATGGAAATTACAAAACGCAAAGACAACAAATGAAAATCTGTAAAACAAAATAGCATAAATTAATATAAAAGGCGATACAACTTATGTGTAAGTGGCAGAAAAATGCTCGTGTATTTTCAAAATCAAATACAATCTAGCGATATTTTGTATTAATGGTGGAACACACATACACATACACAGAAATCACACATGCGCCAGCCTACTTTATATCTAGTAAAATTATGAAGATAAAACAACACACACACACATGCAAACACACATTCGAGCACCAACTCGACAGCTGGCAAATGTTTATGTGAACTGCTGCTGGCTGTGATCACGCCCTAACACCCGCAGCCGCTGCACATTCAATTTCCATGAAAGTGAATGCAGCCTTGCAGACTTGTACACACACACACACATACGCAATCCATAAATATATATACGATATAAGTACATAATAAGTACATAGCGGCTAATGATAGCAAATGCGGCGAGGAAGCCAAAGTGGAGTAGCAGCAGGAAAAACAAAAGGACGCTCGTCGTCTGTAATGGTTGATCGCTGATCACAATTTTTGACTGTGTTAATTTCATTGTAAAACCAAAAACAAAAACCAAAAAAAAAAACATAAATATTGAAGTAAGTAAAAAAACTTAAAATAATAAAACATAAAATATGCATAAATATAAAAAAGGAAAACAATATTACACATATACTGCGAAAATGACTAGAAAAAATTATAGAAATATAGAGCAACAGCAACAAAATGCAGCCAAGGAGAGCAGCAACAATGCGATAGGCGACTGTTGTTGTGTGGCAGTGCTGTCGTTGCTGCTGTCTGCGCTGATTTTGACGTTGATGATGATGATGATGATGATAGTGATGATAATGATGGTGTTGACAACACAAGATACTATAATATTAAGTTAAATACAGCAAGTACGAAAAATATGAGAAATTATAAAAAGAAAAATTACAAAAAAAAAATTACAAAAAAATGAAAGTAAAACACTTGAACACACAGAATGAGTAATGTCACAAAAAAGTTATTATAAAATAATAAATAACAGCAACAGAGCAACAAAAGCAGTAACTGCGGTGAAGATAAAGTGAAATAAACTTATGTAAAAATTACCAAAAAAAAATTTAATGCTATTTGTGTTTTATTTAAATGATCCATTAGCAGGGCCCCGCCGCTTGGCACTGAAGTTTGAAGTCAATGAGCCCAATAAATCAAGGTGCTTCATACAACACTGTATGGGCGGTACCATGCCCTTTTTATGCAATGCCCAGCTTATTCTTCCAGTCGAAGAGTGTCACCCAATTTCATTGATGTGCGACTTACAGTTCTAAAGTTAAGCCGAAAATTTGAGTTAAAAAAAATGTGCCACGGCCCTTAAATTTTTCCGGTAGAATTCGACATCTATGGAACGAAGACATACAAAATTTTAATGCTATCCGACTGATTATTCCAAAACTATTTTACATTTAAAAATTGAGTTGTATGGGCGGTGTCATGCCCCCTCGTCCAATGGGGTGGGATTCCCCTTGACGAAGGACATGTCTAAACTGTAAGTCTGTGCCAAATGTCATTGATGTGTAACCTGTAGTTTCAAAGTTAGTCAAAAGATTTGGCTCGCTTGAAAACTGCCACGCCCCTTTTCCAACGCTAATGAAATTTTACCAGTGAAACGACACGTCTAAATGGTGGTCCTGTACCAACTTTCAACCACACCTATAAATCCGAAAATATTCCACATACAAAAACTGAGGTATGGGAGATGCCACGCCCACCTGTTGGGTCTTATTCGAACTACAGTCGTGTCTGGGTATAGTGAACACCCGATATAGTGAATTCCTCGATATAGTGAACACCCAAATTTTGACATGGAGCCTCTAAATCATGAACAACATTTTGAAAGCAATTTCAAGCAAAAAACAAAAACTGTTTTTTGAGCAAATAAAACGAGTTTTTGAACAAAAATGTTAACATTGATATAGTGAACAACCTCAATACTGTGAACATGCCTTGCAATAATTAGTTCACTATATCCAGACACGACTGTATATGGTTTATCGGGATTTGGTCAAGACGAACATTCAGCTCAATCGGCCATCTAGTTTTTGAGTTTTAGTGTCGTGTGACCAACAAAGAAACAGACAAACAAACATACAGTTATTTTTGTATACATAGAAGATAAACATATAATTATTTTTCCTGACTGACCGACTGACTATAGCTAAAGCTATAAATATGAAATTTGAACTGTAAGTCGACTTGAGAAAATTTACCTCTGCTATGTTGAAAAAACATGGATTAAGGTATGAAAATGGTTGTAAGAAGAAACGCGATTTAATGGGCCTTAGTTGAGTTTTTTGAGAATCAAAAATTGACGTGTGCAACAATGGGTTAACAGATTGTATGGAGACAAATATTTTTCAACAAAATTTGCCGGCGTTAACAAAGGGTTAAGAGAACCTTTTTTGGCCTATTGACCTCAGACTTGGAGAAATCAAAATCAGAAATTAGAATGATGCAACATGTGTCTTTCAGTGTTCAAAAAATAACATCAGACGAGAAACAAAACTATAAAGAAACAAAACTTAGCATTAGATAGAATCATGAAGTGAGTAAAGATTATTTCAACTAGCCCAGCTAGTTTAATAAATATTATTTAATTATATTTAATTATAATATTAGTTGATAAATATTTTAATAAATATTCAGCAGGGTTTAGAAAGACCAAGACACAAGTACACAAAGAAGTACCAGTGAAAACACAAGGTTTGCTTGTCTTGCAAGGACCAAAAGTCATTGCATGAATGCGGCAACATTAAGGTGATTCAAGTACAACAAAAACATTAATTATGATGAGCACTATGTGAAGGTGTACAGTAAAGCCAATGACCTGCGACAACACATAGTAATTGGGTCGATTGAAGGTAGAAGCCGATGATTGCGCGTAGACATTCGATTCGATTCGAGACGATTTTTAATAGGATTCAAATAATACAGATTGAGTGTTTTAGCGTATATACATTTGGCGCAGATCAGGCATAGACCAGATGCTTTGAAGTACCTACTGCAATGTGTTTAACTTTTTCGAAGGGACATGTGATAGTAGATACGATTTTATTGTCTTCGTTACATCTGCGCTTTCATATTTGTGCGGTTTTAATGACATTGAAAAGTTCAGATTTAGCACACTTCTTTTTATAGCTTGCGTGAGTATGAATAATTCCTGGTGAACTCTTTTTGACCCCAAGAGTCCAGAAGATAAATGGTGTATGGTGTCAAAACTTTTAGTATGAAACAAAAGGAATTAGTAGAAAACAAAAGAAATCATCTCTTGGAATTGAGAAATATAAAGGTTCACCTGTTAGATAACAAACAGCAGTGTGTCTAATGAGTAACAAAATTGACGCTCACTTCATTTGGAAACTGTTTTTAGAACACCAAGTACTCGCAATATGTCTTTCATAACACTGTGCGTGAAATTTACCCTCAAAAATTGCCACAAGCGGGTTACCTACTGAGCGACTTTTCTATAGGCATACTGAGTTGAGATTCACCAGGCGTTTGGCTGAATTGGCTCTAGTTTATGAGAAATCCGACTTTGAATTTTGCTCATTTCAGTGGAGTTCGTCCCTTAAGTCTTCGAACGTTTAAATGCTAATTAGTCCTAAATCGTTCTAATTATCGCTTTACTGTCTTCGGCAAGTTTGTAGATATTTTAACGACCAACAAATTTGCTTAAGACACCAATCCAAAAAAAATACATCCAAACTGTGTTTTCGACAAAAATGTCCCAAAAAACCCCACTTTCGTCGAGTCATAAATGTAGTATAGCGAACCCTCGTGAAAAAAATAAATGAGTATGCTTTTATATAGAGGGTTGGCTCCTGCATCTAACAAACTAAAAATTTTGCCTAGTAAACGTCCATAAAAGGCGTGGATCGGGGTCAAAGTTCAAACTTTTTATTAAAAAAACTCAATTAATCTCGAACTGAGTTACACGATATGGGTATCAAACGAAAGGTCTTTTTCTTACCTTTCTATTAAAGTACAACATTAGATACGTAAAAGGTACTAATACAAATTTGTAAGCAAAAAAACCTTTTTTTATAAAAATTTTTTTGTAACGGATTTTTTCCTCAAAAAATCCATTACTAAGGTACAATAAGTTTGTTATCATATTGTACCCTGTGGAATTCTCTTTACGATGAAATATAAAACATTTGATATTTTTGTGATTTCGCTTTTATATTTAAATTTAAATTGAGTTAAAAGCATCTGCACTCACACTTGAGAGGTTTAATATTTATTAATTTTGCTGAAAAAGAAGCAACTTAGTCTTTTGCATTGCCTAAAGTGCGCATATTGTAGAACCCTGTATAATATAAAAATTTCAAGTTAGAGTAGCGCACAAAGTGTAGTGTAGTGCAGTGTATACATAACTTTTTCTTAGCTTCTACATGGCTCGGATTTATAGAGTAGCTTTTTCATAGCAGAGACCACAACCACAACATAATATACACATACATACACATGTATGGGAAGTTTTATGCCACAATGGTAACATTTTCCGTTTTAAGCTTTTTTTGTCCACGACTTGAAAGAATTGTTGTTCCATACAAATCAATATTAAAACATTCCACAGATTTGACATAAATTGTTAAAAGATTTGATTTTGGGCAGTTTTGCATCCAACTTTTGCGGCAAATACCATTATGGTTCAAAATCCCCCAACAATTTTTGTGATAAGCAGATATTGATGGGTTAGTTGAACCAACCAAACCCCTCTTGCGTACCACAGGCCTTGTCAAGGATTACGACAAGTCAAAAGTTTAGCCCACTGATTCAAAGCTTGAACATTGCTATACAATTTTGAATACTATTTAGGAGAATCTTTAATATATTTACTGATTTATGTCAATGGGGAGACACGCTGAGCGACTGGAGTTGCCACACAATGACTTCTGTTGCGGCTGTCGTTTTGTAGAGGAAGAAACGGTCCGCCAACTAATATTGAAGACTAAATTTCTTATTTTAATTGAGCATTGAACTTTTAATACCATGAAGATTGTGTGGCTCATATATGAATCCTTGTGGCTCTAAGCTAAGTAACTGGTGCCCACTTGAATCATTACACACATAAGCAGCAGCAGTCTAAATCCAACTCTATACCAGATTTTTCAATTTTCACAAAAACACTCACATCGACTGACTCAAACCATTGTCAAACAAAAATTGCGCATCCAAGCTGACTCAAATTTTGGTGAGTATCTTTCAAAAGAAGCCCAAACTCATTTCCTATCTTTTGCTGTCATCTTCAAATTGAAAGTCGGAAACTTTTCCGACCACCCTCGCAGTTTCCCCCCAATGTCACTTCAATTAAAACACACAGAATTTATTATATTTATAAATTTTTCTTCAAGTATTTTTCTCGTTACTTTTGGTTTATTGTTGGTAAGTTACGCTCCTAATTTTTTTTTATTAAGTTTTATTTAAAATTAATATATTTTTATATTAATGTGTATGGTAACAATATTTCATCTCACTTATTATGTTGCCAGTGTTTGGTATTTCATTTTGCTTTATGTTTGGCATTTTGACTAAATCGTAGTGGTTGTTTAAAGTTATTCACAGAAACGAAAACACATTTTTTTTATATAATTTAAGCTATCCAAACAAATTACATATATTCCTCTACACATACATAATGTCTATGTATGTGTGTTCATGTCTCAAAGCTACGCTTGGAAATCAGATAAATTAATAACAACAAAATTTCAAATAAACAACAAATAATTTTAATAAATTTTACTGCATTGTTGCATGTCAATGTCTGTGTGTGTGTTTGTGTCATTTAGGCGTTAGTTAATCTGTCTATCATCAGAGTTTTTTTGGTTGTTTGCTTAAAAAAATTTTGATTTTACATTTTCCACTTTGAACTGAGACCGTTGGTTGTTTTTTGGATTTTGTGCTACTTTTGTTAGTACTATTTTGTGTATTGTGATGTTTGCAGTTTGTTGTTCCGCTAAGCTGCAGTTGCATATTTTAGTTGTTTTTTTTATGTTGTAAATTAAATTTGTTAAAATAATATTTTTTTAAATAATATAAACTAAACAATTTCTAAAAATACCTTAAATTGCATCAAATAAAAGTACACAACTTTTGATCATAACAAATATTTAATTTACATATTTTAGTGAGCACGAGTAAAGTTCATGTTTCTCATTTGTATAATTCACACAATCTGTTAATTTTGATATGACTTAAGCACGCTATCTTTTCTTCGTCTTAATTTAGTACTGTTCTTCTTTCATTCTCTTAGTTGCTTTGCTTTTTTTAAATTAATTTTTTCTTTTTTCAATTATTTTAGTTTTTAATTACTTTATTATTTATTTTGTTTTCAGCTTAACCTCAAAAAATATTTTTACAGCACTAGGACGCTTACTGCACTTATACCTACATACATATACATACATTAGTTTTAATGCTGTACTAACTGCCTATAAATGCAACATTATGTTTTATACTTTACAACATTTACTTAGGTTTTTCGCATCTGTTATGTGTTTTTGTTTTCATTTTTGATTTTTATAAATACTACGCGGAAGTTTTCGACATGTTGTTTTCATTTCTGCTCACAAGTTTGATATACATATATAAAATAAATACAATAGTTTGGTATTTTACATGGGTTGGACTAGCGTGAAAGTGGATTGAGCAGAATTTTGTTAGGCAAAGTTTAAAATTTGTATTAATGAAAAATATATAAGATGTATTAAATAGAAATCCATTAGATTTCCAAGAGATGAGTTTAATAATCTGTATGTTGAGTTTCATATACTACATGGCATTGGAAAGATTAGAATTCGTGTTAAGAAAACTTCTCAGACAGTTTTGTGATTGCTTGGCTCAGTTTTGTTTGAGCGCGCATCAAAGATGAACACAAGGAAAAAGTTACCATATCTCAGAGTTTTTCTTCGATAAAGGCGAAAAATCAAGCCAGAAGACTGAAAATGTGAATGGTATTTATGGTTCTTACACTGTAACAGCCAATCATTGATTTGAGTAAATCAGTTTCGTTGATTCCGTTTCGGTAATTTTGATGTGCGAATTTACGAAAATGTCGAGAAAATCATGAAAATCGTTGATTCCAACTATTATGTAAGCACTGTTTTTATTGCTCAGAAGCCAAACATTACACAAAAGATCTTTGGGAACTCATGGACCGAATTTCAAAATCTTCCCCTTTTCAGAAGTGGATGATCATGAAAAATGGATCAAGCGAAAACGGTCGCAACCAGTGGCCAAGTCTGAATTGATGGTCGGGAAGGTTTTGCTGTGTGTGTGTTTGGTTAGATTCGCAGGAAATCATATACTATGAGCTACTTCCCTACATCCAAACTCTTAATTCAGATCTGTACTGTCAACAATTGGACCGTCTGAAAGAAGCTTTGCCCAGAAGCGGCCAGCTTTGGTCAAAAGGAGAGAAACTGTGTGCCGTCAGGACAATGCCGACTGTGACTCGCCAGAAAAGTTTGCTATGTGTTTAGTGGGTTTGGCAGGGAATCATCTACTATAAGCTGCTCCCCTACAGCTAGACTCTTAATTCAGATCTGAATCCTCAACAATTGGACCGTCTGAAGAAAGCAATCGGCGGCTAGCTTTGTCAATGCGGGAGGAATTGTGTTCCCTCACTACAAAACCAATTCATGAACATCGATTATGACTCGCTATGTGTTTGCTATGGGTTGAGTGGGATTGGAAGGAATCATTTACTAAAAAGTGCTGCCTGACATTCAACATTTTAACTTTGAGCTGTTCAGAGAGTCCAATTGTTAATAATTGGACTCTCTGAAGGAAACAATCGTTCAGAACCTCACACACCACATATGTACATCGATAGTGACTCAGCATAAGCTTCGGCTACTTGGTTGGGAGATTTTTATTTTTCAATAGCGCCGCTATTGACTGACGCGAAGTGATTACTATTGGTTTCTGTCCATGGCGAATGATTTTGCTGGTGAAAAATGTTCCTCATGAGAAATCGGATTCTATGAAAGATTTCTATAAGAAAAGCACAATGCAACCTTCAAACACCATTTTGTTCGACAACTTGTTGCTTTCGAACAACGCGGTGCATTTTTTACCTAAACTGAAAATTCTAACTGTACTAAATATAGCCTTCAATTTCATGCAAAAAAAATGGAGTTCCTTTTACTGCATCCTATATAAATTAAATATTTAAAAAAAATAGTAAATATAAACAACTTAAATATTTAAAAATTGGTTTGCTTAATAATAAATGTTATACACAAAAATTGCAAATATTTACAATGAAATATAATGAAATCTTCAACACATTAATTGTTTATGTTCGCATTGTTCTGCCGCGGTGTGTTGAACACACGAAGCATGAATGCGCATAAATTAAAAAAGACTGTTTATGCGTAGTCAGCTTGCACGATTATTATCTGCGCACTCGCTTGTAATCGTTAATATAATTAATTGTTTAATTTTGTTTTTTTTATTATTTTTTTAATTTTAATACAAACGAGTTGTTTGTAAACAATAAAGAGCATAACATTTATTGTAAAATTTTGCTTAAATTTCTTCTTATGGTTTTTTGTTTTTGTATTCAATTACAATTGTAATGATCAGTCATTTGATGCAATTTTCTTGCAGTTGTTTCATAACCTAAATGCAATTTTTATGAGTTAAACTGTCTTTCTATTTTATGGTTTTTGTTTTTCACACGCACACAATAAAAGCACTGTTCCCTCATGTGTGTATGTGTGTGTGTTTGTCTGATGGAATTCATATTTACTATATTAAGTAGTAATAAACCAGTAAATACGCAAACACATAAAATAAAGCCACACAAAGACGCGCAGCACTCGACAGTGGTTGGCTGTATGAACGTATGAGTTGTCTGGTAAAAATGTAGCATAGTTTCTGGCGTTTGTGGCCAATTGTGTTGGCAGGCTGGTTAACTTAGCGTTTATTGTAGTTGCCTTTAGCTTCCATCGCTCCTTTGCCTATTTGACTAGAGTTTGTCTCTTTCATCGGTTTTTGTTGTTAGTTTTGAATCTGCTTACGATTAAGTATTTTGATAATATTTATATAATTATTTTGTAATTATTTCATTATTCGTCTGCTTTTTATTTGAAAAATTACAACTTAACACTTTCATATTCAGTAATTTTATTGTTAATTTTTTTTGGTTTTGCATAAATTTATATCTACAATGTCTACCTATGTTTAAGCTAAACGTAATTTGAATATTTATGTGTTGTCTGGAATTATAATTAAATTGTTAGAATTTAACAATTATTCAGTTCTTATAGTTACACTGAGATGGGGAGAGCCATCAGCACGCGCAATTCTCCGCTCATTTACACGCTAAATGTTTAGTGATCGTAAAATTACTCGACTATAAAAGAGCGTCCAGGTGTCTGTATGTATTCGTACGACAGGTAGTGGTCTGGTCTGTTGTTGTAAATGCGATATTTAATTGCAAATATTTTGAGGGTATCAGCAATGCAGCCAATAATTTATGTAATTGGGAAGAAAGACAGGATACCATTACAGGGTAGAAGAAGAGAAAAAATGATTTCAAATAAATTATTAAACAAATTATTATTTCATTAGTTAAAAGTTTTTGCACAAATTTAAAATAAAATAATCAATGAGTATTAGTTCCTATTGAACGTTATAATTCAATACAAAAAGGAACATTTTTTTAATTAATAACCAAGTTAATTAACAATTAGTTAACTAAACTAAAACAACTTATTCATGAATAATGTCTGTGCTCTTGTTTGAGAAGCAATTGATATTTAAATATCAACTAAGTTCAATTTACTGATGATACTTTTAGCTCTAAAAATTAAAAGACAACTAATTACTTAAAAAATATATATACGCAAAACATTAGTTGCATTAGTATTAAGTTAAAAATAATAAATTAATTGATAACAAAGTTTCTTCAAATATAAAAAATTTAAATATTAAGCTGATTGATTTGAATTGATTTGAAAATAAATCAACAATCTAATAGTAAAATAATAGCTTACTGAAACTAAAATAATAAAAAAATATAGATACAAAAAATCATTCATCAATTGACCGATAATTTATGGTTAATTCATTAACTAAATTTATCATTACTAAAAGTCTATAAATAAACTAGTAATCTATTTGAATTAATTAAAAGGAGTGAAATTGAAAATTTTTATACATATAAAAACATATACATTATTTATTCTTTTAAATATAGTATATAAAACAAATTAGTTAGTAATTCATAAATTTTTTATTAACCAGTAATATAGTTGAATTATTTGAAAATAGTGGAATAATAAAATAATCATAAATAAAAAAATATAAAATAATTAATAACTGATTATACTAAAACTCAATTCAATTATATTAATATCTTTTCAAATATATAAAATTAATTAGTAAGTTAATATTTAATAAGTTTTTTCTATTAACTAGTAATAAAGTTGAATTAATTGAAAACAATAAAATGATTAAATAATCATAAATAAATAAATTATAAATTAATTGATAACTAATTATATTCAAATATAAGCGAATTATTAATTAGTTCCTTGAATTAATAGCTAGAAAGAAATCTATTTATTAACTAAAAATTTGATTGAATAATTTGAAAGTAATGACACAATAAATATAAGTACAAATAGGCAATTCATCAACTTTTTCAATACAAATTCGTTTGAAGTTTAAACAAATTAATTACATAAAAAATTAATGATTTGATTTAAAAATTAGAGTCAATATTACATTTAATTAACTAGTATCTTTTCTTAACTTAATTGAAATAAATGAAATAAAAAATATATATGTAAAAAATTCATCAATTCATTAATTGATTACTTTTAATAAAAAAAAATTAAATAAATTAGTTAGTCGCATTAGTAGTTGGAAAAAATAAATTACTTTCTTATTTGAATTAAATACAAATAAAGACATCACAAATTAGTTAATAAATAATTCTTTTCTTTAAATATGCATAATGAATTAGTTAGTCGAATTAGTAGTTGGAAAAAATAATTTACTTTCTTACTTGAATTAAATACAAATAAAGAAATCACAAATTAGTTTATAAATAATTCTTTTCTTTAAATATGCAACCATTATAAAATATTCAGTAAAATTAAAAATTAGGAAAGTCGTTCAACTTACTAGTAATGCGCTGAAATTAATTGAAAGTAATGAAAAAGAAATAGAAATCAAATACAAAAAAATTAAATACAAATAATTAATCAGTTGATAACTTATTCACTTCAAATATAAAATAATCATTAATTAATTAAAAAGGTTAATTAATAATAAAACGAAATCGATTAATTAACTTGTAATTTATTTGAATTAATTAAAATCAATTCATTAAAAAATAGAAATACAAATAAATAATTAATCAATTCGTAACTAATTGCTTTAACATTATTTATTATTTGTATTAATTTTTAAAATTTTGTTTTATTTTTATTGAAAAATTATATTTTAATTATTTCATAATGATCAATTACATAGTTGATTATTTTTAGTCAAAAATCTATTAGTTAACTAGTAATTTCCTAAATTAATAGAAAGTACTGAAATAATAAACATACATACATACAAAAAAATAATTTATCAAATAATTGGTAACTAATTATTTTCATATATACAATAATTACTTATTAATTAGTTGAATAAAAAATGAGTAAAAAGTCTATAATCAACCAATTCTCGAACTTATTGAAGGTATGAAATAATATTTCATATTTAATGTTATGTATATTGATATATAATATTTACTTGTAATTGAATACATATAAAAATAAGTAAGCAAACAATTCAAGGACAATTAATTCTTTTAATTTTTAAATAATGAATTTTTAATATTAACAATTAGTAAAACATCTAATAAGTACCTAGCAATTTATTTGAATTAATTGAAAATAATGAAATAGTAAATTTTAACACATATTTACAAAAATTTAATTGGTTTGTATCAATCACAAAGTTTTCATTCATCTTCATTGCACTGTTTAACCCTTTCACATTAAATGTTCCTTAGTTAAATTCGTCCGAATGTATTTATGTTCGTATGTCAGCCATATGAATGTATCTATGTATACATGTTTGCATGTATTGTATGTATGTATGTATGTAGGGCATATGTATGTCTGTTTGTATGCTATGCTTAATTTACGTTCATGTGTATGTAATTTTATTGATTTACTTTCAATTCAATATTTTGGTATTGTTGTTGTTGTTGTTGTGTGTGTGTTTAATTATTTGGCATAGGGATGATTTACATCGGGATTACGCATCAGCGTACTATTCTGACTGCCCGTCATGCCCGTCTCGTGATTGCTGAGCATCTTCTCGGTCTCCTGTCGGCTGTTGGCCATTATGCGGCGTATTGTTGGGGCGCAGGGTGTGCGTCAAAGGCGCGACTCCTGCGCGTGTTCATGTCAAACCTGACTGTGCGCATTCATGTGCATCGTTTCGGCATCGGTCGCCGCATTCAGCTGCCCGGTCGGATAATACTGCAAAGAGGCACAATTGAGGTACTGTTTCAATGTTAACGAGGTGCAGCATCACAAAGCCTTTTAGTATTAAAATAAATAAACAACAACAAGCAAGTAAAACAGTAAAAAAAAAAACAAACAAGCTGTTGTTTGTATGATTTTAGTTTTTTAGTGATTGTAGTTTGTGATGAATTCCATACCTAAATGAATGAAAATGTATTAATTGACATATAGAATGGTTGATTTAGATTGTTTGTTCATTTGGAGTGTTTGATTGCAATCTAAATTACTGCAATTAGTTTGATGAGATATTGACAGCTGTTCTGAAAAAAATTGACAGAAAAAATAGTCGTTTTTGAACCAAATGTCGCATTTGATTGATCAAACATATCGTTGATTCATGTCCACAGTAAAGCATATAAAGGGTTAGATATTTTAATTAAATTGCTTGAATCAACTACACATTTTAAATTTAACTCTTAAATTAAATTTTTTAAATTTAACTTTTTGAAACCCATGTTAAAATTGAATGATCAAATACAGTTGATTCATGTGTACAGTAAAGTATATGAGTAATATAAGCATTTAAGTGAAATAATTCAAATGAATTTCATGAATCAAATAGTTATAGTTGCGTAGTGATTAACTCTTAGTTGGTTTCAAAAATTAACAGAGAAAAATATAAATTTTTGTTATTGATTTTTTCAGTTTATTCATGTGCACAGTAAAGTTTATAAATTGTTAGATATTTTAATTGGATTTCAAGAATCAATTCCATTTGGTTAATCATTCAAAGTTGATTAAAGTGTGCTTTAAAAATTGGCAGAGAAAATAGTAGTTTTTAAATTACATTTCCAATTTGATTGATCAAACAAAGTTGATTCATGTGCACAGTAAAGCAGACAATTCAAGTGAATTTTATGAATCAACTATAGTTGCTAAGAGATTAACTAACAGTTGGTTTCAAAAATTAACAGAGAAAAATATTAATTTTTAAAGGCCACGTCCCATCTGATTGATCAAACATAGTTGATTCATCTGCACAATAAAGCAGACAATTTAATTGGTCAGACAATTTAATTGAATTTTATGAATCAACTACAGTTGCTGAGTGATTAACTGACAGTTGATTTAAAAAATTAACAGACAGAAATATTAATTTTTTAAATGCCACGTCCCATTTGATTGAGCAAACAAAGTTGATTCATGTGCACAGTAAAGCAGACAATTTAATTTAATTTTATGAATCAACTATAGCTGCGGAGAGATTAACTGACAGTTAGTTTCAAAAATTAACGGAGAAAAATATTCATTTTTTAAATTCCACGTCCCATTTGATTGAGCAAACAAAGTTGATTCATGTGCACAGTAAAGCAGACAATTTAAGTGAATTTTATAAATCAACTATAGTTGCTAAGAGATTAACTGACAGTTGTTTTCAAAAATTGACAGACAAAAATATTCATTTTTTTAATGCCACGTCCCATTTGATTGGTCAAACACAGTTGAGTCATGTGCACAGTAAAGCAGACAATTCAATTGGTCAGATAATTTAATTGAATTTTTTTAATCATCTATAGTTGCTGAGTGATTAACTGACAGTTGGTTCCAAAAATTAACAGACAAAAATATTAAGTTTTTAAATGCCATGTCCCATTTGATTGGTCAAACACAGTTGAGTCATGTGCACAGTAAAGCAGGCAATTTAATTGGTTTGACAATTTAATTACATTTTATGAATCAACTGAAGTCGCTGAGAGAATAACTGACAGTTGGTTTAAAAAATTGACAGACAAAACTATTCATTTTTTAAATGTCAATTGATTGATCAAACACAGTTAGCTCATGTGCAATGTTATTATAGACAGCTGCACGCTGATACAACTTTAAAATACTGATCACTTGCATCACTTGAAGTGCTGTGTGAAGGCGGTCTCAAGCACTCACGCATACACTTAAATCTGCTGCCTACGCTGCACTAACAACAAGACATGAATAACCAAACCAACAAGCTCGACACGCTCTTCATCAGAAATCAGCTTCATGCCGAATGCGCTAACATATCTAAAAGAAAGCGCTGCCGATGAATGCTCTGCTCAGCGATTGCACATTTCAATTGCAATCAGGCTGGCAGCGTCGCATATACTGCGTTATCGACCGCTGCAGCCGCTTGTCGTCAATCCATTTTTGCGTGCAATATGCGCCGAATTCAGGCATCGGCGGCACAAAGCGGTTAGTCAGCTAATTGCCTGCTAGCACTATTCGTGCATGTGCAGCCGCGTTCTAATCACCGCCCGACAGAAGCGTCGAGCATTGTTGGTGCCAGTTGGAATTAGCGCCAAGAATGCCCAGTCGTTGGTTTAATAAATCCCTTTACCGGCGCGCAGCAGTGCACATAAGACAACTGCAACTGGGCTGAAGTTGCCTTGCAGTGTTGTTGCTGCTGTTCGTGTTGGCATCATTGTTGTAGTTGTACTTTACTGGCGGCTATTAAAAAGCGTGATGCTTATCAACGTGTGCGGCCCAGTGCCGGTGCACACACACACACGCGCGCATGTTAATCGTTTATTGCGAATGTGTGTGTGTGTGTGCGTATGTATGTATGTGTTGTTGATTGTTGCTCGCCTCACTGGCCGCTGTTGTCTGCTACGTTAGCACTTTTCCACGGTACTCGTGCACCATGTTTGTCAGTCTCGTGTACCCATTTGTCGTAAGCAACCCGCCACTCACTGTGAGCCAACGGCAACGGCAACACCATCACCGTTACAGTCGCCATAGTCAGCGCTTCAATTACCGCCTTCGCAACCTGCCAGTCTGTCGCCCCACCTCTAACAGGACAACGCACCCGGCGGCAGCAACTTCTGGCGGTGGGTTACGTGAATCGTTCGCAAACACAATTATGGTGTTCACAGTTCAGCGGAATCTAGCAAGTTAAATTTCCCACCTAGCAATTTTCTCGAATTTTCCTATATGGTATCTCAGTTGTTTTTGCTTTATATGAAAAACAGAGATATCGCTAACTTCAAAATTTGCCGAGCATGAAATTGTCAAAAAACCAAGTCAAATGAATTGTTTGATACAATCCCCGGAGCGAATTTTGTTAGTACTTTATGCCACTATCGGAACGATTTCTTTATTTGATGTTTCCAGCGAGGTATTTTTATTTTGAAAATTTTCCCACAATTGTTTGAAACATATACAATGCGGTGCTCACAGTTTAATCGTTATTTGTTTTAGGGAAAGTTGCCCGAAATGAATTTTCCCACAAACTGTGAATACCATCAATGAAAATGTTGCTCGCTGGCTTGTTAGCTGGCAGATCGTGTTCGTTTTGGCAAAATTGAAACTGAAGTCAAATTTGTTAAACGTGAATTCGGCATTGCTGTTTGGGCCCTAATGAGATTTCCGGCAAAACTGGCTGGTTATTGTGCGTCGAGCTGAAGGTGCACCATGGGCGAACGTGTGGATTAAGTTGTCTGTCAGCGTCGAGTGCTGCTGGCATATTCATGGCACTTACATACATACATACAATTGGTGCACATGGGCTGCGTCGTGGCCGGCGCTCGGCTCCTGCTGATTCTTGCCGATTTTCGGGTGACGTGCAAGATTGATGGCTGCCGGCGGTGATTTGCATGGGGAATTGGAGGCCAAACTATGCAAATAGTTGCACTGAAATATTTATTCGTATTTATGACACAGAGTAGTGTGAATGTGGCTAAAAGGGTAATTTATGGTAAGCAAACCGCTGCCTAAAACTATGCTACGACTGAGAAATACCACTGTCAATGCAAATGTTGATGATGATGGCGTCAAGTGTAGCATTTCAAGGGTCGAAATGTATTTTTTGAGATGTACATATTTTGCGGTGGAATTTTTGTAAAGAATATAGCAAAATGGGAAAAAATAATAAAATATATGCAATGCACAGTAATTCGACTCCATACAACTGTGCGACAAAATTAGAAGGAGTTGTCTGTTCTTCATAAAATTTGGTATACTAGTTAACTATGGTCTTATGAATTGAAACTGGACAGAGAAAGAGTGCTTCTTAAAATTAAAAAATCCAGGAACATACTTTCACATACTTTTCAGATATTTTCCTCCAAGTTTTGGCAATTTTAAGATTTTCAATTTTGAAAAATATTTTGAATTAAATGTAAAGTAGAAACCTCAGCTTTATAAATTTTAAGAAAAAGTTAAAAGCGAAAATGCCCACATAAGTTCTCAATCTATTTTGAAAGTTTTAGCAACTTCTTGCTAACCACGAATTTTTACGATTTTTTTTAATCAATAACTAAAAAAACAGAAAACATGTGTTCACATTTTTTTGTGAAAAGAGATCCGACTTTGAGCAGCTCTTGCACTAGCACTAATTATTTTTTGCAGAGATTTTTAGGGGGTTTCTTAGTTGGAGCTTTACCTTCCAAATGACATCAAAATCGTGAAATTCTAAGACTATACCTTTTTGAATTTTGTCTATGAAACGAACAAAATTCGTAGTGAAAAAAAATCGAGAATAATAATTAGGGTACAACGATACATATATACGAACTAAGCGCGAGTTTAACCCAGTAAACCAGTAACCTGGGTTGTTATGGTCAGTGAAGTAAATAAATAAGACTTTGCTGACTTGGACATATTCACCGGAAGACCGACAAAACTCCGACAACTCAAAAGGACATTTAGCGTAGTTGGGGGTCGGCAGCGTTCAGCGAGTATAAAAACACAAAAAATCCTTTTGCCTTTGCATGTGAGAAGGCCTGGTTAGGGGTCTTATGGCATGACCCTGTAATATTATATAATGTGACCGACAGCGAATCGTTCACAGCGGCCATTAAGTGAACACATTTAACTTTCACTCACGCACGTCATTCACTCACGCACGCATACACTCACACACCCACGCACATTCCTCATATAAAAGCAGCAACTCAAACTTGTGAAATAAAAGTAAAACATCATTTCATCTCACACAAACCCCCACACACATACATCAACAGCCAAACTATTCCCCGTAGTAGCTTTCCAAACACAAATTCCCATGGCGAGCATTTTATGCACACACACACAAGCAAACAATACTCAAGTTGCTTTGCACGCTGCCGCCAACAAACCTCACATTGCTTCGCACATATACAAACACACAAACGCAGCGTACACGCATACATATACACTCGAGCCCTTACAATATAATTATTGTAGGATTTTGTTGTTGCGGTTGTTAAAAATTCTATAGCAACCACAAACGCAAACTTACCCCGACACGTCCATTATCGTATTCCCTGCTCGCCTGAATAGTCAATTTTGCCTTGGAATGCATGGCATCCGACAGGGAATTCCTTTGATGTGCCGCCGCGCCGGCCGCACCGCTCAACATCGAACCATTCGATTTCGTTGATGATTTGCTGCGAAAGCAAAATTCAATAATGGCCACAAAGACGGCAACCAAAAGTCCGCCAATCAGTATGTAGAAAATGCCGGCCACATTGCTAAGCGACAATTCATTGTGCGACGTCTCCTGATTGTCCTTGTTGAGGTTGCATTCGGTCTTGTCGTACCACCATTTATTGCGCAACTTTATCAATTCGCCGTTCTCCTTCAGCGACAGCACAGCCAGATTAATTGGATCTCTGTGTGTGTCGTTTGCGCAGTCAAATCGAATTGTTTGTTGTGTATTATCGAATGGGCCGATGCAGTGCGTCAATGATTGGGCGGATGAGCGCGCCGATCAGTTGTTGTATTTCATCATGTGTTGAGTGCCCAGCGGCCATGGCAATGCATGAAATTAGAACAAACAATGGAACAATGAGTGCGAGTGATGGTAGAAATGTTGAAAGAATGATGCGAGGCGTTGGTGGGCAATAGAACACTTGTTGAATAAATATGTGCAAATATGTACATCAGTACGTGGTGACCATACACACATTTCAAAGAGTATATAATGCTTTTCAATAAAGAAATTCCTGTGCTGTCTGTGTCAAGCAACACTCTGCAATCAATGGGCCAAATCGGGCTTTATTGCCATTTTCCCCGATATGCTGAACAATTACTGCCTGTAGGTGTGTACGAGTATGTATGTGTGCGCACATTGATGGCGACAAAATATGTTTTAATTTGATGCCGCACGCCCCATTAGCAGCATTCAGCATTCTGGTGCCTTGCAGGCTTTCATGGGCACATTGCCCAAAGCAGAAGCACACACAGGGCGATGGGTGTGGAATGTAAGAAATTAATTTTTTGTTTTAATCTCTTCCACAGGGGAAAGGAAGAGGCATACATTATTTCTTTGCTAAAATGCTTTTGTGATATAAATATATTTCCCATACAATCAAGGAGTGATTGTGAAAATCGTTTAGTACAGAATTTCGGCAATAAGGATCAGAGAAACTCTGGAAAAAGACCCAATGAAATTATTATATTTTATATACAGTCAAACTTTACAGTGAATACTCACGTGACAAAAAAGTTATTTAGATTACAACAATGCAATGCACTTTATTATTGGAGATATTTGTATCTATTATGCTTGGAATGTAGACGTTTCTTCGAAAAACGAAGACATTTGCATGACAAAGTGTGTATGTATGTTCATTCCTGAATATAAAATAGAACAGTTTGGACATTAATTCAGTATCGGCAAAATACTTAATTGAAACAAGAAGGAGATTAAAAACGCTAGGCAGACCTTTGGTCGAGGATAACAAGGAAGTCTCCAGCAGGAGAATCAGCAGACACTGAGACACTAAAACAGCCACTGAGAGGCAGAGACAGAGAGTTTCCGAGGTGTTTCTGTATAAACCAGTGGAGAGAGTGGTTTCAAAATGGCGCATTAGTGCAAACCTCCTATATAGCGTCTGATCAAAAAATACTCGGTATTTCGCATTCAAATAAACTGCGCTTCAGATGTTAACAATATCTGTTTGAGCGGCACCTGTCGGTGAATTTCATATTTGGCAGCATTAAAAAAGTTTACGGGGACTTGACAATGTATGGTGGGTACAAGTGGAAGAAGAGCGGCTCGTACTGTGGTTGCTGATTTCTCTCATTCATGTCGCCCATTCACCAGAATGACTGACGAAAATATCGAAAATTTTAAGAAAATTGTCCCCGGAGATGATCGTGTGAGAGTCAGGGAGATGACAACCGATCTTGATCAACGGTTATCAACGATGAGTTTGCTGATTTTTTTGCAGAAGCAGCTTTGGATTGATTCGACTAAAGCAGTGGCACATAAAATGGCGTTTTGCTAATGAAAAATATGGTTTCAAATGGTATTGAACGCAAAAGTTGGTCGCAAAACTCTTTCCTTCCCCCAACTGAAAATTCTGTGTTCGCCACTGCACTAAAGACATGTTTTCTTTGGGCCAAAAAGTCGATCGAAAATTGATGTCATCATTACCGGCACATAGGTCTATAAATATGACATCGAAACTAACCCAACAATCATCCGAATGGAGTTTTTCAGACGAGTCAAAACCTAGAAAACCACGACAGAGTGCATACAAAATCAAGGCTTTGTTGACCGTTTTAATTGATTGCCTTGGTGTGGAATACTCTGAATTTCTTCCACCAAGCCAGACAAAAGACAAAGGAGTAATAAAGCCTAGTAAAGAGTTCTAGGGAAAATGTTCTTCGCAAGAGGTCAGAATTGTGAAGAGACAAGTTACCAACTCACACATTTTATTTTGAAGGCAACTGTTTGACTATTTGAGAAAAACGTTCATACCGTTTCGTAAGCTCCGTGTTCAATGGACATGGCTCCTTCCGACTTTTTTTAATTCCTGCTTTGAAGAAAGCGTTTGAAGGTGATTGATGTAATAAAGAAAAAAAATCACAGAAGGAGCTGAAGGCTATTCTATTCTATTCTATTCTATTCTATTCTATTCTATTCTATTCTATTCTATTCTATTCTATTCTATTCTATTCTATTCTATTCTATTCTATTCTATTCTATTCTATTCTATTCTATTCTATTCTATTCTATTCTATTCTATTCTATTCTATTCTATTCTATTCTATTCTATTCTATTCTATTCTATTCTATTCTATTCTATTCTATTCTATTCTATTCTATTCTATTCTATTCTATTCTATTCTATTCTATTCTATTCTATTCTATTCTATTCTATTCTATTCTATTCTATTCTATTCTATTCTATTCTATTCTATTCTATTCTATTCTATTCTATTCTATTCTATTCTATTCTATTCTATTCTATTCTATTCTATTCTATTCTATTCTATTCTATTCTATTCTATTCTATTCTATTCTATTCTATTCTATTCTATTCTATTCTATTCTATTCTATTCTATTCTATTCTATTCTATTCTATTCTATTCTATTCTATTCTATTCTATTCTATTCTATTCTATTCTATTCTATTCTATTCTATTCTATTCTATTCTATTCTATTCTATTCTATTCTATTCTATTCTATTCTATTCTATTCTATTCTATTCTATTCTATTCTATTCTATTCTATTCTATTCTATTCTATTCTATTCTATTCTATTCTATTCTATTCTATTCTATTCTATTCTATTCTATTCTATTCTATTAATTTTTCTATATTATTAATTGATTCGTTTTTGTTTTGTTGCAGAATTCTGAGTATATTTGGATTAGAAGTTAGAAAATTCATTATACAGAAATGATGAATGTCTTTGTATTATTATTTTAGTTCAAATTTCTTTATTGAGGTCTTTTATTCTGGAAGAAAATCTTTTATGATTTTGACTTTTTTTAAAGTAAAATTAATATTAAATAAATAATTTTTAGTTATAAATTGAATATGAAGGCTTTCACAATCTACATGAAACTTTTATAAACTTCCAATTAGTGCAGAAAGCATAAGTTGGCAGTGGTGAAGGCGACAAACAAACTGAATCGACACTATAATTTTTAAGTCCATGTTCAAGGTCACAAATGCATTTTTCTTACAAGTATAACAGAGATAATTTTCTAAACCATGGAATCTAATTTAATGTAGTTTAATTAACTTAAATCTCAAACATTTTTTGAAGTACTGAAAACTGTGGTCATTGAAACAAAGTTATAACAAATTAAGACCATTAGCAATGTATTCATTGATCTTCAGATAAAAGTGTCGAACAAGTGCCCTATTGAGAGAGGGAGGCCGGAGAGATTTTCGAAAGGTTTGGAGAATATTTCGAACCTCTGCGACGCCCTGTAAGCTGGACAGTATTTTTATGATTCGGTCATCACAATGGCAAATCTTACTCGTGCTCACGAAAGTGGGAAACCATAGGCGCTACACATACACATATGTACGTACATACTTGTATGTATGTATGCATACATTTGTACAAATACACTGCCACTTGTGAGCGCTATGCAGTTCCGTTTCCAAGGCAACGGTGGCTAACAATCGGTTATCCGTTCAACGGACGATTGCCATACATCGGCGACATATATATGTATGTATGTACCTAGGCATATAGTTAGTATGTAGGCATGCGTTACTCACTTGAGTGGCGATCCAATTGGCGTTGCTATGCCAAATCCCTTCGTATCCAGATTTCGGCCGACTTTCATCGTATCGCACGGCTCTCTGGCGTTCACGTATTCATTTTTCGGCGACTCAACGAGCAGCGCATATTTGCCCTTTGATGTACGCACCCGGCGAATACCTTCGTCATAGGTGTTCACAAAGACGTGCTTGCGCGAGTTCATGTACTCCCACATCTTGTTATGTAAGCCGATTTGGGATCTCTGAAAATATTTAAGCAAACATAAGCATACATACATAAAGTATATAAAGATGTATATACATAGCCCTCTATATACGCTATACGCCAGAAAAATGTATGCCTTTAAAGGCTGTGTGTGTGTGTGTGTGAACGAGTATGTGTGCAGGATAAAGAATTTTGGGCACTTAAGCGAAGCTTTCGGTAGCTGCAAATTGGGCACTGCCTTCAAAAGAATTAAATGAAACTTGAAAAAAAATGTACCTCGGCCACGCAGCTTCAGACATTCCACAAATTTCGTAGAATTTTAATAAATCGCTCAATTGCGAGCGTGTGTGCACAACCCCGCCTCGCAGCGGTGTACTCGTATGTGAGTGACGTTATGCTGCACAATGGGACGAGTGTGGCCAAAAGTTTTAAAAATAGATTTTTTGCATTGTGACGATTGGGTTTTATTTTATGATAATTAACACTAAAAAGACCGCATCTGCTGATATCTCGAAAAGTACACATCGGATTTGGCTAATTTTTCACAAAATAAATGAAAAAAAATAGATAAAATTTACGCGATGAAAAATTAAAAGTCACCAAAGAAAGAGTTGATAGAAATACTAAAGAAAAAATACAGATAGATGAATAAAGATGAAAACCATTCAAAACGATCGCAATGATCTTTCCAGTGTTTTTGGACCAGAATAGAAAAATATGACCAATTATTAATAAGGTTACAGGGTGAGATAGTTGAAGTTTTCAAATAGAAAAAGAAAAACTTAGTTTCAGACTTTTTACTTTGAAGTAGTCTCGAAAGAGTAATAATAGAAGTACGATTTTTTAAGTTCTAGTATTAAAATAAAGTGTGTAATTATTTCTGTAAAGAACTGTCATTAGTTGTTTACATCATTTACATGTCGTAGTAACTGTTACGCGTTCAAAAGCAGCTTATAAATAATTCAAAACAAAAGTAAACAAATATGTTTAAAAGTGAACAACTAAAAAATTTTGTGAATTCTTGCATACATTTTTGAATATTTTACATCTAAGAAGAATATTTTGTATCTAAAAATAAAATTCCAAAAGTTTATTTGCCACTATCTGCTATTTCTTTTGTTTTGTTTACTTTTTTGGTGGCACCTACGATCAACATTCATGAAATTTACGCTGCGTTGTGTGAAGCACCAAAGCTTGATTGCCAGCAAAAACTGAAGACAATTGTTGATATTGTTAATTTTAATAGAAATATTAAAATGTATGTTTATTTTTATAACTTAAGATACATTTTATTTACTTAAATTAATCCAAAATCTTTTGAACAATTAGAAAATTTGCATGACGTGAGTTTTCTTCGTATGTGTTGTATACCCATACGCAATGGGCGTGGCATATTTAGCCCATTTTCGTTTTATTTCTGATAAATTTAAATTCAATATTTCGAAAGAATATTTTATTTTTATTTTAATAAATTTAAATAAATTTTATTTAAATAAATTAATATTAATTAATTAATTAATATTAATATAAATTAAATTAAAATAAAATAAATTTTATTTAAGTTGTATTTATTTAAATTAATACAAAATCTTTTGAACAATTAGAAAATTTGCATGACATGAGTTTTCTTCGTATGTTTTGTATACCCATACGCAATGGGCGTGGCATATTTAGCCTATTTTCGTATTATTTCTGATAAATTTAAATTCAATATTTCGAAATAATATTTTATTTTTATTTTAATAAATTTAAATAAATTTTATTTCAAATGTTTATTACAAAATTTTTTGAACAATTAGAATTATATGCATTATATGATTTTTCCTCGTATGTTTTGTATACCCATACACAATGGGCGTGGCATATTTAGCCCATTTTTGGATTATTTCTTTTTTCGCTCAGCTGATAAATTTAAATTGAACCATCGAAAATATATTTTTGTTTGGCACAGATATTCAGATTTGAATATTACGCCCATATGGGGAGTGGGCGTGTCCATCCACCGATTTTGTCCATTTCTTCTTCAGACATATACATATTTTCATAAAAAAATCATGTGCACCAAATTTCATTAACCTCGGACTACTCCTTCTACTTTTGGC
This sequence comes from Melieria crassipennis, assembly GCA_963668005.1. Lineage (NCBI taxonomy): Eukaryota > Metazoa > Arthropoda > Insecta > Diptera > Ulidiidae > Melieria > Melieria crassipennis. The sequence goes on along the minus strand of OY764962.1, from coordinate 104,481,503 downwards.
CACAGCTGGTACTGACTCGTCCCAGTGTGCGCTGATGGATTCAATGCTGCGTTCGCGGTCCGCTAACGCAGAGCGAACCCGAGCAAATTAATTTTAAATCTGCATGCGAAAAAGCCTGAAATTGCTCGAGTGCCGTCGCAAGTTGTTGCGGGAATTGGTTGCAGATATTTTCGGGCGCTTACCTGAGTGTGTGCGACTTTAAAAGCTGTTGTTGTTGCTATTTGTTTTTTTTGTTTATTGTTGTATTCGTGCGCCACTTGAGTAATTTGTAATTGAAAGTTGAGCGATAGCGCTGTCGCTGTGTGTGTGTGTGCGTTTTTCAAATTTAATTTGTCCCCAACGATATAAATTCGAATTGGTCGAATGCAGTTGCGCGAATGTCAGCGTTTCATGTGCCGCTTCAATTGCAGATTTCGTTTGGTGCTGTTGTTGTTGTTGCGTGTATTTTTTTCGAGTCGATTTCCGCTGTCACGGCGTATAATTGCCTGAAATCAATACTGGCGCACGAACAGGCGCCGCGCTGCACCGCAGATGCGCTCAAAGTTGAGTCTCATTGTCAGTGTGAGTGACAGTGCGAGACAGGCCGCCGACAGACGGCTCGCCAGACTGGCAGGCGAGCAGGCAGTTAACCAGATATGCACAAAGTGAGGGGATGGTTGCAGTGTGTTGAGGCGACGCTGATATGAAGTGAATGCGCCGCTGAGCGAGGCGGCTGCGGCCATATTCAGCGCATACGCTCAGTAGACGAATTTGCTCGTGTGTGTGTGTGTGTGTGTGTGCATTGCTGCGGACTGTCAAATATAATTGTACCAGACATCAGTCAAATGTCAAAGGATGCACTAATACAAAATACACACACACACACACAGATGGGTTCACACAAGCCACAACACTCACACAAGCTCGTAAGTTGCAAGACGCATCTACGTGACTGCCGATTGCATTGCATTGGTGGTCGCGATGCACCGTGTTGGGAGAAATGCTTGGAAAGCAATTAAGAAGCTGACTGGAAGCTGAAGCCGTTGGCTGACACGTAACGCCAACGGAAGCGACATGCCGGCTGCGACTGTTATCGCTATGCGACACGCTTCTCTTCGCTAAGCGAACGGCTTTGTGTGGTAATTGTTTGTTTTTTTACTTAAATTTAAATTTAAAATTTTTGGTTTTTTTGTTAAACCAAATTCGAAAAAGTTTGAACTTGAATGGCAAATTTTTGTGATATAGTTACCAATGAAAACCCCCCAACCAGCGATTCAAAATAGACATTAAATCTTTAGGTCACTTTCCTTTGTAAACAAATTAATTGTTATCGAGCTGTCAGTTGCAGTTAATGATACGTTTTTCTATAATTTTATGTGTTTTTAGTGGTATTTTTTCGTTAGTGGATTTTATTTGTGGATTTACTTAAAATTGTGTACTATCCAAAAACCCAACTAGATTGTCGTTTATAAAGTCGATTAATTTTAACATTAATTTGAGTTGTAGATAAATTTCAATCTTTTCCAGATATTTGTACGATATATCGTACCATTTCTTCGAAGATTTTTACTTAACAGCGAAAGCGCTTTTTATGGAACGGCTTTTTAAGTTTCATTAAGTAGGATGTGTTATATCATTCTGTTTAAAAATATAAATCATAATAGCCGTGGCTACACAGTATGAGTGCGTTTTGTAAGCAGCTTTTTACAAGAATTTGAAAAACCAGCAAGCGACCATGCTTCTGTGGAAGAATTTTTAAATATATAATACTTTTGGGTAGCAAAAAGCTAAACAATTTCAAAGTTTGAATCTCGGTTGATTTATAAAACTTAATTAATTTAACATTTTTTGCATCTGAATATTTTTCCCGAGACTTTAAAAAAATTGTACGATATATCGTACAAATGACGGCAAAGGTTGCAAGTTATGTTTCCATTTTTTTTAAGTTATGGGTTTGGTAACAGATTTTGATTTGATTTGATTTGAATGCCACGCCCATCTGTAAACCACGTGACTATAAAATTAGACTATGTGGCAATTTTCGATTAAAAATAAGAATTAATAGAAGAGTTTGCGTTTTACAAGGCAGACACAGGTTACGTAAGGTTAGAAATGCGTACATGCCACTCCCACTACGATAATAAGAATTGGCTAAATTCAATATCTTTTTACAAAACTATATGCACTTTAATTTTCTGTGTTTTATTGAAGGCAAAAGGGCTTTGCAACAACAACAACAACAACGGTTATATAAGTCCGAATAAATGTGAATCAATTGTTTATATATATAATTTATATAACTTTCGATCAAAATGGAATAACGTTTTGATTTTTTGTTCTTATAATTTATGTTTTCTATAAAAAAAATCAATGAATTGTTCATAAAACTTAAAAAACCGAAACCAAAAATTCATCAATTTTTACTCCTTTGCGGACCATTGTACGATATATCGTACAAAATTGATGAAGCTGTAATTCTCAACCTAAATGATTTTTTTGATATTTTGTTGTATTTTATTGCTAAAATGTTCAATGAGATTCAATATTTTAAAGGAAAAATTGTTATCTCAAGAAATTCGGAAATTGACCGGAAAGTGTTAAAATAAACGAAACAAAAATTGCATGCATTTTTTCTCCGTTGCGGACCATTGCACGATGTTACTTAAAATTTTTTAATTTTTTAGTTTTTTGATATTTTTCTTGTATTTTATTGTTAAAATGTTCAATGAGAGCCAATATTTTGAAGGAAACATTTTTATCTTAAGAAATGCGGAAATTGACCGGAAAGGGTTAAAAAAAAGAAACAACAATTTTTTTACTAATATTTTTACTCCTTTGCGGACTATCATTGTACTATATTATATTATTTTTAATTTTTTTTGTTTGATATTTTGTTGTATTTTATTGCTCAAATGTTCAATGAGAGCGAATATTTTGAAGGAAAAATGTTTATCTCAAGAAAGGCGGAAATTGACCGGAAAGGGTTCATACACCTAAACAATTATGTATAAACATTCCTTACGTACATATTTGGGTAAAATGAAATTTTTTCAAATATTTAGGTCAAATACATTTCGTCCCCCCATTTTTACTTCTTAGCGGACCATTGTACGATATTATTTGTAATTATTTTTTGTATTTTGTTGTATTTTATTGCTAAAATGTTCAATGAGAGCCAATATTTTGAAGGAAAAATTTTTATCTCAAGAAATGCGGAAATTGACTGGAAAGGGTTAAAAAAAAGAAACAAAAATTGCATGCATTTTTACTCCTTTGCGGGTCATTGTACGATATTATTTTTAATTTTTTTTGTTTGATATTTTGTTGTATTTTATTGCTAAAATGTTCAATGAGAGCGATTATTTTGAAGGAAAAATTTGTATCTCCAGAAGGGGTTCATACACCCACAAAATTATGTATAAGCATTCCTTACGTACATATTTAGGTCAAATAAAATTGTTGGTAAATATTTAGGTCAAATAAAATTTCTTTCCCTCCATTGGTCGGCACCGTTTTGCACTCACCCGGAAAAAGTCCCACGTTGAGCCGTGCAGCAACGTGCCGTACTGCACTTCCGTTTGCATGGCCAGATCCTCGGGAGAATTAATGGGTGTCACCATGCGCTCGACGGTGAGAAAGGCCGCCAAGTTGGCTGTGTACGACGAGATGAGAATGAGCGTAAAGAACCACCAGACGGCGCCCACGATGCGACCCGAGATGGATCGAGGCGATATGTCGCAGCCCTGCTGCATGAATGCGGCCAGCGAGAACCAAAACGAATTCAAAATGCTGAACTCATTGACGGCGGCCGTGCCGGTGGCGGCACCAGGGCCGCCCATGCTGGCGCTGCTCGATACGGTGCCGGCGGCGCCGGTCATGGGTCCGGGCACAGGGACGCCGCCAATGATGCCGGGCGGCTGTTGATTGGCAATTTGATCGTGATGCGAGTGCGAATCTGTAGAATGAAGAAGAAAGTGGGTAGAGCAACAGTCAGCAGATAAATGCGGTTATCGGAACGTGTTCATGTTCGTATGAGAGGCTGTGCGTGTGTGTGTGTGAAAGTTATCATATGAATTGCGGCGGTTAGTTGGTGGCGTCGGTGTTGGCATTTGCATTCAGCATGAAAATGACAGGCGGCCGCTGGAGGTATTCGTGCGCACATGAATGAAGAATGAAGAATGCAGAATGCCGCATGCCGAACATTTGAGTGCTGAAATCGTTGAATGCCGTCTACGGCTCGCGACGGTTCAGTGTTGTGTGTGTGGTATGCAAATGTGTGTGACTGCATACCGGGGCGGCAAAGCATTTCAACGCTGCCTTTTTTGCTGCTGTCTTTGCGTCCATTTTGTGTTCTTTTTTGAGTATTTGCTGCGCATTCTTTTCGCAATTTATTTCGCATGACTTTTACTATTGCTGCTGCTGCTGCTGCTCGATGTTCTGCGCTTTTTGCGCTGCTGGGCAGATTGATGTGCCTTTCGCTGTCTGCGACTTGCGCCGCTGGCAACACTGCCGGACATGTGTGAGGAATACGAAATTTGCCTGCATGCCAACAGGAATGCTGCCTGGTCGTTGTTGCTATTTTTGTCAGCACATGCAAACATACACACACATATATAGGCATTTGAATCTATGTGTGGGTGTGTGTGCGTATGTAGGCTGAGATACAGCGAAATTAAATTAAGGCAGATGTAAGCATCGCATTCAGCGCACAAAAGTCGCCCGATAGATTTGACTTGAGCCTTACACGAGCATGGGGTGCGACAGTTAGGGCCGGGCGCCAGTTCTCCTCCTAACTCCTAACGCAGGGACGATGCATGCCTGCCGACATGTGTACGCAATTTCCGGCTTTGATGTGGAGTTAGACATTAAAATTAGTGAATTAAATGAACGTAGGATAATTGAAAGGATATGGTTGCGGCTCCTACTGCTAAATTGGCAATTGAGTTGGCAGCTTGGGAATTTAATTATATGCGAGCGTAAAATGCTATGAGTGACAGAATTGCCGAGAAATTAAGAGCAGAGCGTAGTTGAAGTAGAAGAACGTTTAATTGATTCGTCCAAGCTGTCGCTTCTAGTTAAATGACGTAATTTCATTGTTTCAGTACAACAGTTTCAGCAAATATAATGGATGAAGAGTGCATGAGTTAAAGTTTGCTTTAAAACTGCACACTAGAGATGAATTTTACGCGGACACTCAACATGATTTTATGCGTTTTCGTAAATACGTACACGAGCCAAAAAAGTGTGGGACTAGAGTGGAGTCTAATGGCATCGCATTCATGTCAAAATTCACAAAAAAGTTAGGAAATTCAATAAATTGCATCACAGCTGCTCAGAAGTTGTTCTGAGAGGGTTAACATCTATAACCAACCCCCACTAGTTTTTCCTAGTGAATATTTAATGGAGCTCCCATACAAAATGATTGTTATTATAAAATAGGCTCCAACTGCTCCCAGGTTGCTTCCAGATATGTCACATGTAAGACCGACATTCATTTATTTTCCCTTTCGAATGTTTCTTTCATACATACTTACTCGCTATCTTCAAGTCTTAAGGGGGTTGCCATACAAAACTGGCCATTTTCTATGGAATTGTAAATGTAGTAGTTAAGTAAGTTAGGAATCATCGCATCTCGGAAACTACTGAACCGATTTGAATGATTTATATAGCGATCGGCAACATACCTTAGTGCAAAAAATATAAAATTAATTAAAATTCAGAATTTAACCACAAGAGGGCGTCTCCCATACAGTCGGAGCTGTGAGGTTGTCAACTTTTGGGCTTCTATGAAGCAAAAATCAAATTCCAGGGCTCTAAATGCAGTTGAAATGATATCAAAGAATATTCTTAGCTGTAGCAAATATTTTACCCAAACTGCCCAACAGCTTCATACCTACTGTACAATGCTTGGTTAAAGGATATAAGGATCTAATGAGTTTGAGGGGGCACTACTTAGCAGATTGGCCAAGACGTCTTAACACTCGAAATTCATTTTCTAAGCTCTAAGCTTTGGCCACTTCAATATCTCAGCGTCAGTGCACTGGGTTGCCATCCCAGTGGCGGTGGATTTAGTCTCCATTAAGGGCTTGGCCACTGTTCTATGTTTGATTTTCAATTTTTTTTTTAATTATTTACCATTCCATCAGCATTACTCAGTCCAATCCATTACCTTGTGACAAGTTGCTATCCATCACTCCACTCTAATTCAATCAGTTGTGCTGAGCAGCACACAACAAATCCTGATTTTCATTCTAATTTTAAGTAGTAAAAAGCAACAAGGACACTGTGCCAGACGCAGTGCCCATCAAAACACCAACCTTCTGGTCAGCAATGAATACGCAGAGGGCGCTTATATAACTTAGTCCAGAAAACAATCTCACCATAAGGAGGTGTCTCTTCTAGGGGGGCAACAGATTTCAGTCCCATCTCCTAGGAATGTTAGCGATAGGCTAACCACCCTAACATAATTTCAATTGATTAATGTAAGCAACACAAATAATTTGCCAAGCGGTGCGAATAATGAACTGTTTGAGAAATTAATTTCGGATGAATGCTGAGTAATACAAAATTAAATGGGAAATTCCTTTTCCATACAAGAATTAAATTTAGAAACTAACATCAAAAAGATTTATAGATAGAAAAATTGTTTTATTTGCGCGTCAAATTTGGTAAGCGCTGCGTGGTTCATACAAAAATCTTATTTTAGGCACTGGTGGGAAAACTTACTTCCAAGAGATGAATGGAAGGAAATAAATGTTTGATTGTGCGTCAAATTTTGTCGACTCTGTACCTGCGTGATTCCAGAGAACTTCTACCACCAGAAAGAGAGCAGCTCCACACAAAAGTCTTATTTTAGACACTGGTGGGAAAACTAACTTCCAAGAGATGAATGGAAGAAAATAAATGTTTGATTGTGCGTCAAATTTGAACCCGTGTGATTCTACAAAACTTCTATCACCAAAATGAGACCACCTCCATACAAAAATCTTACTTTAGGCACTGGTGGAAAAACTAACATCAAACAGATGAATGGATGGAAATAAATGTGGAATCTGCGTGATTCTAGAGAACTTCTTCCACCAGAAAGAAACCAGGAATGGAAAGAAATACATGTTTGATGGCGCGTGAAATTTGGTTCGCTGAACCTGCGGGATTCCAGAGAACTTCTACCACCAGAGAGAGACCAGCTCCACACAAAAATCGTACATTAGACACTGGTGGGATAACTTACTTTAAAAAGATGAATGATAGGAAATGCATGTGTGATGGCGCGTCAAATTTGGTCGACTCTGTACCTGCGTGATTCCAGAGAACTTCTACCACCAGAAAGAGACCAGCTCCATACAAAAATCTTACTGTAGACCCTCAACTTCGATCGTCGGCCTCGATAGCTCAGCGGGTAGCGCGCTGGCTTCTCATACCGAGCGCCCCAGGTTCGATTCCTGGCTTGGGCTGGAAAAAACACTCATCTACTTCTGTCGCTATCCACATGAAGGGAATGAGAATTACAAGAATCGCACAAGTGCGCTCTTGGCAGGCAATGGCATAACCTCCAAGTGTGAAAGAAAAACTGCCAATCGCCGTTCGGATTCGGCGTTAAACTGTAGGTCCCCTCCCTCCCTTTCCCCACCCGTTTGAAATGTGTGTTGTATCACATGTTGGAAAAAACAGTGTTGCATACACATTTCAAACGGGTGGAATTTGTGGTATCACAATGGGCCCATAGGCCTAAGTGTGTCTCATACAGAGGCAGCCACTAAACCAACCAACCAACCAAGACCCTCAACTTACGTGATTCTAGAGAAATCTCCTCCTCCTTTCAAATAATTTCAGCAAAAGCTACATGGACGGAAAAGAGGCAAAAATAATGCATTTATTTTCTCTTCTATGTACCTGTCCTGCACCATATTGGAAAAGTAGTAACATACTCACTTAGATAACTACCTATTCAACAATCTTTACTCAACCGATAAGACTATTCGCAATCTACTAAACTTTGTTAGAAGCTCAAACTGGTTCTGCTTATGAAGAGATCTGAGTTCTATCCAGTGTGATATAAAATGCGTCTCCAAGGCCTAAGGAGCAACTACACTTAACTACCTTCCCAACTCATACATATACACAAACACTTCTATTGAAATATTCTTATGAGCAAACCTGTTAGGTTTCAATTTCCCTAAACGTTTTTAGTCACTGCCAACAACTGTCGGCCAACACCCTTCGAACATTTCGCAGTGTGATTTTTACAGTCTTTAGCAGACATTTACGGAAATCCCTTAAAAGCAAAATAATTGTAATAGAGCCTGCGAATTTAATATCTTGGCATTAAATATCACTCAGCGTCACAATGAGTGTAAACCGACAAACAAAAAGCAACTCGAAACGAAGACGAAGGGCAGCAAAAAAAAGGCGCACAATTTGGCTACGCGAAGGAAACTGACGGTTTCCGGTGGCGGATTACAGTGCACGGCACTGTGAAGAAAGAAATTCGCAACGCCGAATGCCGAGCAGGTGCGGCATTGAAGCCAGCAGGTGCGCCCACATGCCGCGCAAGGCGCCTCACTTCACTGCAGCCGCCGCCACTCACAATGACAATGATAATGTGTAGTTGCCACTTACCTGCCTGATACTGCACGATGCGCCACTCGTAGGGCGAGAAGCGTGACACGAAGAACAGCACAATGCTAACGCCAATGTAACTGAAGATGACGCTCACCTGAAAGCGGAAGCCAACAAAAATATTAGAGGCGGCACAGGGGCATACGAAAAATAAGAAAGAAACGAAGCCATTAAAAAACAACACACACACATATATACATACATATATATATTATGTGTTTGTATGTGGGAATGTGAGTGTGTTGATATAAGAGAGAAGTGTGAGTCGGCACATAACAAAAGAGTGCCAAAGCGAGAACAGTGCAAAAATTTAGCATTACTTGGTTTGTACGAGGCGATAACTTTTCATATACATATGTATGTAGGTATGTTTGGTTGTTTGTGTGTGTGTGTGTGTGTGTGTGTGTGAAGAAAATCTTAAGAAAAGGTATGCATCGTTGGCAGCAGGCCGCTGAAAAGTGACAAAACGACGCACAAGTCAAAGCAAATGTCGGCTGACACATGAGCGCCAAAGGAAATGATTTTAACATTATTTTGTTGATTGTTGTTGTTGATGCTGCTTTTCAGTCATAATAGGAGACTTTTAGACAGACGAAGTAGCGGTAACGAAGCAGCGTTATTAGAAGAAACATCACCAGCAGACATTTCAAAAAGTTGGAATTTCGCAACTGACACGACACGGCTAACGCTAATTCTGGCCGACAACACGCACGACATGAGTACGCGCAACAACAAAAACAACATGCCAACAGCAACGCCAACGCCAACGCCAACAATGTCAACTGTGATTGTTTGTTGCTGCTACTGTTGCCGTGGCAGTTGCTGTAGCTGTTGCAATTTCCAGGTTGCGTGTCGCCTGCTGGCAGCCAGCGGCCGAGATTGTCTGTGCCACAAGCAGCTGCCACATGCATGGCGTATGCGTCTACGTGTATGTGTGTGTGTGTGTGTGGGACGCAAGCGGAACCGTTGTGTAATACGATATGTATAATTGCAACTATATACCTGCCCATATATAAAAGGGATGAATTTCATATACAGGGTGTGAGGTTTTTTTTAAATTTATTCTATTTCTCTATATTTAGTGAGTAGCTGCATGTGCACTTTGAGAAAATCATCCCAACAGGTTCTTATGTGAACATTCTTCTATAGTTTATAACAGAGGCTAACGCAAGAAGGGTTTTGAGAGTTTTAAACTCAATCACAAATATGTATTTGTTACAAAAGTTGTGAGTGGACTCTAAAGTTATGTATGGAATGGGCCGAAAAGAAATGCTCTAACTATACCCTTCCTAGTGACTCTATAAATTTTCCTCGAATACACATTGCTTTTACTTTTCAAAGCAGCAACAGTTGAAAAAATTGAAACTATTATGAACATGCAAAGTTCTGATAAAAAAATGAGCTAACTATAAGCTCTCAGAAACACACGTTGACACGTGATCAAGGAGATTTTGGGTTTTAGCATACTTACTTTACAAGAAAATTCTATATAAATTTTCAAGGATATAAAGGATTACAATTTTCAAAGGACCTTTTTCATATCCTTTTTTTACAAAAAGATACAAAATAAATTTTCTTTAAATTTTTGAGCCTTTCCACGGCAGCCGCCGTGGCTCAGTTGGTTAGTGCGTTGGACCGCGAGTCGAAGGCAGCGAACCAGGTTCAAATACTGCCTGTAATAACGCCTAAAAAATAACGGGAAAACTCGTTTTCTCTTTCGGTGGCTGTCCTCTCATCTGGAAATGGCAAACCTCTGAGAGTCAAAATTGCTTATGAAAAAGCTCCCAACCTGCCGTTCGGAACCGGCATAAAACTGTAAGTCCCTTCCACCCGCGTACAAATTCACATGCACAACACGGGTGGTTGCGGGAAGCTAGGCCTTAGTCTCGCGTAAGCGGGCTGTCGTGCCAGTCAATTAATTCCTCTTTCATTTATTATTATTAGTACCTATTTTTTTATTTTTTATCGCCTTCAACATTTTGAAGTACGCAGTATTACTATGTTTGGTCTCTAGTTTCACGCCCATATGGATTTTTTCCGCTGTGAACATTTTTTAAAATTTTTGTCGCTCGAAAAATTGCAAAAAGTAATTTCTTATTTCAAATAGATATGATTTGGTGACATTTTTGTTGTAAAAACAGCATTGGTGTGGCAAAGTAAAATGCATATCAAATAGTTTCACAGATCCATGAACAGAACATTATAACCTGTCGCCAGGTGCTATCTGCAGCACGCTGTATATTTGCATATAGAGTCCTATGTGTGTGTGTGTGTGTGGGTGCGTGTTGTCATGACGCACAGCTCAGATGTTACTTTAAATTTATGATGAATATTTTTCTCTTCCTTTTTTTCTTATTTTTCCCGCAAATATTTGCTTTTTATTAGCATGTTAACTTGTGCTGGCACTTTTAAGCTGTTGCGCCCTGAAATCTGCACAAAATTTGTACTACCTGCAATGTGCCGCAGCTTTTATCGCTTCAACCTTTCATGGGTATTTTTGTCAGACTGCTATCTAAGGTTACCGCCTACAGCCACAATGCGCGCGCACACTCACACACACACGTACACAGACACACGTGCGCATACATATTCATGCAGCGAAAAATGTGATTAGCTTAAAGCGTGTAATCTGGCTTTGCGCACTTTTAGGCGCAACTGCTATGGTGGCTGGCGACCTTTATAGACACAGGCACACACACACATGCAGATACATTTATGCGAATATGTATGATATGTTTTGCAGCCAGGTAACTCCCCAGATGGCTGTCTGTCAGCAACTACGCGCCCCAGCGCGGCTCTTCGGGTCGTCATTTTTTGCATGCAGTGGCAACGTACGGCAAAGTTAATTTGCATTTGCAATGTATGCGTAAGTATTTGTAAGTGTGTGTGTGTATGTCAAATTGTGTATTTAGCATTTTCCATTTTATTAGCTTCAATTTGTCGCATTTCGAAATTTCACAAAATGCTCCCACTGACTTAGTCGTCATGCCTACTGCACTCTCGCTCGCCTGTCACATATACTCGTATGTGACATATTTAACACATGTGTGTATGTGTGTTAGTATACTAACACAATATTCTCTACTTCCAATTTGTTTCGTTATGCTGCCACGTTGCTACTGAAGTGATTTGAAATGTGCTGCCGTTTTATTTTCTTTTCTACACATAAATGGGAGAAATTATTGCGCTAAGAAAGAAATGGTGGCTGCACGTTTTCAAGGCTTAATGTGTATATAAGTATGTATGTATATGTTTGCAGCAAAATGGAGTGACGATTCATGGCGTGCGTAGAACATCAAATGTTGCGAGTTCTTTTGTGATCAAAAAATTTGCTAGTATTTGTTGTTAAGTAGACTCGAATAATTGACTTGAAAAATAAATAAAATTAGTAATGAAATAAATAGAATTTAAATTTAGTACAAAGAAATAATTAGAAGTTGAAAATAGATTTGAAAGTCTTCACGTAGGAATGTGCCGCTAGGCAAAAGAACCTTAGCGTGTTTAACATATTTATTTATTTATTTATTTTTGTATTTTTTTTATTTATTTATTTATGTATTTATTTATTTATTTATTTATTTATTTATTTATTTATTTATTTATTTATTTATTTATTTATTTATTTATTTATTTATTTATTTATTTATTTATTTATTTATTTATTTATTTATTTATTTATTTATTTATTTATTTATTTATTTATTCATTAAGCATTCTTATAGGCCAAGTTGAACACATTTTAGATGTACGAATAATTGGAGAAAACATAAGTTATACTAGTTATAAAAATGATTTATAGAATACATGAATCGATTTTTTCAAAATGAAAATCAATCTCGACAAATCTGGAGATTCTATTGAACTCAACTCTTGCAATCTTAATCTTGTACATTTCGAGCATACAGAGCTCTAAAAAGGCTAACATAGAAGAACTCAACGAAAAGATCTAGCTGCAGTTGATATAGCCAGAGGATACAACCATCATAAAGAAGAAGACGTTGATGAAAGAAGACGATTAACAAACTAATCCATTTCGTATAGAGAACGAAAAAGTTCCCATTTAGGGAATCCTGCTGGAATGGGAACTTGGCTGGAATTCAGCATAACTAAATTAGCGATTAGTTAGTAAATTAGCGATTTCACCCCCTTGATAAAGTGATAAAAAAATTAGAGCTGCTTATGTTTCAAACAAGAGAAAATAATGGTATTGCAATTAGATGAACCAACTCGAAGAAGCGCTGAGATAATTTAATGTAGCAAATTGATGTTGAAAGCATTTCGGTTCTCTAAATCAGAAAATAATTTTCTAAGGCCAACTACAAATCGTTGGCCCTGTTCGTATTGACAACGACTATCGGTTCAAAGACAACAACCAGCGGCATGGCCATGTCTTCCGTATGGGCAATGAATCTTTGGTGAAAAATTAGCTCCATGGAGAGGGAGATCGTGTCTCCGCTGGAAGAAGCAAGGGTCAGATATTTGAAATTTTTTCTTTTAATTTAACCAGCGGGAGTCAGACGATTTTTTATACGTTTTTTATTGAGCCAAAGTGAAATACGGCGATGTTGTTATGAGCCGTGTGAGCCAGTTGAACGTCTGGCTGGGTATTCTTCTGATCTAAATAATAATTATGCTTGCATTTCACTAAGAATCTCATTTTAGAGGGGGTTCCAAACACAACTTTTGAGCCCAAATCTTTTGAAATCTTTGAAATCATATTTGCAACGTAAAATGTTTGTAAGATAAAAACACTTCGCAGGGGTTTGAACCCCAAAACCCCTTTGCGTGTGCCACTGATGTGTACCCACATCACTTAAGCCAATTCTATTGGCTTGAGAGTTTTCTTTGTAACCTTGAATAATTATTCATAGAAGTTGCTACAATGTATTTTCTTAATTTTTTAAATTTTTTTATTTTTGAAAACCAAAATACTTTTAGGAGAAATGATTCCATGCTACGAAAGTAAATGAGGCTAGAAGATTATGTGGCATACTAAAATAAATTCTGAAATCATCCAGACACATATAATGCGATTAAATATTTTACGTGGGTCATAAGATCTGACAAAATTTTTTGAGGGACATTAAAAACTGAGTAGTACGTATTATCCCAGTAGTCCCAAAAGGATTAAAGTATTTTCCATTGTGAGCTAGGACTTTTCCCTGTCCTTAAAAAAAAAAATGCCTCACCTCTTGGGTTCATTCCAGTCTTCGATCAATCTACCCAATGTATGGCTTCTTCCTAAGAAGTGAAATGCTGCTTGGTGAGATCAGAAGTCATCGGCGGAAACAAGTTTTCCAAGAGATTCGAAACAAGTGATAGGCGAAAGGAACAATGTCCGGTAAATACTGTAGATGACATAGGACCGCACATAGTGGCACACAAAATGGGGGAACTTGAATGCTTAAATCTCTAAAAATATCTGTTAATTGCAATTTGGTTGGCAAATATGGTTTTAAATGGCATTGAGCTTTAAAGCTATGTTCGGAACAGCCCCAAAATGATATCATGTGTGCACCACTGGATAGGACATTACATTGGAGTACCTCAAAAGTTTAACCCTTTTGACCCCAAAGTTGCCTGAGAGCAACTTCACCTGTCTGTCATCTTAAAGCAAAAGCTACGATTGATTTATGGGTTTAATTTAAGTAGGCACCAACAAATTAAGATTTTTAGAAGTGAATTCAAAGCAAATTAAAAAAATTTTACTCTTATCCCCAAAATAATTTCCAATAATTTGCTGCGATATCAGGAAAAGTTTGTGTTCTAATTGAAGTGTACGAATTGGGCGCGTTTGATCAAAATCCTGTTGCTTTAATAATGGTTAAATAAAATCAAAAAGTGATAATTTTGTATTTTTCGGTAAATACGAAGTAATTTTTCTGTGATTAAAAAATATTGATATAAAATTTATTTAACCCGTTTTAAGCTAAAATTGTTCAAAAGTAAACTAGCTCTAGAACTCTAACAAAGAGGCCTGGCGACTTCAAATGTCGTGTGCACACTTCTTAGGAAAGTGTTTCATGATTTCAATATCAAAAAGTAATATCGAGACACAGGATAAAATTCGGGGTCGAAAGGGTTAATTGACCACTTTCGTAATACATGGCGCAGCGTTGTTGTGCATAAAGATGGCCAGTTTTCAAAAGTTGTGTTTTGTTAGCACAAAGGTTGACATAGAGCACAAAGAAAGTTAGTTGTTTATATTTTAGAAAATTTACACATACTGAATTGCTGATTTTTAGATTTTAAAACTACAGTTACAAGATGTTTCAAGGCGATTCAATCTCGCAAAACATATTTTTAACCTCAAAATGTTTCATGAAAAAGACCAGAGAGCGCTTCCTAAGCAACTTGGCAGGTGCCATTGCATTCGCGTTGTTTAAGTGAGTTGGTTAAGTTGAAATTTGAGTGCGACTTGCACTCACAACTTGCACAAAACTAAAACCCAAATCAAACTATTGTCTACTCTTCGCATCAGCGCGCAGCAAAGCGCATCTTTTTTTTGCGCGCACGAAAAACCATTTAAAGTGTAAGTGCAACTTTTCTCCACGAATTCCCAAATTCCGAAAGCGCAGCTAAGCAACACAACAAACACCTAAAGCAATAGACGACTTTTCAATTTTGCAAAAATTCTGCCAACAACTTTCGCCGACTCGAGTTTACTGTTCGCTGCAATTCGACGCGTTTTTAGCGCGCGCACGCATAATCGACGCGGAGATCGGCCAAGAGAATAAAATATATATAAAAAAAAAGAAAAATAGAAAAATAGAATAATAATAAAAGTAGAGCAACAACTGCGCCAAACTACTTTTTCACTAGTTTATTTGCTTAGTCTAATGTCACAATTTTTAGCAGCGAAAGTTTGATGAACTTCGCATTTGCAATCTTGCAAGTCGTTTGCAGTCGGCGCACTTTATGACAATCCGGCAAACGGCGCGTGGCCTTGGGGGATGCGCAACGTCGCGGACTGCGCTTCAATTTAGAAGCAAAACAAAGTTTGCGCCAAGTTTACTACATTAAACTTTATAAGCTTTCTTTGCTAGCCAAATAAAAACTTGCCGCACTTTTGGCGCGTTGGGTGCGCTTTTAGCTGGTCTATGTGTATGTGTGTGTGCAGCAGCAGCATAAAATCTTCCAACTGGCGAAAACTTGCAAAAGTAGAAATGTTTTTTTTTATATATTTAAATTTTTTTTGTGTTTTGCTTTTGTTTAAGTTTTCTCATTTGTATGCAATGTAATTTCTGCAGCATTAAATTTTTTCAGTGAAACAAAAAAAATTTAAAAATTTATATATATGTACATATATATATATATAAATATATCTAGTTATGCATGGCTACTTAAGTGTTGTGTGTTGAATATTGAAATAGCGACAACAACTACAACCAACGCGCGACTCTTCTGAGCGCTGCCCAAAGTGTCAGTGCGGGGCGTTGCGCTTGGCGCTTGCGGGTAATCGTTTTCTTGTATTCTTTGCTTTGTTGTTGTTATTGTTTTCATGTCCAAAGCGCAGCGCAAAAGTGCGCTTCGTCGAGCACAAACGTTGCGAAAATGTAAACAGGCGCCGAACAACAATGCAAATGTCGCTGCCGGTAATCGCAGTGACGCACACGTTGATGCGAACAACATTGCAGCGTCGCAGCTTCGTGCTGACACTGACGACGACGACAGCAACAACAACAACAGCAACAACAACAATAACAAGAGCACTCACTACATAGCAGCACAATCAGTGCCCGCCACAGCCCGTCGCGATACTCACCCAAATTTCCTGCGATAAAGGATTCATGAAACTGAACACGCCCGGTGTCTGCTTCACTGGCTTCTTAATCATTATCGAAATGCCCAGCGACATGAACGGTTTGCTGAAATCAATGACACGTTCCCGTTCGGCGGTAATGGTCATGGCAGCGATTGCAATATCCGCTTCCTGTGCAGCCAGATGTTGCCAACCGGACCGGACGGCAGTCGGCGACGAAGAGTGCGCATGAAACATGAAACAAAAAAACAAATTGGAAAACAACAACAGTAATATAAAAGCATACAACATGAATGGGCGACGCCGCGGCGTTCGAACGAAATGAAAGTGTGCATGCAATTGGAATAAATTTGTGTTAAACGGCGCAACCCGCACACCGTCATCACACTCACAGCACCCCATTCGTGGAGAAACCCGACTTACCCGACGCACCAGCTCGCCCACCATGCCGTCCCAGCCGCCGCGCACATTCGGATTCTCAGCGCCATAGCCGCCGTCTTTGACCAGACGCATTTCATCTGCACGAATGGTTAAATGGAATGCAACAAAAATATTACAAAAAACAGTTAAAAATTGAATAACAACAATGTTGAACATTTAAGAAAAAAATATAAACAAAACTTGCAACACAGCAGCAAAAAAATTGAAAAATGCAATACGCTGCATTGTGTTAACTTGTTATTCTTGTTGTTGTACTCACAATTGATGCCCAGCTTTTTGGCCAGCAAATCGGCCAAATCCTTGCAGTAGCCCTCGAAGCGATCGTTGCCGTCCAGCTGTTCGCCGATGCCGGGCCGCTTCAGCATGATGTATGGTTCCTCGAGCAGTGTTGTCACCACGTACGTGCGATTCTTTTCGATTTCGACGTGCGGCCGCAGTCGCACGTACTTGGCGGAGAGCGGCTGCAGGCCGCCCTCGTCGCTCCACTCGGCCACCTTCACCATTGCACTGTTGACTGTCATTTCGACCACGTGCAGTGTGTAGTTCACACGTCGGCCGTCATCGTTGAATTTAATGTCGCCGGTGAGACCTTCAATCTCCACCTGCACGTAAATCAGAATGGAATGGAATCAAACGCAGCGAATATATAAGTCAGTGTTGCAAGCGAGCGTGAGTGCGGTTTATTTGTTTATGAGCTGTTTGTTTTTGTTATTGTTTTTGTTAAATTTGCGGCTCTATTTATCAGCCAACGGGCAGCACACCGTAGAGTTAAATGGTGCGTGTTGTGATGAGCAATTGAGACGGAAAATTAAGCGCGAACACCAACCGAGGTGAGTTTACTTTGGATTGAGTTGTATGGGACACAGACAGATCAGTCAAATTGAAGAAGAAGTGAGGAACTTTGATAACTAATAAACTTGAGCATTTTTCACGTAAGGGTGTTGAGCATTTTATAAGCACGTGTTAACCCTTTTGCTAGTATGTTAACTAGTGTCCGACCGAATATTCGGTTTCGGTTTCGGCCCAAATAAGTGGTTTCGGTTTCGGTTTCGGTTTCGGCCAAAAAATGGCCGAATAGCCGAAACCGAAACTTTCTAGAATATTTTTTACATTTTATTGTGTAGCAGATATATAGTAAAAGGAGGAGTAATTTAGATGCCAGCAATGTAAACAAACTTCTTTTTTTTAGCATATAATATTAAATTATTTAATTTTGAATATTATCGAGTAAGGTACGAAAGGGTGATTTCTTCTTGTTTACGTTTTTAAAAAATGAATAAATAGTTTTTATTAATAAGTATTTATTTATTTAGGCTATGTTTGTTTGTTTGTTCTTTATTTACTTAATGTAAAATTCGTTTGTTGAAAAAAGTGCTTGATATGGTGATTTTTATATCAACTAGAAAGTTTCGGTTTCGGTTTCGGCCGAATATTAAAAAAAAACCGAATATTCGGTTTCGGTTTCGGTTTCGGCCAAAAAAAGTGGTTTCGGTCGGACACTAATGTTAACATACTACTATGGTTTCAAGAATACACTTTTGAGACTTTAAACTAGTTTGTATGTTTAACCCTTTCGAACCCGAATTTTACCCTGCATCTCGATATTAATTTTTGGTATTTAAATCATGAAACATTTGCCTAAGCAGTGTGCACACGACATTTGAAATCGCCACGCCTCTTTGTTAGAGTTCTAGAGCTAGTTTACTTTTGAACAATTTTAGCTTAAAACGGGTTAAATAAATTTTGTATCAATATTTTTTAATTACAGAAAAATTACTTCATATTTATGGAAAAATACAAAATTATCACTTTTTGATTTTATTTAACCATTAGAAAAGAAACAGGGTTTTGATCAAACGCGCCCAATTCGTAGACTTCAATTAGAACTCAAACTTTCCCTGATATCGCAGCAAATTATTGGAAATTATTTTGGAGATAACAGTAAAATTTTTTTAATTTGCTTTGAATTCGCTTCTAAAAATCTTACTTTGTTGGTGCCTACTTAAATTAAACTCAATAAATCAATCGTAGCTTTTGCTATAAGATGACAAATAGGTGAACTTGTACTTGTACTTGTAATTACAGAAAAATTACTTCATATTTATGGAAAAATACAAAATTATCACTTTTTGATTTTATTTAACCATTAGAAAAGAAACAGGGTTTTGATCAAACGCGTCCAATTCGTAGACTTCAATTAGAACTCAAACTTTCTCTGATATCGCAGCAAATTATTGGAAATTATTTTGGAGATAACAGTAAAATTTTTTTAATTTGCTTTGAATTCGCTTCTAAAAATCTTAATTTGTTGGTGCCTACTTAAATTAAACTCAATAAATCAATCGTAGCTTTTGCTATAAGATGACAAATAGGTGAACTTGTACTTGTACTTGTAATTACAGAAAAATTACTTCATATTTATAGAAAAATACAAAATTATCACTTTTTGATTTTATTTAACCATTATTAAAGAAACAGGGTTTTGATCTAACGCGTCCAATTCGTAGACTTCAATTAGAACACAATCTTTCCCTGATATCGCTGCAAATTATTGAAAATTATTTTGGGGATAACAGTAAAATTTTTGTAATTTGCTTTGAATTCACTTAAAAAAATATTAATTTTTTGGTGCCTACTTAAATTAAACCCATAAATCATTAGTAGCTTTTTCTATAACATGAAAAATAGGTGAAGTTGCTCTCTGGCAACTTTGGAGTCGAAAGGGTTAAGAGTCTTTTGTAATTAAAACTAACTAAATTAACTAAATTATATATATTATTAATTAAATAATAATATAATAATAATAATTCATATTATTAACTAAATTAAACTAACTAAATTAAATGTTTGCCAGAGCCCTCCTTTCTTCCAAATTGAAATTGTTTTTAACTTAGAATTATTTAGTCTTCAGAGTCGGAGATACAAACTGAACCTCTGGCCAAGCTCTCTAAGGTTCCAGGAATGGTCATTAGAACAGTTTGAATTATTTTTTTAAATAAAAACCTGAATGCCTAATTGAAGTCTCTACGTTTTCAAGCATGAAATTTTTGGTGTCCTTAAAATAGTTCAAAGTCTTAAGAGTCTGAGATAAAAACTGAATGCCAGCCTGAGCTTTCTACGGTCCCAAGTATTAATTTTTTAGTCATTAAAACAGTTAGAACTCTATTTTAAAATAAAAACCTGAATGCCTAATTGAAGTCTGTACGTTTCCAGCCATCACATTTTTGGTGTCCTTAAAATAGTTCAAAGTCTTAAGAGTCTGAGATCAAAACTGAATGCCAGCCTGAGCTCTTTACGGTTCCAGGGATTCATTTTTAGTCATTGAAACAGTTTGAAGTGCATTTTTAACTTTGATCTTTAAGTCTCTCTGAGGCCTACACGGTTTCAGTAATACAATTTTTGGTGTCTTTCCTTCTTCAGACTTACGAATTATAGATAAAAACTGAATGCCTGTACAAATTCTTTATGGTTCCAGGAATCCATTTGCTTTCATTGAAATTGCCTAAAGCGTATTTTGAAATAAAAGTACTAAATACCAACAGTAAAATGTCTGCAGCAAAAACTGAATTCAGCAAACGGATTAAAGATGAAAAAATCGCCGACATGGCGCCAACTGTTTTTTGTTCTTACCGCAAATTGTGCGCATTTTTCTTTCATCAATTTTCATGCGCTTAGGAAAACAAAAATCGCCCCAATTATTGTCAAACACTTTTCTAATCTTCTAGTAATTTATTGACTCGAGTTGCTCAGCATTATTTCTTCCATTAATTTCACTGATGTACAAGTGGGCCAGCGGTTTTTTTTGCTCAGTCACCTTGCGGTGGCAAGAAACGCGCGAGCACCGCTCATCCTGCTGGGTTATGTTTCTGTAATTTCAGCTCATTATTTAACCGTACATCAATTTCTAAGGTATTACAAAAAGAAAAATAAACCCGAATGCTTCGCTAACGCTTACCCCCACTCACTGCTTTCTCTACGGTCCTTTACCTTTCGACCTACCCTCCCCTCCCTCACATTACTCAACTCATTCGCTCGGCGTTCATTTTTTCATTGCTTTCCGCTCAGCCCATTCCACCTTCCGCAACACCATTTCGTAGCCCACCGAACATGCAAACAGACAAACAGCCGCACCGGCGCGCCATCGACCTCGGCGACCCCGCACCAGATGCGCGGCGCCCGCTGTGCGCGCCGCTTTTCCACACCTGCCATTTTGCTTACCTTTCTCAAATAGCGCGAAATTTTATCACCGTGCTCCCAGGGGTTCACCCAGCCCTTCGATGTGTTGCAATCGAGCGCGCGTGGCGTGTTGCCGCCACCACTGCCACCGCTGCCGCCTCCGCCGGGGCCACCGCCGCTGCCGCCCATGCCGCCGGCACTGCCGCCAGCCGGCAGGCCCGCCGAGCCGTTAATGGACGTCGAGGCGGCCGCCATCAGTGTCTGCTGACCTCGGCGCTGGATGTTGTTCCGGAATTGATCGGGTTTCTTGCGCAGAATTTTGTTGAACGCTTCGACCAGCACGAACACGGCGTCATACATGAGTGCCGCCTGCGCCTGTTGACGTGTGTTGCGATGTGGTGTGGTGTGGTAGATGTCGTTGTTGTTGTTGTCAAAGTGCCGGAAACGAAAGGATATGTTAGCGTATAATGAGTGCATTACTTTGCGCTTTTGTTTCGGTGTTGCTGGCTGTGGCCGCTGCCGCCGTCGCCGCCGACACCGTTGCGGTCGCGTGGGTGCTTCTATGCGCGCATACATACACACATCTCACATGGGGACATGTGTGCTACATGTGTGTTTGTGTTTTTTTGACAGTCACATTTATGCAAGGCTGGAAATTTGGGCAGCCGACATGTAGGCCAATGCACACGTTTAGCGGACCTTGTGTGCGCTCGCCGGGCGACTGGCCTGCTGTGTCTGTGTGGCAGTGTGTGAGTGAGTGTGTGTGTGTGAGTGTGTGCGTGTCAACAAGACTGTGATGTGAAACATGTCAAACATAAACGACCAAGTAATGCTGTGCAAATAGCCATGTGACAAAATATGAAATTACATGCGAGCCGTTATGGCCTTTTGTTGTTTTTGCGTTAATTTTGGCATTGGCAGCTGGTAGCTGGCAGCTGAACGTATTCGGTGTCGTGTGTGCTGGGGGCCAACGGTTCGCCGTACTGGCAGCTATTTGCGTAAGTGCTAATGTTTCGACGTATGAATATTGTTGAGTTGTCTCGCAAATGTGTTTTGGCAGATCAGCGTCAAAGCACAACAGCGTCGAAGGCTCAAAATTATTTATGTTTTTGTTG
Source organism: Melieria crassipennis (assembly GCA_963668005.1). Classification (NCBI taxonomy): domain Eukaryota; kingdom Metazoa; phylum Arthropoda; class Insecta; order Diptera; family Ulidiidae; genus Melieria; species Melieria crassipennis. The sequence continues at coordinate 104,459,411 of OY764962.1, read as the reverse complement.
TTGTGTCTGGTAAACTGTGTGCCTTGGTGCTTTATGCAAATTTTCAAGGCAATGCACAGTGATTCGTTCCATAGACAAAATTCAAAACTTTATGGTCTCAGAATTTAACGATTTTGATGTCATTTGAAAGAAAAAACTCCAACTAAGAAAACCCCAAAAAATCTGTGCAAAAAATCAATTAGTGTCTGTGCAAAAGCGGCTCAAAATTGAAACTTTTTTCACAAAAAAATTAAAACTCATATTTTCTCTTTTTTAGTCTATTGAGTACAAAAAATTTTACAAATACATGGTAATCAAGAAGTTGCTAAACCTTTCAATATGGATTAAGAACTGATGTGTCCTTTTTCGCTTTCAATGTTTTCTCAAAATTTGCAAAGCTGAGGCTTTTACTTCACTTTTAATTCAAAATATTTTTCTAAACTTAAAATCTGAAAATTGGCAAAACTTAGAGAAAAATATCTCAAAAGTATGTGGAAGTATGTTCCTGGATTTTTTTTAATTTTAAGAAGCATTCTTTCGTTGTCGGATAATGTAATTATATCCTTCGATATCTTCCGATCTCAGAAAATAATTCTATTTGAAAAGTGGTCTAAACACCTATTTTTCGACAAAATTTATTTTATTCATCCCTAAAAGTATGCAATCAGCATGAAGAATTGAAAAACCTGCACAAATGCAAAACATACATATATTTTTATAATTTTTATTGCAAAACTAAAGGGTCCCGATACAATTTCTGTTACTCTTTGGAATAATCAATGTTGACGTTACCGATTAAATGTAAAATCTGAAAAATCTAGCCAACACATTTGGTGCTATAGCTTTCCAAAAATGACGAAATTTGCAAAATTAAGCCTCAGGCATTGTCAAACTACAACAGTTAAAAAAAAACCAAATGGAGATTTCAATTCAGCAGACCATGATTAACTAGTATACCAAATTTTATGAAGATCGGACCACTCCTTCTAATTTTGTCCCGCGGTTGTATGGAGTCGAATCACTGTGCAATGTGTTAAATGCACAAAACCAAAATATTAAAGCGTAATTGAATGAAATTAATAAGTTGAAGGTCACATTTGTGGGATGTGCGATTTTGATATTTTGGCTAAATAAATAAACAAATAAATAAATAAATAAATTGCTGTTGAAATGTGTCGGTATTTGGTTTAAGCTCATACGAGCTCTATACAAGAAATCAATGTTAGATGAACTGATGGCACTACAGGTGCTACTAACTTGTTTCACTAAAAAGGAATCATATCAGAACCATAATTGATTGATGTCCTCACGGGTAACTGTCTAAGTGGCAACCATATAAAAAGGTTGGAGTTGTATTCAGATGACTTCTGTGGTAGTTGTATGAACGAAGAAGATGAAGAACTACTTCAACTGCTTTGCACACACACACATGTCCACTTCTTGCTTGGGCGGGTCTTACTTACCTCGGGCTGACTCGCCTGTGGTGACCAAATACTGAGACTGACAAAATTAACTGACGCTTAAGCTTTTCTTTAGCTTTGATCGCCTCCTGACGCAATTCCTAGCGGCGGTTCCAAGGGGAAGAACGGACGGTAGGGAGGTGGTTTTAGTGTGTTAAAGTTCCAGGCTTTCGGTGCTTTCCACCTCTATGAAAAAAAAACAAAAAAACCCCACTTCTTGATTTATCGAGAAGAAGAATGAATCACCTGGGTTACATTTTCTTCGACAGTCTAGGAGCTCTAGCCGAAGAGACTATTCACAGTTTACTAGGCTTTGTGAAAAGCTCAAACTGGTTAAATGAGTAAGCGGTCCTTTGATTGATTGTTTTGTGGTACCAAAATGGGCGATCATGGCCTAAGTGGGTCTGCTCTGGGATCGCCACTGCTACCTTCATGAATTTTTGCTGACTTCATGAATTTTGCAAATAATATTAGAATTTTTATAATTATGCCATAGACGTGGTTTAACCCTCTACTGCATAACAGTGCCTTTTGTCACATTTTTATTTTTTAATGTTATAGCGAAATTTAATGTTGTATCAAGAAATGGATATTTAATTCTTGATTCGTTATATAAAATGTATCTAAAAATTATTTTTAATTTGAAAAAAAAAAAATTATGCATTAGAGGCTTAAGTTGGATATTCAATCATTTGTTTTTGATTCGGTTGTAGATTTATGGAGAATGTTATTTTGTAGGAGACAAAACCAAGTGCTCAGACATGATTTGTTCATTGTACTTCTTATGAAGAGTTAATCTCAAAATTTGTAGCATTGAATATTGGTTTTAGGGAAGGAGGAATTTCAATGCATTAACGTTACGTTAACAACAACAATAACCTAAGTCTTACTAAGTCTTGTTGAGGTCTAAGGCTGCCAATCAAAGTGAATGAGTAGTAAAAAAGCGAATGATTTGAAAATGTAACGGTAAACGAACCGTGAAGCTCTAGAAAATGTGTATTAACTCTGATAAACCCGAATTGTTTTTTGCAATTTGTTTCAGTTGATCGTGTTATGTTGCTTAAATAGTCCTCAGATAACGTGGAAATAAAATTTTTTAATTTTGACCCCCACCCCCAAGTCACAACACCCCATTCTACTGGAAGGTCTTTGGGATAGTACAACAACAACGTTACAACAAGTTCAAACTTTGCATTTAAAAAGCGATGTTTTAAATCCTTCTGGAAGGCGTTTCGGCGTATCTGCGTTAAGTTGCGCTGGGTTTCTCTACCTAAAAAACTCCAAAGCATTTTTTCTGTTATTGTTCCATTACAGCAATATCTCTGAACTGCATCTCCGATTTCACCAGGTTGACGAATGTTACCGAACTAGAACTGACACCACTTCAAATGCTCCCTCAACTCGTTTCAGCCGACCATTATTACATCGATTCATAAACACACACAGTGTGTCATTTTATTGCCAAGGGCCCTCGACTCTTTGTTCTATCACCTCTACTTATTCTACAAATAAAAACTAATCACTTTTCTTTTTGCTAAAAATATGCAACCTTTATAGATTTTTCACGCCATAAAAACTCACATTCTGCTGACTATCGCTTTAACACCGCACAACATGTTGTGCCTTTATTGCTTAGCATTATGCGCTCTTAATCGGATTTACAAATTACTAATCTGATCATCAAACCTCAATCCTTTCAAGGACATGCCAAATACAAAAATGCAAAAATAAGCGAACGACACACAAGCACCCGAAACGTTTAACGCAAAATGCTGTCGCCCCCGATGCGCAGTCGAGTGCCAAACTGAACAGCGGAACTCAGCGGTTGCCCCACAAATATGAAAATAATAAAACAACAACCACAGCAATACGCTAAATGCACACAAATACAGCCACAAAAATGTGTAAACACCTAACATGTGTTATGAATATGTTGGCTCCAAATTTCGATGATATTTTTTTGCATATGAGTGTGTGTGTCGGTATGTATTGCGTCTGTATGTGTATGACCGCATATTCTGTTGCCACAGCCGCAAAAACAAAATCGTTCCGCCCACTGTGCATAGCGAATTTACGCGCAAATGTTTGGCATTTGACATTTGTTGCTATACCGAAATGGATTCCCTGCCGGCGCCCACGGACGTTGTTGGATCCAAGCGCTTCCAGCTGTCATAGAAATCACGTACGAGACGCCGATTAGTGTCGACAATACGAAATCCCGTTATATTGATGGCACCGAATTCGATGATTTCGCTCTCCCAGCGATCGTCCATTACCTGTCGGCGAGAATGCAAGCAAAAAGTGTCAGCCAGTTAGCAGTGCAAAAACTTTTACAAAACCTCAAACCGAACAAAAGTGAACAAACAAAAAAAGCCAACAACAAAATCGATTGGTTGACTGATGAACGAGCAACTGAACGTTGCACGTGGTACTGTCGATGAGAAACACGCACCGGACGTCGAGCATTTACATACATAAATGCTTATTAATCGAGCCAACCCATGAAAACACAACACACAAAACCAGATAAACTACTAACCACAAAACTTGTGTGTGCATGTGTGCGTTGGTCACTTACCAAACCGCTTAGCAGGTAATGATACGTGCGCCGGCCAAGCGATATGTCGCGCACATGTTGTATGAGAATCTCTTTGGCCATTTCCGTCGGGCAGTCGAGCACAATGTACTTGTTGGTGAAGCGGCCCAGGTCCTCCAGCGTGTGCAGAAAGTCAATGGCCATGGTTACGTTGGCGATGCGTTTCACCATCTCCACTTGAAAGGACTCGTTGCCGGGCTTGAGGCCCTGATAGATTTGCTGTAGCCGCAGCAGACCTGCAAAGGTGAAGAATAATAGGAAGATGAAGTAACTAAAGATACACACACACGTACGTACACATAAATGTATGCATGTGAGTAGTGGTTGATGTTATGTGATGTGATGTGAGAGTGAGCAGGTACAAGACTTCCATAGTACGCAGTTCATTTCGACCACTGTAGATACTATGATGGATACTAGATGGATAGGGGAGGAGAGAAGTGTGATATCGCATACTTTACCCTTTTTATGTGTACGCAACACTGTTTTTTCAGCAATTGTTACAACACACATTTCAAGCGGTTGGTGGAAAAGGGGTGATTAGTAGTAGTGGTTAGTTTTATGATTAATTACTATGTTACAAAAATGTACTATTTTAGGGGGACTGGGAATATTCATATCGAAAGATTGGTCTCTGAAAGGGCTTTTGTATTTTTCCAAAGCATACAACTTTTTCAATTTGCTTTGGTTTTTTTTTAAATCAATCTTAAAAAGCCGCAGAGTGACAACGTTATAAACGTTGGATTGAAAAAAGACAACAGAGTTTGTCATTTATATTAGAAAATCAATCAACATGGAACAAAGCACAGGTAGCCATTTTAAAGCAGAACCAAAAATGGATTGAACACATCGATCGAAACGCAAGCAACAGCAACGAACTAACCAATAAATGTTTATTCTAAGCTTAACTTTAAATCTTGAAATCTTTAACTTAAAATCAGTTAAAAGTTTAAAGTTAAAATTTGGGTACTAAGACATAACAATATCGATGGCAACGAGGGGGACAATGTGCTGGCGCGGTGAAGCTATGCTTTTGATGACAGTGAGGATTCACATCTCGCTATGTCTCATAGAAAGTATAGTCTCCAAAAACGATTTTGCTAAAGACAACGATAGATGGTTGGGGTTGGAGTGAGTAGATTAAAACGGCCGGGATAATTTTCGTAATGGACAAGTCTGCTGTGGTCAAGTCGCGTGGTATGTGTCCTGAAGGGACTTATGGAAAATTATCTCCGGGGGCGCTAAATAAGAATGATACGTAAATCAAAAGTCTTTTTGCTTCTTTAAATTCTAGGACTCGCTGCATAAAAATTACTAACGATTTCCAGTTAAAGTTTCACAGAATTTTTTTTAACCCATTGCTGACTAATGGGTAAAATTTTACCGATGAAAATTGATTTTAAAAAAAAATCACAAAAAAGTCAATGTTTGAGATCTCTCAAAACCATTGATAGGGATAGTTAGAGTAAAGATGGAACTACCTTAACCTAGTGAAGGTCACCCTAAATTTCGCCATCTAGCTAGAGTTACCACACTCCAAAAATCGTAAATTTTCCGGAGGTGGAAAATGTCGCGAAACGTAGTGGCCTTCGAACTTCACACAAATCTGCCTCCTAACTCACCTGTAAAAAATACAATGGAAAAGCTACCATTGCTGCGTAATGGGTACAAAATACCTAATGAATATCTCAGAAACATGCAGAGATATAAAGCTGAAATTTTGTTTCTCATCATTTTGAGTCACTTCTAGGTCGTGTATGAAATTTTATCAAAATCGTATGGGCGGAACTGGTACTCGGCAGCAATGGGTTAAGTAGGTATGCACAGTGGAAATAAAATAAAATAAAATAAAATAAAATAAAATAAAATAAAATAAAATAAAATAAAATAAAATAAAATAAAATAAAATAAAATAAAATAAAATAAAATAAAATAAAATAAAATAAAATAAAATAAAATAAAATAAAATAAAACAAAATAAAATAAAACAAAATAAAATAAAATAAAATAAAATAAAATAAAATACATTAAAATAAAATAAAATAAAATAAAATAAAATAAAATAAAATAAAATAAAATAAAATAAAATAAAATAAAATAAAATAAAATAAAACAAAATAAAATAAAATAAAATAAAATAAAATAAAATTAAATTAAATAAAAGAAAATAAAATAAACTAATCATTTTGTGCATTATTAAAAAAATAATAATAAAAAAATTTAAAAATGTGTATCTTCGAAAATTGGTGCAATTCACTTTAACCATTGAAAGTGAATGCTGCAAATTTCATTACCATAAAAACTACTCGAAACTTGAAACCATGTGCTTCATGAGTTGCTGCAGCTACTCCACATCGACTCGGCAGCAAGTAGCACTCGAGCAACAGCAGCAGCAGCAGCGATTGCTGGTTGTTTGGAAAAATATTGCACGTTCTGTGCAATGTTGCGCTGATGTGAACTGAAGTGCATTGGGGAAAACAAATCTGCACAGTCAACATAAATCTCATCAAGCGCATCAGCAACAAAAACAAAACAACAACAGTAGCAGCAGCAGTAACAGTAACGCGCAACAGCAATAACGCGATGAGTTAAGCCAACGACACTGGGAGCATTGGAGTTAGCAGCAATACGACCACCTTGAATGGCAACGACAACAACGCCATTACTCGAGCAACAGCAACAGCAACAGCAATTCACAAGCATATCAAACGTAGAACAGATAAAATTGCAACAAAAACAAGCGGGACAGCATTAAAGTGTTTGGGGAACAGTGGTGAGTGCTGGCGCAGTTGCCTGTTGCTAGCTGCCAGCATACAAAACACAAAAATGATTTTGCAATGAGTGCAGCAAAAGAAAGCCGAGAATCAAAGTGTACGGCGTTGAGAATTTGCTATTTGAAATTTGCCATTGAAATCGCAACGATCCGTTGTCGAGCCGGCAGCAGCTGCACAACACAAAGCGACTCGACTCTGTTCGACGACTCTTTTCGCTTCGACTCGACACAGCTGGCAACGTATCGTGTAGGAGCGCTTGAAATTGAAATTGTACAACGTGGTTGGTTGCAAGGACAGCGATGTCAGTTGGCAGTCAGAGCCAGCCGCACTGAGCATTGTGTCGAGGCGCTGCCTCGGGACTAGCGATGACTTTAGTTTCCGTTTAGTTTCATGTTCTCGATTTAGCCACACATGCAGCCGTATATATGTATGTGTGTGTGTTCATGCATTGGTATGTGTGTGTTTTGTTAGATGCCGCTGTTACTTTTGTGCCTATTTGTGTGTATTTCTTGCCAATGAGATTTCAACTGTTGTGATTTTTCCTATTACGATTTGTATGCTCTATGCTTTTTCGGTTGCTATAGTTGTTGCTATTGCTGTTACTTTTTGTCATTTTTGCACACCGCCAATCGGTTACCGACGAAGCAGTAATACAAACTATCTGTCATGTTATGCTCGAGAGGACCAGTTGTACGTGGTGCAGAAGTTAGTGGCGACCGCTTTGGGTTATCAAGTGGAGTGAGGGCGGAAGTTGTGTGCGTGTGCTGATGCGTTCATCAATGCTTCAACAATGCGCTGGCTGGCATTTGCTCAGCTCATCTGCACAATCAATAGTCATTCGAGCGGGCGCACATTGATGCCACCCCCACTCGACCGCCGCCACTCGCCATCGAGCGTCTGTCGGATTTAGATTTGCACTTACATGTATATGTGTTTGTGTGTGTGCGTGTGTGCGTGTGACACTCGGTTTGGCCTGCTTTTTGTTGAGCATTGCGTTGACACAATTTTTTATGTTCAAATTTCCATTTCACTCTAAGCCACAATTTATGGTTAAGCCCGGCAGGGATTTCATTTTCAGCAACACTGCCAACCCGAGCGTTTCGCCCACAAATTTGTGCGCTTCATTTGTTATTGTCTGCTTCACACACACACACACCCAAATAGACAAACATACCGACAGATGCATATATACACATGCAGCCGCATCTACTTGAACTAAAGCAATTTAAGAGTTTTTGTCAATTCTTCCAACATTTGGTGCGCTTCAACTTCTCCTGTTTCTGTTTCTGTTTCTACTTCTACTTTTCTTTCTTGTTGTAATTTTTGATTTCCCATTAAAGTGTGACAGGCTTTTTTTATTTGCTTTCAATCAGATTTAGCTGCAAAGCAAATGTGTAATTGATGTTATAAGCATCAATGCTGCTGCTTCCTCCAACCTTCGCTTAAGCAATTCTTGTTCTACTTTCGAATGCTGCATGGAGGTCCTTGTTGTTGTTATTGGATATGGCTTGTTGCTAATTTTACTGTCAAATCTAATTTCGTCAGCTGCTCATGCTGTCATAACGGTTCCATATGCCCGTTGCCGCTGCACTCACCATGCACTCGCCACCCAACGCTATGTTTCACCTCTCGAAGGTCATCGACGCATTTGGCTTTTCCACTTCTCACCTGCTTCTTTTTTTCTTGTTTGTCTTGTTGAGCGCTTCACATAAAATTTGATTTGCTTGCAATATTCACAATAAATTTTTGTTATTATACGAACGCAGCCTTATTTGATTTTTATTGCATTAAAGGCGCACATCAAATCGTATCGATTTCTTGCCAATACAAACGTTTTATGATATTTTTTCGCTGGCTGACTGATGCGACACGACATTGAGGAGCATATCACGTACGTTTAGCAATGCAAGGTTTTGTTTTGGCTTTTACATGAAAGATTGATGCTGATTTTTTTTGTGATTTACTGCAAAGTTGTTTAAAAAATAAGTCAAAGCAAGGCACAAGAAATTGAGAAAGAGACTGTGAAAAGCTGCAGACAATTTGTCTTATTCGTAGAATTTAAACATTGCACATGAAAAATTGATTGATTGATGGTTTCTTGGGCTCCTCGTTCTACGTCAAACTCAGCTAGTTTTCAACTCTGGACTTTAGTAAAAAAAATAGTTTCATATGGAAATCTTTGTTGTATGAAAAAAAGATAGTGGCGCTATCCGACTGTTTCATACAACAAGCCATTTTCTGTGCTTCAGTTATTCCTTTCAGAACAAACAGAGAGCCACTTCAACCTAATCTAATGTATGAAAGATTGATGCGTTGTTTGCGAATCATTGCAAAGTTGAATTAAAATGAATTAAAATTATGCATAAGAATTTGTAAAAATTCTGTAAAAAAGGAAATGATAAGCAATTTCATTTGAACAGATACACGGAAACACGCTGATGGTGATCAGCGGAGTACACAGGATTTCATTTTGTAGGGGGAGGAGGAGAATTTTGAGTCCAATACCATTTGAAACCATATTTTGTAACGGGTGTTTTTTTTAGAGGTATAGAACTTCGAATTGAAATAAAACACAAGAAAATCGTTTTAATGTCCATCAATTTGGCTTTATTGGAAGGATAATTTTATGCCATTAATGTTTAAATATGAATTCGGGCATGTGGCCGCCGCGGCTGGCTCGAATAAAGCCAATTCTACAGGTCCAATTTTCAACCACTTTTTCGAGCATTTGGGGCCGTATGTCGGCAATAACGCCACGAATGTTGGCTTCCAAGTCCCCTAACGTTTCTGGTTTGTTGGCGTAGACGAGCGACTTCACATATCCCCAAAGAAAATAATCCAATGGTGTCAAATCACACGATCTTGGTGGCCAATTGACAGGTCCATTCCGCGAAATTATGCGCTCATCGAATGTTTCCTTCAATAAATCGATTGTGACGTGCGCTGTGTGGCATGTAGCGCCGTCTTGTTGGAACCACAACTCATACACATTCATGCCATCCAATTCGGGAACAAAATAGTCGGTTATCATGGCTCTATACCGGTCTCCATTAACGGTAACTGACTCCTCTTCTGACTGGGTCCTCTTCAACATTTTGCTCTACAGCGGCAATTGTTTCTTCGGTGCGCACTGTTCGACGTCTCTGCGGATGCGTAATATCACATAGAGTAAACGTAGTGCGAAAACGACCCATGATTAACCGAATTAATTGCTCTGATGGACGATTATGTCGACCATAAAATGGACGGAGCTTGCGGTAAACTTCGCGAACTGAACCATTATTTTCGAAATAAATTTGCACGATTTGCAAGCGTTGTTCTTTTGTCAACCTGTTCATGATGAAATGGCAAACCAAACTGAACGTAAATGACATTAGAGTTGCCAGATTTGACCACAAAATGCCAGTTTTATCTCTATTCGAAAAACAAACCTCTAAAAAAACACCGTATACCAGCAATTTTTATATTTGTGGGGAGGGGAAAGTTTGGGGGTTCAACCCTGTGTGCGCCACTGCAGGAAGGCCACAAGCCTTTCAATAGCATTCAGTCCATTCGGACCATTGCACAGTGATTCGTTCCATAGACAAAATTCAAAAAATGTATTGTTTCAGAATTTAACGATTTTGATGACATTTGAAAGGTAAACTCCAACTAAAACTCTGTGCAAAAATTAATTACTGAGTGTGCAAAAGTGGCTCAACGTTGAAACTTTTTTCACAAAAACATGTAAACACATATTTTCTGTTTTTTAGTCATTTAGTCTAAATTTAAAAATTTATACAAATAAATGGATAGCAAGAATATGTTAAATCTTTCAATATAGCTTAATAAATGATGTAACCATTTTTGCTTTTAATGTTTGTTGAAAATTTTTAAAGCTGACGATTTTAATTCACTTTTAATTCAAAATATTTTTCTAAATTAAAAATCTAAAAATTGGCAAAACTTAGAAGAAAATATCTAAAAAGTATGTGAAAGTATGTTCCTGGTTTTTTTTTTATTTTAAGAAGCATTCTTTCTTTGTCGGATAATGCAATTACATCCTCCGATATCTTTCGATCTCAGAAAATAATTCAATTTGAAAAGTGGTGTAAACACCTATTTTTCGACAAAATTTATTTTATTCATCCCTAAAAGTATGCAATCAGCATGAAAAATTGAAAAATCTGCACAAATGCAAAACATACATCTATTTTTATAATTTTTATTGCAAAACTAAAGGATGCTAAGTCAATTTCTGTTACTCTTTGCAATTATCAATGTTGACGTTACCGATTAAATGTAACATCTGAAAAATGTAGCCAACACAATTGGTGCTATAGCTCACCAAAAATGACGAAAATTGCAAATTTAAATCTTCCGCATTGCCGAACTACAAAAGTTTAAGAAAAACATGATTAACTAGTATACCAAATTTAATGACGAACGCACCACTCCTTTTAATTTTGTCCCGCGGTTGTATGGAGTCGAATCACTGTGCATTGTACTAGACCCAATAGGGATGGGTTAGGAGAAAGGAAGGAATAGGTTTTTTTTTAGTTTTGAAAGCGATTAGGGGTTCTCACTCCCTCCCGAACTTCTTGTTTTTTGGTCTCGAAAATTCATGTTCGTAAAAAAATGTATTAAAATTTTTTTTAAAATTTATTAAAATTTGTTTAAATATGATTAAATTTTTGTAGAGTAAACAAATTTATTTGAATTAAAAACAAATTCTTTTTAAAAACCGCATAAATGTTTGTCAAGCTCGCAACCCGCAGAATCGTCTTAAACCAACTGAATTTCCGAATTAAAACGGCCATCTGGCAACCCTACGCTGCATATATGTATTTAGGAGACCTCAACATGGAGAACTCACCATTTTGTGAGTGACACAAACCTCAAATCGAATGAAGTCTGACGCTGTACATACATGACAATAAATGCATATGTGTGTGTGTAGATTGTACACCAACTTTTTTTATTTTGATTCAAATGTTGTTCACATTTCTTTTTTCCCATCTATATCTTCCCTTTCTCATTGTCTCACGCTATCTTTTGCTTTACAAAAATCAAATTTTGAACCCAAACACAGTCGCCAGTAGTGGTCCGCCATTTTCAACGGTGAAATATGAGCACTTATTGTTGTACAGACTGACCCAATTACAGGGTGTTGTTATGTTCGCGCTTATCTTATTCAATTAAAATTGACAAACGAGCCTGCGAACGTTCCCCGACCAGTGAACGCGTCTCTGAGCATTTCAACACGTTCGCCCAAATTTCGACTGACGCCAGTGGCAACAACATCAAATCCAAATATTTATGATTACTTTTTATTTTCAATTCTTTTATATGCTCCTTTTTTGTTTTGTTTATTTTTATAGAAGTTTTGTTTTGCTGCCCACTGTCCCACTGTGCCTTGATGCTGCAAGTGTGTGTCTGGGTTATGGGGTTAGCAGTGTGTGAGTGTAAAAACCGGAAGTTGTGCTGCCTTATTGTTTGCTGTTGTTGTAGTTATTGTTGTGACGTTATTGGCATTATTGGCCATGTTGTTGTTACAATAGGACTGATGCTATTGTTGCACATGAATTTTTGTAGTCGTAGATGTTGACAGTTTTCGTCGATATAGCTTTCGGGCAGTGTGAGTGCGTGTGTGTGTGGGTGTGTTGTAAGCGTTCGTATGTAAATATTGCTGTCATAACATGGCCAACGAGAATGCCGGCAGCAATAACAAAAGCCAAAAGTAATCATAACTTTTGCTTTTCGTTATTTGTTCTAGTTATTTGTTTTTTTTTCCTATTTGCCAATGCGAACAGACGCACGAAATTTGCTTGCATACGAAATGCGTCTGAGCAGAAATATTGTTTTGTTACATGTGCCACCAGATATTTGCCACAGATAACGTGCATACATTTGCTGAATTATTGTGTTGCTTATGTCTCGATGTGAGTGTGTGCGTGCGTGTGTGTGTTGGCATTGCGACAAGCCCGAAAACAAGAAAAGTAATGTCATTGTCGCTCCGCACAAAAATGACCAAACAAGATACAGATTTCTCGCACAGTTTGCTATATTATTGTATGTTGTTATTGTCGTTGGTGGTCATTTCGTTTGCTATAAACAAAATTTTACGATTTCCATTGGCTTTTTTCCATTGTGTTTTAGATGAGTTGGTTGTACGAGGGCGCAAGTCTCCCGTTTCTTGGGGCAACTTGTGTCATTGGCGACATAAGTGGCGTTGACTTTTGAAACGGATTCAATGTGATTTTTGGAATATTTGTTGTCCATAGTTGAATTAGCCAAACTTGATGGTAAATTTGCATTTTTAGTGTATTTTTAATAAGCATTTCATATTAACTGCACAAGGCGAAAGCGTGCTCACGTCTTGTGTGTTAATGCACAGTGATTCGTTCCATAGGCAAAATTCAAAAAATGTATAGTCTCAGAATTTAACGATTTTGATGTCATTTGAAAGGTAAAACTCCAACTAAGAAAACCCCAAAAAATCTGTGTTAAAATTAATTAGTGTGTATGCAAAAGCGGCTCAAAGTCGAAACCGTTTTCACAAAAAAAATGTAAACACTTATTTTCTGTTTTTTAGTCTATTGAGTAAAAAAAATTGTAAAAATACATGGTTACCGAGAAGTTACTAAAACTTTCAATATAGATTAAGAAATTATGTGGCCATTTTGGCTTTTAATGTTTTCTCTAAACTTGCATACCTGAGGCTTTTACTTCACTTTGAACTTAAAAGATTTTTCGGAATTAAAAATCTGAAAATTGGCAAAACTTAGAGGAAAATATCTAAAAAGTATGTGAAAGCATGTTCCGGGATTTTTTTTATTTTAAGAAGCATTCTTTCTTTGTCGAATAATGTAATAACATCCTGCATTAACATTCGATCTCAGAAAATAATTCAATTTGGGAAGTGGTCTAAACACCTATTTTTCTACAAAGTAATTTTATTCATCCCCAAAAGTATGCAATCAGCATGGAAAATTGAAAAATCTGCATTAATACAAAACAAACATCTATTATTATCATATTTATTGCAAAACTAAAGTGTCCTAAGACAATTTCTGTTACTCTTTGCAATGATCAATGTTGACGTTAGGAAATGTAAAATCTGAAAAATCTAGCCAACACTTTAAGTGCTGTAGCTCTCCAAAAATGACGAAAATTCCAAATTTAAGTCTCAGGCATTGCCAAACTGCAGAAGTTTAAGAAAAATAAAATGGAGATTTGAATTCAGCAGACCATGGTTAACTAGTATACCTAATTTTATGAAGAACGGACCACTCCTTCTAATTTTGTCCCGTGGTTGTATGGAGTCGAATCACTGTGCAATGCGGACTTTTCTTGTACCATCATTAATTGTGGCTTTTTCCCTCTCCATATTCATATTTAAAGTCCATATTCGAAACATATTCAAAACTAATAGTCTTAATTTTTTATTTAATAATTTCTTTTTTATGCTTTCTTCGTCTTTAATGTTTTCTTCGTCTTGCACAACAAAAAATTAGTCATTGACATGTACCAAAACTTTGTCTTACTCAAACACAAAAAACATTTGACTTGTACTCTGATCGATTTTCTTCCATGCACATTAATTCCTGTTTGCATCATCAACTTCAAATCAAGTCTTTTCTCTTCAGCCACATTTACTCTGGAATGCAAAATATTTTGATGTCTTAAGTGTCGACACTTGGACACGTAGCACACAACTCGAGCTTAGTGCGGCGCGTAGGCAGTGTTGCTGTGTTGCTTTCAGTCTTTTTCCTCGTTGCGGTTGTTTTTCCGTCTTTTGTGCATAAATATTTGTGCTAAAAGACGATACAAGTGGAAAATGTTTGCTCAGGTAGGCGAAAGACTTCATTTAAATTGCCATAAAGCATTCAAAGCGAAACAATGTAGACAAAAGGCAACAAATCACACACGCACAAGAAGCTTAACGAGCATTTGACATTGTGGCCAGAAGTGTGAGAAGCTCTGCCAAGCATTTTGTTGGAGTCATTTAGACTAAATACACTAATAGCTGTGCATTATGTTTGGTTGCTTTGGAGTCAAAGAAATTAAAGCGACTATTGTGATTGTATTATTTTTTGATAATAAAAAAAGGAATAATTCCAATTTCTTCAATTTATCTGCATGGACAAAAAAGCTTTGAAGAAACGATACTATTGTGGCTTTTTATGTCATTTAGGTTATAAGAAAGTATGGAACAACTTTGCATTAAAAAGTCTGGAAAACGAAAAATGGGGTGAAACTTTTTTATATAAAGAGAGAAATGCATTATTTTTGCAATTGATGCCCTTAGAAAAATATATCATAAATATATAATTGGGTTACAATAGATGGCGTTGGAAAGATAATAAAAAAACTGTTCAGACAGTTTTTAATTGCTTGATTCAGTTTTGTTTGTGCAAAGATGGACCCCAGCCATCATACGTCATAGTTTACAGTTATTCTTCGATAAAGGCAAAAACGCAAGTTGTACAACTGATAATGAGAATAGTATTTATGGTCCTTACACTGTAACAGCCAATCATGCACACTTTTAGTTACTTAGATTCACTTCCGGGAATTTTGATATCAAACATGCACCAATCCTATCGAAATCATAAAAACCGTCTAGTACGACCGTCATGTAAGAACTTTTTCAACAAAAAGTCGTTTGCAATCACTCGAAATTCAAATTTCAAATGGATTAATCAATGAATGCATCAAATTTCCATCTGCTGAATTGCAACAAAATCGATACATTTCCGAAACAGATGGTGAGTGGTGATGAAAAGTGGATCACTTAGATAACGTCAAGCGAAAACGGTCGTGGTCCTTGATTGACGGTCAGTAAGGATTTGCTTTGTATTTGAGCTGTGACCTACTCCACTAAAGATAAAATCTTCATTCGGACATGTTCAGTCCATCATTGAACAAAAAAAATCGCCCAGGAGCGGCCAGATACCAATAAGAAAGGAATTTTGCAGGATCACACACAACGATAGTGACATTGAATAATCTACTATGAGCTGATTCCCTACAGCCAAACATTTAACTCTAAGCTATACCGTCAACTATTGAACCGTCTGAAGCAGGCAATCGTCCTGAAACGGTCAGCTTTGTCCAAAAGGAGAGAAATCGTTCTTTTAGGACAACGCCAGGGCATACACACCGATAGTGACTCAGAAGAAGCTCCGGCTCCTTGGTTGGAAGGATCTTATGTATTCACATAATATACAGGACCTGGCATCAACTGATTACACCGTGCGACCAATAACACTTTTGTCGAGACCCATCCAAAAGTTTATATAGCCGTGAAACTAGAGGTAATTCATCGTAACATGGCATACTCAGTTTTTCATTTTCTGATGCGATAGTCTTTTAAAGGGACTTTAAAATTTTAAGACATACATATTTAAACAATTTGTAAAAATATTTACTGTTATACAATGATAAAGATATGGGTTCCAAATGAAAGAGGAAACTTGTTGTGTTTTGACTAAATTTTACGTTTTGAACTTTCAGGACCAAAATATGTCAGGAACGTCCTTTCATGTATGTATTCTTTGATATCTTTGAAGTTTTGCAACGATTCTATTTATTAAAAAAAAAATGTTTGTATTGGTTATCGATCTATAGTAATTTTTGTTTGTTCTTTGTTCACTCCTCTCTGGAACTGGGTATGTTGCAGGGTTTTTAGGAAAATTTAGAGAACAGGAAAAATCGGAAAAATTAGTTGGAAAAGTGCGGGGACCGTGCACGCGGTGGGAGTTGAATCCACGACCTAGTTGAATCCAACCTAGGCTATCGAGCGATCTGTAGTATAATACCTCAAAAGTTTCTTATTTTATATTTATTGGTTTAGTTACAAAAAAAAAATTCCATTCATAAGCAAAAATTTAGTATGGAACACAAAATAATTTTGTTGTCTATAAAATTAGATGAAAAAATAAAATGTTGAGGTATAATACTAAATAATGCATACGGATAATTTTGGAATTGACTTTAAATATTCTGAATTTTTCAATAGATTTTGTCATTCAATATTTTCGAAGGCGCTGGGATATGTCAATGAAGTTTTGTATGAATAGTATTTGGGGTCCATTAAAGAAATGAGCATGATTCGTCTATATTGACACAGAGGAAATGGCACCTTTGGTACGATCTCGTTGGTCTCAGAAAATCTTTGTTACACGTTTAAACCATTCATTTTCCTAAACAAGATTGGATGGACGATGACAATTATATGTGACTTTAATATTTTAATCGGCACTAAAGGCATCTGTCGTATGTCGCACACAACTCTTTTGAATTAAAAACACGAATTCAGACGCATTCATTGAAAATCCTTTACAGTTATTAATAAACAGAACGGACCTACTGTTTGGAAAAGCTTTTCATGGGCAAAGATCTTTCAGAGATTTGCTACGAGTATTGATTGAAAAGCGAGTCTCTATTGGAATCACGTTTAACCCATTGCTGCCTAATGGGTAAACATTTACCCATGAAAATTTACTTTTTAAAAAAATCACAGAAAAGTTCGTGGTAGAGATATATCAACATCATTGATCCCATTCCTGGTTGGGGTAAAGATGGAACTACCTTAGTCTAGTGGAGGTCACCCTAAAATTCCGCCATACAGCTAGAATTACCAGTTTCCAAAAATTGTTAATTTTCCGGAGGTGGAAAATGTGGCGAAACATAGTGGCCTTAGAACTTCAATACAACAACAATACAATACAACTTTTGTTCACGTGTTTAGCTGATCACTTCAAAAAGTATGGAAATAGCCTACCATTGCTGCCTAATGGGTAAAAAAAACCCAATGAATATCTCAGCAACCTGCAGAGATAGAAAGCTGAAATCATTTTGGGTCAATTCCAGGTCGTGCATGAAATTTTATCAAAATCGTATGGGCGGAACTGGTACCCGGCTTTAATGGGTTAAGGACATTTGGCTTAGCTGAGTTTCGAACCAATGACCCCATACCACATCTATTAATAAACTCTTAGTCACAACGACCTACATTTAGAATTTTTCATTTACATTAAGATTGAACTTTATGGGACATTGGACTACATTTCAAAAAAACCCAATCTCTGTCTGTCTACTTAAATCTGCTATAATCGGCAAAACGCTCAATGTTTTAAAAAAAATAAAATAAATTTTTTCACTGTTTGCATTGTTTTCATCTACTGATGCCGCAATGGTTGGAGAATAAGCATAAAAGAGAGCTGCACAATGGATTATCCTGTCACCGCAAAGGTTCTTTATTGCTGATCTCCTCTGATTTTTTGCACTCAGCGACCCCCCACACACAAGCAACACGCCGTGTTAAAGTGAAAGATTTTCATAAGCCTCATAAACATTGCGTGCGCCTTAGCGGCAGTGGGAGGGCCAGAGATACAGCCAAAAGACACGCACACACACACATACACACAGACACGCGGCACAGACACATTGCGTGCCAATGGCAAAGTCAACGCACGAAGCGGTCTCGTGGTGGAGCGACGACCGACCGGGCATTGTGGCGCTTCTAAATTATACTAAAAAGCGCAAATATTTTGCTTTATTTTGCTTTATTGTTTATTTTTCCGTAATGTTTATTAAATTTGCAAAGCTAGGCGTTGTGGCAGTTGTGCTGTTGGATTGTGTTGGGTTTTGCTATGTTGCTACCGTTGCAGTCGTCGCCGTTGTGGTTGTCGTTATCACGCGATATTAACATTTTCTTTGTGCTGTTGTGCGTCTTAAGAATTTTATTTTATTATTTGTTAATGTTCGGATGGCTTTAAAAGTGACATAAAATGCGCTCGAGGTGGCAACTCACTTAAATTTGGATTTCTAGTTAAGCGCACTTTGAGCGCTTTGCAGTTTTACAGCTTCTCTATTAATGCTAAAGGAATTTGTAGTGTTAAACAAAATATAAATTTACAACAACAAAATAAAGAAAACAACAAAAAAATAAAAAAGAAAGGTAATTTTGCCTTCAATAATTTAGCAACACTTTCCAACGTTTGTGCAAATTGTATGCGTTAGTTGTCAATATGGGAAAAACGCTGCTATGCGGGTGTGTGTGTGTGTTTGTATGTGTTGCTATTTGCCCTTGTATGTGTGTATACTGAAATCCTGCAAAAATATTCTGCGGACTGCGCAAGTTTCAATTTCAGTCATTAATTTCGTTATTTCATTTTTTCGCCAATTCTCATAGTAACATACACACACACATGCATGCATACTATATATGTATATTTATATCTATCGACTTCTATATAGATGAATAATAATGCACACGAGAAAAACTAGCAACAGCCAAAACGAAAACGGCAACGAAGGATTTTCATTGTTTTATTTCAAACCGCACTGCACAGTGTAACGCTTACACATATATTATGGTCAAAAATAAGGTTATGATTGCGACTAGATTTTAATAAAATATATAAGCAAATTTTAAAATATTTTTACCAAAGTAATTTTTGCTTAAATTTCCTTATATGGATACAATTAAAAAAAAGAAAATATTATATTGAATTGATGTTTGATTTTTTTTAATATATTGTTGAGAGTATCCAGGGAAACAGGCACTTAGTCATAGCTGTCCATTGTGCTCCAGCTATTGGCTCCTTCTTGACCAAGCAGTGCCTGGAGTCGCAACTACTTGAAGCAAATCTGAACACTGCCACCGTTAATTAATTCTGTGGCCTTTAATAGGCAGCGCCTGACATTAAGTTTCCCAGACATTCTGTATTTCTTTGAGTCGGTTCATCGCTTTTTTTTATTTAGCAAAAGATATCCGCCAGCTCGACTTTCAGTTGCTCATCCTGCATTAGACTAATCCTATCAAAGCAGGGTAGAGTAATCCTACACGTCTCTCAAATCAATTGACATACTCGTTCAAAATCCTGTGACGATCCCCACGATGGATCTCATATCACGTTTTCTCAGCCTAAGTAGTAAATAATTGGTCCTTCTGGGTTGAGCCGCATCCATAAACATCTTCGACTACCTACAGTCCTGTGCCTTCGGGAAGTAATTGTACTGTATTTTTTGAACTTATAATCCTTTTTTTTTCCACCAGACTGCAACCTATCGCTGGCAGAGGTCCCAGAATCGGGTACATTAGTTAGGTTTTCAACGTATTGGCGCCTTACAATTGCATGTAACTCGTTCAGTAAAAGCGAACATTAAACTTGAATTTATACAGAAGAGCAAAACAATAAACATTTCTACGGATCACATCAAAAATGAATGAAATTCAATCGGAGATCTCCTACTTTCAAAGGTTCAAAATTCAAAAGGAGTGAGCGCAACTCAAAAATGCGCTCAGTAATGTTGAGCGAACGCAGAGAACACTTAAGAAACTAATTTGAGTGCATAAGAAATGATAGGAGTTAGAAACAAGAAATGATCTTCCAATGAAAGCTGCACGTTCCAATCTAAATAAAATTAACTTTTTGGAGTTTTTAAATTCAAAAGTAGAAAGCTGGACCGAAGAAGCCGCACAGAAATGCAGATAAATCTTAAGAATTTTTTTTAAATGCATGATAAATAATTAGAGTAGGAAGCATAAAATGATCTCTCGATGAAAACAGCATAAGTAAGATCTAATACAGACAAGAAAAACTATATGGGATATTAAATTTGAAATATTAGATACAAGCATTGAATGCGTTGCCACGAGAACCTTCAAAGTTTTGAAGAAATCGCCTATTTATTGTGCATATCTATTACTCTGAAAAGAAAACAAGCAATAAAAAAACATCCCAGTTGAGGAATTCTACCAATTTATGTTTTTTTTGGTTTCCTAGGTGAAGAAAGAGAACACTGAGTCCATAAAACTTGGGCAGACCGCTTGAAAAACTTTCAGCGAAGCCGAGGCATCCATTTGAACGATGTGCTCTTCCATATATAATGGCATGAATGTAGCTTCAAAATATAGTCAGAATCAATTTGTATCTCACACCGCTGTTGTTTTATTTAACCTATGAAATTGATCACGTGAACTCTTTCGTGTTGTTCTGCATATTTTGAAGACGGATAAAATTTAAACAAATTTTTAAATTTTGCCGCCGATTATAAATGAAAGTACCCATCATAGGGGTTATCCTCTGCGCGTTTGGTATAATTAAAAAAAAATCCTTAAAGCTAATTTTATAGACAAAACATCAATGCATATTCTATACTTAATTCTGAATGGAAATTTTGCTTTCAAATAGACATTTTTTTTTACCTCTAAAACAATAAAGATAGAAGAATAAAATGTTGAGATATTATCCTGCAATCAAGATCCAATACATATATTTTTATCAAAATTATTCGTTAAAAAACTTCAAGGATATTAACGAATACATATTTAAAAGGCCCGTACTGACATATTTGGGCTCTGAATGTTCCAAGTAGAAAAATTAGTCAAAAGGTGACAAGTTTTCTCTTTCATTTGGTACCCATATCTTTTCTTATTGTGCAAGCGAAAATATTAAAAAAAAATCTTAGAATTTTAAACAAAATCTTAAAAATGTATATCCTTAAAATTCTAAATTCGTTCTAAAAGAAGACCGGATCAGAAAATGAGAAACTGAGTATGCCAGTTTACTATGAACGACCTCTAGTTTCACGCTTATATCATCTTTTGAATTAGTCAAAAGTACTGTTGCACGGTGCTATAACAATAATTATAGATGTTACTCTCAACTGAGCCATTAACTGGAAAACCAGCTGGAAAACCATTTATTATACCGGTTGGTATTCATTTTAGTCAAGTGTTGACTGCAATTTTTAGCATTTATTTATTTATGGTTACAAGTGCAACACTGTGCGGCGTTATGCTTTAACGCGTACACACATATCTTATATAAAATATATATAACTATGTATGTGAGGCTTGTAAATAACATAAAAGTGGGTTTTGTTTTGTTTTTTTTTAATTTTATTGTGCTCGTTACTGTTCTTAATTGCATTGATTGAAAGCTTTAGTTGTTTATTTTGCTGTGGTGTGCTGCTGGTCAGTGTTGGCACATTTCGAAAAAGCAATAAAAACAATATAAAAATAGAATCAGATAGAAGTCAATTAGATACGAGGCAAGCTGACATTAAATTGTTCTCTTCTTTTACTTTTACTTGTGCTACGTAACCACAAAAGTTTATTTCGATGACTTTAATGCCACTCATGCGATCAGGTCGTTTGTGTATTTAGCGCACAGCGACATTGCGCCGCCATAACAACTAATTTAATTGCAAATTTCTATCAAATTGTTCGGCATGTAAACGGAGAAGCAAAAAACTTGGCACTTTCTGTCCCAAATTGACATCTAACACACAAACAGTTCTACACACACATACACAGTTACACTTCTCACAGTCCGAGTCGCATTCACTCTATTTATTTATTCGCTCATTTATTTATTTGTTTTGTATAAGCGACCAGCGTTGCTGGCTGTGCTTTGCGCTTTCGTTTGCTTCCATTTGTGCGCTGCTGCTGCACGTCAATGAATTATCTGCTTATGCCGAAAATACGCTAAAAACTTTTGCCAACTCTGCTCGGCTCATGATTTTTATGTTGCTTTAATTCTAAAAATTTTACAACAATTTTAATGGCTTCAGCACTAGTGGCGCACATATTGGCATAATTTATTACATTTATTTACATAAGCACACACACACACACACAAACAAACTTGTTTGTGTACATTTGTGTGTTCGGCATGAATTATGGGGAGATTAGTTTCAATTTTACGCCATGCTGGATGGAACTTCTGTCTGTCGCCATTATTTTTGGCAAGCTTCAACACATATTTCCTTTATGTACAGTAATGTTGATATTCAGTTGTGATATGAATACAATATAGGCTGCATACATAATAAATTTTGTAGTTTTTGAATAAAAAATATTTTGCACCATAATAAAATTTATGAAAATTGTGTGCGAAGGTCCTTGAACGATATGGTTTTCATTTGTGTGATATTCGCTATTTATTAGGTCGCTGAACAACCATAAAAACGTGATTCAAATCAGTAGACATTTTGTAATTTTTGAACTAGTACAATTTTTGCACGAAACTATTTTTGAACGATGCTTCTTTTTCTTTTTTTTTTTTTGAAATATTCGTTACTTATTAATTTGTTGAAAGAATCGTTTGGAAAAAAGTTTAGTTTTTCAACAAGAATATAATTTTTAAAAATTTTAAAATTCCTTGAGCCTTGTTTTCCCTTTTAGTTTTTGCTATTCGTTATTCATTAGTTTGTTAAAAAAAATAAAAAAATATTTTCTTCATAACTCAATTTACTCGGTCAAAACATCCTTAAAACTCCATTGAAGTTAGTTGACATTTTGTTGTTTTTCAACTAAAAATTAGAATGATTTTTTTAAATTTTAAACTTCCTAAAGTTCAAAACATCCTAAGAACTCCATTGAAGTTAGTTGACATTTTGTTGTTTTTTAACTAAAAATAAGAATGATTTTTTTTTAAATTTTAAAGTTCCTAAAGTTCAAAACTTCCTAAGAACTCTATTGAAGTTAGTTGACATTTTGTTGTTTTTCAACTAAAAATAATTGTAATTTTTTTAAATTTTAAAGTTGTTTTGTCGCTTTTAGATTTTGGTATTAATTTTTTGTTGGAACAGATAACAAAATATTTTCTTAAAAAAAAATTCCTAAGAACTCCATTGAAGTTGCTTGAAGTTTTGTTATTTTTCAGATAAATAACTTTGATTTTAAAAAATTTTAAAGTCAGCCTCTTCAGCCTTTTTTTCTCTTTCAGTGGTTAATATTCGATATATCTTAGT
Organism: Melieria crassipennis; assembly: GCA_963668005.1. Taxonomy (NCBI): domain Eukaryota; kingdom Metazoa; phylum Arthropoda; class Insecta; order Diptera; family Ulidiidae; genus Melieria; species Melieria crassipennis. Next base: position 104,435,850 of record OY764962.1, on the reverse strand, counting down.
TGGTTGGAAGACATAAAAAATATTTTCTTAAAAAACTCGATTTAATCTGTTAAAAATACCCAAAAACTGTATTGAAGTTGGTTGACATTTTGTTATTTTTCAACTAAAAATAAGAATGATTCTTAAGAATTGTAAAGGTCCTTCAGCCTTGCTTTGTCGCTTTTAGTTTTTGATATTAATTTTTTGTTGGAACCGATAAAAAATATTTTCCTAAAAACAAAAAATCCTAAAAACTCCATTAAAGTTGGTTGAAGTTTTGTTATTTTTCAGATAGATAACTTTGATTTGAAAAAATTTTAAAATCAGCCTCTTCAGCCTTTTTTCGCTTTCAGTTTTTTATATTCGTTATTCATTAGTTTGTGTAAAAAGATAATAAGTCAGTTTTGAAAACCTAATTGAAATCAGTCGTTAAGTTTCCTCTTTCTTGTCCTTAAAGGGGACATGTAAAGCAAGCATATTTTTTAATGAATTTTTCAATGATACTATTAAGGGGGTAGTCAGGTAGATTTTTTCAAAAAATCCAAAATTTTTTTTGCAGTTTTGGTCTATTTAAACCCTTAGGAATCATGTAGAAACTTTCCTTTACCTCGGATAGTATCCGAAAGCGATTGAAAATGAGATTTGCTATAAGGGCTCGCGCGCTCGAATCGTACACCTGGCGCGTGAAGTAGATGCTGTTGTTTTGAGCTGGCTGACACGATTACGGCCGATCTACTGCACCGATTTGCTTAAACTTTTTTTTATATTTTCAGAAAAGGTTTGGCTATCGCATGAACTACGAATATTATTGTCCATTTCTATGTAACAAAGTTATGACACAATTATTAACAAAAAACAAGCAAAAAAAGAGAAAAAAACTTTACAATTGCACTAAATGTTTATTTATTAATATTTTTTTACCGTTGTAGTTCAAACGAGAGCCATTCATTTGTACTGCAAAATGATTTTTGTTTGGTATGTTTCAGATCAACCAAAATGGAGAAATCGTGTCGGCCTGATTTCAACATGGCGTCTTCCGGTCGCCCATATCTCCCCCGGATATAAACGAAAATTTATAAAATTTGTTTTCAGTACTCAAAACTATGTGCAATAACATATAAAGAAATTGTTAATGTGGAATAAAAATTTGTGTGAAAAAAAATTATTTAAAAATATGGTCGATTCTACCTGACTACCCCCTTAATATATATTTATTTATATAATTAGTGCATAGTAAAGTAACATTTGAAGAATGATTTGTGAAAGTTTCAATAATAAGTATGAAGGAATAACGCAGTCATAGCGAATCCTCGTAGACGTGTTAAAAAAGTCTCATTGCGGTAAACCTCATAACTGATTACTGGATAATCCGAAATGAAAAAAACAAATTGATTTAATTAGTTTAAACGTTCAAGAAAGTAACGCATTTGAGCTGTTTTTTTATAAAATTTTTTAAAAATATTTTACAAACACTTTGAAGTCAAAGTACAGATTAAAAAAAAATCGGAAATTTGGCTATTTTAAGATAAGTTAACACTGAAAAATCAACAAAAAAATCAACAAAAAAATCAACAAAAAAATAAAAAAAAATCGACAGCATTACCTCGGCATTTATTCAGAGAAAAAAGTGTGAAAAATGTCTGAAAAATTGGTGCAGTTAGACTTTGAGTTAGAAAGACCACTTACTCTGAAAAAGTTAAGTGCGAGAAAAACGCGTTTAGCTCTTCGATGCCGCTCGTAATATATCCGTTAGTTTGGTTCCAATCAATCAAATTTAAAATCAATAGACCCATTAAGAGACGCGATCTTCATACAACATCTTATAAAATTTTTTGCGCCTTTAGTATCCGAATTTCGAAGAGCATCTCTTAGCTGAGGTTTATGTTCTAAATTGAATCTATCGTATGTACAGTTTTGTTACAGGTTTTCATTCATTTATTTAAGAACTAAGAATTTCGTGTGTGTATTTTATATAATTCTTATTTACTTATAAATCCATCTAAGTAAACGCCTCCTATCGCTTAAAGCTCAATTCGCATCGTTGAGAGTATGCGACGTGCTTCGCTGCCCGCATGATTGCAACTGACAGGGCTCGACTTTTCACCTCCGCCGCAAATTGCGGCCGGGCATTATTGGCAGTAAGACGACATCGCTTACGTCCTTATGATACATGCAGCATGTGGCATATTGATGCCAACTGCCATTTTGGCATTTTCCGCTGCTGCTTTCGACACAATTCATTGTGGCGGCATGTGTCGTAGATAGCGCAGAAAAAAAACTGCGAAATATTTTTGCTGACTGCTGAGCAGTTGCGAGCAAATGTTTTGTGACAAAATTTTGCTTTCTCTGATTTTTGTTTTTCCTGCTTTTTTTTTCTGGCGGAAAGTTGCGACAAATTGTGGCATGGCATTTTTGAGAATGGCATTTTTTGTGGCGTGGAAAATGTGCGTGGGAGCCGAACAACCAAAAAAACAACAATAAATTGCTTTTGTGCATTTTAGGTAAAAGCGAACTCAACCTTTAACACATTTAAATGAAAACCATTGCGTACAAAAAACTTGAGTAAAATCTTACGAAACAAAAAACAAAATCGGCCATAACGCCAGCAACAAAGCGATACGAACACACGCCGCGCCGCAAGTATGACAAAGCCTCGAGCTGAGCAAAAAAGTTGACAGCGAAAAAATGCTGACTGGCTGCCGGAGGCAAAAACAAAATATGTAAAAATGACAGAAACTACAGGGGGAGAATTCATTTATTGTCGCAGAGAAGCATGAAAAACATTCACACATTCCAGCTGCGCGTAACAAGAGCGGGCGGCAGCAGCAGCGGCTGCGCGTATTGGCTTCATTTCAACGACAAAAGGAGCAGCGTGACGCCGTGCGATGCGACAAACGCATGCAAACGCGGCCGCGGCGCATTGGAGGCGGAACAGCGTTGAAGCTGTGCGGTGACGGGCGAGCCGGAGTGGCGGCCGTTGTCATAGTTTTGTATGCGAAAAGCACAAAAATGCGATACAATAAAGCAATAATTTTTTTCGTAGCTGTGGTTGTGCAGGCTTTTACACACACACATACACACAAACACTTACACCCACACAAGCACACACCGGACGAGTTTGTCGCGCAAGAAAGCGTTTATGCGCAATTATAGGCGCACGTGAGTGCTCATTTACAAATGATTTGCACAATGGGCGATGCACAGTGTCGCGATCCCATATAAGCCGTGGCCAAAAATACTTAGCGTTGTCCTATTTCGATGAAACTTGGTGAGATTGTTTTCGTGGTGGAAATTAAGAAATTTACAAAAAATCATTCAAATTGGACCACTGTCACGCCCACCTCCCATACGAACGGAACTGTAATATTGAAATAACTTTCTTAATATTAGTGATAGAATTATGAAATTTTGTATTTGAGCTTAGAATAATAATATAAAAGCTCACACTCAAAATGGGCGGTCTTCCATGCCCACTTTCAAAAATATTCGTATTTTACTACAACTAAAACTGTATTTTTAGAAGGCTGTTTGTGATACTCGTTCCACGATGTAATTTTAATTGGTAAGCTTTCTAAAACCTTAAAGTGGGCGTGGCAGCTGGAGCATATATATAAAGTGGCCAAATATTTTCCTTTCTGAATTCATGTTTAATTTTTTCAGCTTGTGATATCACATATTTTGGTATAAATGTTTAGATTTGTAAAGTGGGCGTGGCATTATGTCTACTTTTGATGATACGAACAATGTGCCAACCTTGTCTTTTATACAGCTCATTATTTCAGCAGCTGCTTTGCCGCTACTTTCATTGAACGTCGGAAGCCATACTTAAAAAAAATCACAATTTTTGACTATAGGTGCCACTGCAAAAAGTAAATGTTTAGGTGGGGACGCAAACTTTGCTTTTGTTCATGATTAACATCAACGCCCGTCTTATCTTTAAGTAAATTTATAAGAAAATCAAGTTTTATTGACCGCTTTCTGGATTGACCTTTACGCCGCACTTCGAAGAAATCACGTATTTTTAGTGGAGGCGTCACTATAAAAATGCGAATAACAACCAAATACGCTCTTAAATGCAAAAAATTACTATGGATTATCTTAATACATACTTTTTTGAGTAATTTAGAGTTGGAACTAAAAACGTGTTTTTTGACGTTTTTTAAACTTTTTTCCACCAAACTTTGGGTTCTTTGTTAGAAGCAAACCGAAAAACGTAATTTTTCAATGTAACGGGATTTCACAGTTATTTCAAAACACAAAACAAAAAATAGTTCTGCCATACAGGAAACATTCCAAAGTTTTATATAATATATAACACGACTATATTAGTACATAAATTATATTTTTATTTGATTTTTCATTTAGCATAAAGAATTACCCGCAAACTTCGAACGAATGTGTATTTTTTAACATCAACTTTGAAGCTACATAAAAATGGAACGCAGTAGGATATTGAAGATCGGATAACGGATTTTTCTTAGTTGAGATATTATCTGTCGATTGTCATATTCGTTTTAGTCATTTTGTAACATTGATTTTTACCATTTTTGGCCACACTTGCGACACTGTGCGATGTCGTCGGCGCATGCGACGTCTTGCGTCTTCTTTCGGCGGCACGTATGTGCAACAGTGTAAAAAGTGTTTTGTATTTTTCAACAACGACTGTTGATCGCATTGTTATCACGTGTCGTGAGCCGCGATGTATCCTGGCAAGTACTGTTGCGCGTGCTTTTGCCTGCGCCTTTGTATGTATGTGTGTTTTTTTTGCAGCGCTCACTTTGGTTGTTGCCGCTATTGTCATATCAATGGCGGAAATTATTTTTCACACCATCATTTACAATTCATTTAGCACAATAAATACATTTATTTTTTGTCATATCCGTTGCTGAACTTCCGACAGACAACATTGCTGCCGGTTAATTTTTGGTTTCATTTTTTCATATTTATTACATTTTGTTGTTACCATTTTATTTGATATTTCCATGTAATGTCGCTTGTGCTTTGGGGCGTAGGAAGCGTTATTTTGTATTGTGCCCGCGCAATTCAATTGACGTAAATTTTATTAATTTTCAATTAACATTTGTCCCAACGGCAACCCGCTGGCTCGGTTATGAATTATGTGTATTTTCAATTGATAAATTGTGAATTTTGCTTGCTATTGTAGTGGTAATTATTGGCGCTGTTAAATGTTAAATTTTCCGCAATTTGCAAAATTTTATAGAACTACTGGATTGAGGGGTTCGAAATATATTTACAAATTAACACTATTGGAATTTTTCAGAGGGTAAAAGTAATGAAAAGTGTTGGCGATTTGATGTAAATAACTTCATATTGTCTGTTACTGAGTGCAGCTTTGGTAGGCGCTGTGTGGCCAACGGGTCGTATGAGTGATATAACATTTCATTTTATTGATTTATCATCGCCCAGTCCAGACCGCAAATGCTACAAACATGAAATTTTAACTGCAGGTATATTTTGGAAAGTGAAAGTGAAATGTATGAAGGATTTTTTTGTAATTCAGGGTCCAAAGGGGGTAAACCATAGGTTAAGATGTTGTATGAAACTTGGTGAAAATACTTGAAATCAAAAATCATTTGACACGTATTTTCCATTTTTCCGGAAATCAAAATTTTAAGGCGTCAATAATGGGTTAAGGTTTGCACACAGGAAGACTATGAAAAAAACATGAACTGATGCACAGTGATTCGACTCCATACAACCGCGGGACAAAATTAGAAGAAGTGGTCCATTCTTCATAAAATTTGGTATACCAGTTAATCATGGTCTGCTGAATTGAAATCTCCATTTTGTTTTTCTTAAAATTTTGTAGTTTGGCAATGCCCGAGACTTAAATTGGAAATTTTCGTAATTTTTGGTGTGTTGGCTAGATTTTTCAGATTTTACATTTAATCGGTAACATCAACATTGATAATTGCAAAGAGTAACAGAAATTGTCTTAGGCCCCTTTAGTTTTGCAATAAAAATGATAATAATAGATGTATGTTTCGCATTTGTGCAGTTTTTTAAATTTTTCATGCTGATTGCATACTTTTAGGGATAAATAAAATAAATTTTGTAGTAAAATAGGTCTTTAGACCATTTTTCAAATTGAATTATTTTCTGAGATCGGAAGAAATAGGAGGATATAATTACATTATCCCACAAAGAAGGAATGCTTCTTAAAATAAAAAAATCCAGGAACATACTTTCACATACTTTTTAGATATTTTCCTCTAAGTTTTGCCAATTTTTAGATTTTTAATTTAGAAAAATATTTTAAAAGCATCAGCTTTACAAATGTTGAGAAAGCAATAAAAACGAAATTGGCAACATGTTTTTTTAATCTACGTTGAAAGTTTTCGCATCTGCTTGGTAACCGTGTATTTTTAAAATTTTTTTTTTTCAATAGACTAAAAACAGAAAATATTTTTTTGTGAAAAAAGTTTGAACTTTGAGCCGCTTTTGCACACACACACTAATTAATTATTTGCACACATTTTTTGGGGTTTTCTTAGTTGGAGTTTTACCTTTCAAAAGACATCAAAATCGTGAAGTTCTGAGAATATGCATTTTTTTTTTATTTTGTCTATGGAACGAATCACTGTGCGATGATCCTATTAACTTTAAAATTGGTGAAAACACATGAAATAAAAAAAATAGACATAGTTTTTTCTTTTTTGTAAAATCAAAATGTGGCAAGATTTATATTGGGAAAAATAATTCAATGATTTTTTCTTCACTTCAAAGAAAATAATTCGTGCTTTTAATTTTTTTAGGAAATCAAAAGTTTGTATAGAGAAACTAATAAAGATGACATAATTGACCTATTCACTTCAAACTTGGTGAAAGTGTTCCAAATTGAAAATAATTCGAAAGGTTTTTTAAAATTTTGTTCCAATTAAAAATTTGACAGAGAAAATTTGTATGGAGAAATTTGACTAAATGAGTCTGCAAATATGGGGGAAAGCATTTGAAATTAGAAATAATAGAAAAAATATTTTTTAATTGATTTTAAAATCATTTATTGGGCCTATTGATTTCAGACTTTAACTGATTCAATGAGTGTGCGAACTTAAATTCGATTACTTATAATATCACAATGGGCCTTTATGGCCTTAGTGGGCTCTTCCTTGGGACAGCCACCCCTACTACTTCAATACCACTGACTTGGGCAAACATGAACATTAGTTTGAAAATATTTAAAAATCACTTAAAAAAATTTTACAAAATTGTTTCAGATTCTAAAATGATTTAAATTCATTAGATTAAGTTTAATTTTTTCTACTTTGGCGAACATGGATATTAGTTTTAAAATATTTAGAATTTTTTATAGCACTATAACAGATTTTTTGGTTGATTCTAAACCAACTTTTTTTAGTTAATATTCTCTAACATGGATATTAGTTTGAAAGTGTTTTCAAAATTCTTAAATTGACATATTACAGAATTTTTTTTTTATTTTAAAACTTCATAAGAATCATAAAACTCTTAGAAAGTGATTCATGACTACTTCTTCTTCATCTTCGGCTTCTTTAAAGCGCATATTTTGCTTTGTTTCTAAAGTGCAAAATATTAAAATGCTTTCATATTTTTCATGGTCACCATGTGGTATGAGTAATTTTGTTCATCCAAGTTCAATTTATACAAGTTTGTTCTAGTTTTATGCTTGTTGTTGTTGCATTTTTATGGCAACTGCAATTTCACTTTCGAAACATTTACTCGCTGCTGTTGCTACTTTGGCACTTTTTTTTAGCGCCAACAAAAAAACTTCGCGGTCTAGCATGCCGACGATATCTGCGCACAATAACGCAGCAGCGGTAAATGTAATAACAACAAAAATAAACATTATAACAACAACAGCAAGAAAGTGGCGTAACATTTCGTCTTAACGCCTCATAAAATCATTAACTAAATTGGCGCACTCACACAGATGCAACACAGTGTGCCGAGCAACGCCTGCAACATTGCCATCAGCGTCAGCACCAGCGCTGCCAGTGCAACGAAGACAACCTTGACACACACACACACACACACATGTTCACCTATCATGTTGCTTTTGAGGCTTAGGCACATAGACTCGCACTACAGGCGTCAGTAATTTCATATCAATTTGCATTGTAATTTACTGTGACAATTTAAGTGCGAAACAACACTGGCAGCAACACCCACAGCAGCAACGGCAGACTTGCACATTTGCACTAACGTACACATTCTGCGTCTTTCAATGAAGGCTGCTTGCATGTGTGCATGTGTGTGCGTGTGTGTGTGTGAATGAGTGTGTAGTATTGCTGCTGGTAATGTCGGTATCGCATTACGCTGTGCGTTGTTGTAGTTGCTGCTATATTATTGCGATTTTTTTAATACTTAGTTACTACACTCGGTTTGGCATGCGCTCACTACACTTTTCAGTCGTTTCTGCTGCGGGAAATGGCGCTCAGTGCCAGCAATGTCTGCCGCTTGCTGCTTGCTTTGGCTGTGGCTCTGGTTCTGGCTTTGCCATTAACATGCGTCGTTGCTGGTGCATGTTTGATGCTGTGCTGGGCGAAAATGTAAAGTGTTGCTATGCTTGTGTGTGTGTGTGTGTGTGTAGATGCGCTCTCAAGTTACAAATTTTATGTGCTAACTTTTTTGTTTTACTGCATTTACCATTTACCAGTGGCATTGGCTGTGGCAGGGCCCACGCCTTGCTCGCATTATATTTAGTTGGCTGAGCAGATTGCAGCGCCCAAAGTGAAGCAGGAAGTGTGCAATGAGATGAAGTTGCAGTATGCAGTTAGTATTAAATTTCACTGCCACACATTCGCCTATACACACAACACTTAACTGCGCTGCCAGCGAAACTGAGAAATTTATGCTGACTTCGAAATGAAGCGAACAGCGATTGTATGGATTGCTGAAGTGAAAGGATTCTGGCGAGGAACTTTTAACACTAGAATGCCCGAGAATCTGACATACCTAAAATGCCCATATGTGGTCATTTTGACTACATTAATGTTTACTGAGTTTTTTAAATTGTATTAGTTTTTAGTAGCAAATATGAATAAATGTACACGAGAATCAACTAAAATAAGCATTCAGTTTTAATTGTTTGTATGGTTTACAAAGTAAATTCATTTAAATAAAGTAGCGTACTTTACACATAAATGGGATAAAATGGAATGAAATTTGGAATTTGGAATTTGTGAATGAATTTTATGAGTGAATTTTGAATTGTAAATTGGGAATTGGCACAGCCTACTATGATATTCTTTTTTTTAATTAAAATTTAAATTATTTGAAATTGCCATATTTCGCAATTGAAGATGCATATTTGTCTATTTATCAGTAAGATTTGCTGAAAATTTTATATAAGTAGTCAAAGTGACTACTTTTGGGCGTTTAAGGAAAATTTTGCAAAATTTAATTTTATTATTCCATTTATCTTTAAAAATTAATAAAAGTCATATTTTTTTAGAAAGCGATGCAACAAAAGTTATTTACAATAAAAGACCTCAATGTAGTCAAAATGACTACCTTGGGCATTCTAGTGTTAAAAGGCATACAAAAATAGCAGTATTTTATTTCAATTCTTGAGATTAAAAAAAACAAAAAATATTTTGTTTGACAATTTTTAGTAGAATAGAGGATTGTTTAAGCTGTAGTAAAATAGCTAAAACAAACAAAAAATCGTTAAATTGGACAATGAAATTATAAGTTTAAATATTACTTTTGCATTTGCTTTGATATTCAAGCGAAAATGAGTGCTTATGTGCCACTCAGAGAGATAAAATTAGGTGCTGCAGGGCGTATACGTGATTTAAATTCAAAACAGAGAATACATTTGAAACTGATTTTATAGAAATTGATTTGAATCAGCGCTGCTATGAAGGCTTCCGAATTGTTGAAAATCTTCAAGAAAATTTGGTATAAACAAAATATACAAACTTTCTCTCATAGGCTGCTTTTTGCAGAAAATTTCAAGCTTACAAATATATACCAAATTTTTTTTTTGATTGCGGGATTATTGCCGTTTTGTGAGTTAATATATTTGTGTGTATATATTTTCTGCTATTTTTTTCTTTTTGTTAAATTTTAAGCAAAATTCCTCAGACGCTGTTGCAGCAAATGAATTTTGTCCATGCACTCAAAAGGGAAACAAATTGGCAAATCTCTGTGCCATGGGGTGTGCTTTTGACAGTACACACATACAAATGTATGTATGTATGTTCTCAGGTATTTATAACAAAGTAGCAGTTCAACTGCAATGCGAGTGTGTGTGTGTGTGTGAGCGGATTTCTACGTTTGCTATCAGTGTAGGTAAGCTCCAAAAACAAGCAACAAATACACAACGAAATCTTTCAACAGCCACATATACATACACTACATACATACATTCATCTACTACATATAGTCACAGTATTTATAAATAATAGTGCGTTGTGCACATTGCTGATTGCACGAAAAGGAAAACCCAAACAATACATTGAAACGGAATTCACACTGCACAAAGCGAAAATGCGGTGTGCTGCAAAGTGTCACAAGAAATCACACACACGCACACACATACACGTAAGACTGGTTTTTGTTGTCTACGCAGTAGTTAGTGTTGTTGCTCTTCCTGTTGCCAGCTTCTCTGTGCGCTGTTGTGTGTTTTGCTCAGCAGCAACAAGCAAGCAAGTGGTCATGTTTGTCTGGAGCTATTCTCGCTCGCTGACACAGATACTCGCAATCGTGCGGTAAGTAAAGCAAAGACGGGAAACCACATCACGTCGCTGCCGTTGATGGTGTTGCACGATAATAATGCGGGCAGTGCCAGCCATAACAATTGCTGGCCGAGCAGTTGGCAATAACGGTGACAAACAATGAAGGCAAAAATGCATAGTTTTTTTTTTCGATGAGCAACAACAATAAACTGGCACAAATAACCGTTACGGTGAGAATTGAACGCATACATTTTAGGGCAGTTTTTTGGTAACTTTTTTGGTGTACTTAGTTTTATGGGAATGAATGAAATAAAAAGAGTTCCTTTTGTATTTGTTGTGAGTTAAAGTATCAGCAGTTTCTTCACCAGATTTCATATCTATATCTTTGAAAATATTATTTAAAAGCTACTGTGAGGACAAGCTAGTTTACAAACGAACAGATACATAGATGAGTCAATAGAAGGATGGAAAGACAGGTTAAGAAACAGACAGTCGGTGCTATTAAAATCGATTTTGCTGCTAATCTTTTATATCCAAAAACCACCACCGGCCTAAACAGAAGAAAAAAAGAAGCAGCACCAGAAGCTGTGGACTAAAATCATTTGCCAATTACTGGCTGGTCCAACCGATCCTTATGCGCCAGACCAGTTCTGGTCAGACGAGTGGACTTCACTGTAACTTCTGTGACTTCGCACACTAAATACAAAAGAGTCACAAATAAAAAATCTAATTTTCAGGAGAGTCACAAAACTGTTGATCCTGCAGTAGCAACGCAATTAACTGAGAAATAGATGTAAAGTATTTTTTCAGTTAAAGAAGATAATGAATTTTGAAAAAAGTAAATTTTGGAACATTTTGAGTTGTGACTGTTTTGTATTTAGTTTAGCTTCTCATAAACAGCTACGGAAATGTCGTGCCGAGCGACCCTAGAAAACGCGATGCTTAATCCCTTAATTGATTCTCAGAGCACTCTTCAGTGTAAGGATCTGCTCAGCGGACTTTTGGAACAAGCGCGAAGTACCGAAAGAGGCCAACAATATGGTAACTTTTTAAACAGACTGTTCAAAGCTGAACGACAAAGTTGGCAACGGTGTATACAGCAAGAAACTGAACCTTCGTTCTTCTGACTAGACAACTGCAGCGTTGACAACTGCATTAGTTAAGCGATTGCTTGGCTGCAAGCGAATGAGATCGCTCATAAGGACATCATCTTTTATATCGACAGCGCGGCTGCAATTCATTCTTAAAATCTGCCATTCGTTGTCGCAAATCTCAGAATGACATCTTCGTGCAGTACGACTATTATCTTTGCTGGGTGCCTGGGCTCATAGGCTCGGAGGATAACTGCATCATTGGTGAGCTGGGAAAAAGCATAAACGGACTTGCAAGGTCACAGAAGAAATCGAAGTACCACTCCATACATGTAAGCTTACTATACTCATTGCAAAAGTCAAACAGTTAAACAGAGAAAGTTTTAGACGGTTCCCGGAACAGATTTGTAACACAGCACGTCTGTCCGGCTACAATTAATAAACAAGTACAAGCGGGACGGGACTGCTACACAATGTATGAAGTCATTGTGGAAGCTGCATAGAGAAAGACTGTGAGATGTAATCGTTGAGCACTTTTTGTACAAAGCAGTGTCGGACCTGGAGATGACGTCTCCAAATGAGTACATTGAGAAGTTTATTAGGGACCTAAAGTTTCTTTCACACAGGCGGAAACTAATTAATTTAAGGAATTTTGCAGAGAGAACGCCTCAGCTATCTAGTACTGTGCGACCGAAGGTGGATTTTTGGTCGAAGCCGAAGCAGAATATTCGGCATAACTAAAATATTAGACTGAAGGCCGAAGCCGAATACCAATCAAAATTCTTAAAAAAAAAAACTGATCAAATGTAGCCGTTCTTTTGCTACTTATTTCTTTGTTACACTTAAGGAATTATAAAAGTATATATATACTAGTGTTCGACCGAATATTCGGTTTCGGCTTCGGTTTCGGCCCAAACAAGTGGTTTTTGTTTTGTTTTCAGTTTCGTATTTTTCAGTATTTTTCTACATTTTATTGTGTAGTAGATATAAGTATAGTGAAAGGAGGAGTAAGTTAGATGCCACCAATGTAAATAAACTTATTTTTTAGCATATAATATTAAATTATTTAATTTTGAATATTAGCGAGTATGGTACGAAAGGGTGAGTTTTTCATGTTTATGTTTTGAAAAAATTAATAAATTGTTTTATTAATAAGTATTTATTTATTTATGTCACATTTGTTTGTTTGTTTGTTCTTTATTTACTTAATGTAAAATTCGTTTATTGAAAAAAAATGCTTGATATGGGGATTTTTATTTCAACTATAAGTATATATGTAAAAATTTTAGTATTAAAAAAAACCAAAAACAGAGATCCGTTTCTAACAAAAACAAAAAATTTAACAATTTAATTGACTTAAATAGCTGATTAGAGATCATTTTTATTAATCGCAATCTTGAGTCCGAAATATAGATAAAACCCGATATTTGATAAAATACTTCGAAACCGGGCCAATTGATTTGTATTACAGGGCGAAAACCTTCGGCTTAAATATTCGGCTATTTTGACCTAAGCCGAAGATTTAAATTTGGCCAAATAGTTTGAATATCGAAGCCGAAGACGAATATTCGGTCGGACACTACTAACTACCTTTTCAATACTATTAACTTACAGTGGCGCACGCAAAGCGCGTTCAAACCACAAATATTTGTTTGTTACAAAAATTGTAAGCGGCAAATATGGTTTCGATAAAATTCAATCTTATACAAGGTGCAACCCAAAGTAAACAGGACTTTTATAAAATAAAGAAAACGGATGATTATTTTTGTATAATTCTTTTTATTTATTCAAAATACTCTCCTTCTGCTTCGATACAACGTTTTGCACGGTCCAAAAGCATTTGGAATGAGTGTTTTAGGTCATCGGCCGGCATCGCCTTCAGAATGTTGGTACAAGCCTTTTGGATGTCCTCAACGTCCTTATAACGGTTTCCTTTCATCGGCAAATGCAACTGACCGAATAAGTAGAAGTCACAGGGAGCCATATCAGGCGAATACGGTGAATGATTGATGGTAAAAATGCGATTTTTGGTCAAATAATCGGTCGTAACTAGGGCTCTGTGAGCCGGTGCATTATCATGCAATAAACGCCAACTTCCTTCCTCGCGATATTCTGGCCGAATACGACGAATGCGATGCACCAAACGCTTCAAAACTTCAACATAAAACAAAGCGTTAATTGTTTTTCCCGGTGGAACAAACTCTCGATGAATTATTCCCTTTGAATCGTAGAAACAAATGAGATGAGTTTTGATTTTTGACTTCTCACGGCGGGTTTTTTTCGGATTTGGCTCATCTGGGTGCTTCCATTCGGCACTTTGACGCTTTGTTTCGGGATCATATTGATAGCACCACGTTTCGTCACCGGTTACGATGTTGAACAAGAAATTTGGATCACGTCTGGCTTCCCGAACGATGTCTTTTGCGTGCTCAATTCTCTGCGCTTTTTGGTCGTCGGTTAAAGTGTGCGGAATGAAGCGAGAACACACTTTACGGAGACCCAAATGTTCGGTTAAAATGCGATCAATTGATGTTTTGGAGATGTTCAATTCCATTTCCATCAATTCCAATGATGATTTTGGCTGCATTTTGATAAAATCACGCACAGTTTTGATGGCATCGTCAGTAATCACAAATTTCGACTGGCCGACGTGTTCGTCGTCATTCAAGTCTTCACGACCATTCTTGAATCGATTCAACCACTCATTAACACGGCCACGGGATAAACAATCATCACCATAAACTTGCTTCAACAATTTAAACGTTTCGGTAAAAGTTTTACCAAGTTTAAAACAGAACTTAATATTAGCTCTTTGTTCGATCGACATTCTCGTACCAAAGTTAAAAACATACTGTCACATTGAGCGGGATATTTCGGCGCCTACTAGACCAAATGTCATGAAATTTAGACAGTATGTGAATGAAAGATGTACCTTTCCAACGCATGTCCTCACACATAGATGGCGCCACCAGAAACGTCCCTATTGCAAAAGTCCTGTTTACTTTGGGACGCACCTTGTATATATGTATAAATCAAATAAATTCCGTATGTGTTCTATAGACTCCCAAACCACCAGACCTATTTTAATAAAATATTACGTGTGTGTTTACGGGCACCGTGTGGAAGGTTCTTAGCATAGGGGGCGTGGCATTATTCAAGGGGGCGTGGCACCGCCCATACAACTCAATTCTTTAATATTGAATATCTTCAGAATTATAAGTCGTATAGCATTGAAATTTGGTACAGTGTCATGGCGTAAACATGTTGTTCGACCGGTAAAATTTAATAAGCGTTGGACAAGGGGCGTGGCACTTTTTAAATTCCGGTGTAACTTTCGAACTATAGCGTTCACATCAGTGAAACTCGGTACAAACTAAAGATTTGGTCGTGTCCTTCGACAGGGAGAATAAGGTGGGTTTTTGACAAGGGGGCGTGGCACCGCCCATACAAGCCAACTTTTTAATACGGAATATCTTCGGAATCATAACTCGTATAGCATTGAAATTTGGTACAGTGTCATGGCGTAAACATGTTGTTCGACCGGTAAAATTTAATAAGCGTTGGACAAGGGGCGTGGCACTTTTTAAATTCCGGTGTAACTTTCGAACTATAGCGTTCACATCAGTGAAACTCGGTACAAACTAACGATTTGGTCGTGTCCTTCGACAGGGAGAATAAGGTGGGTTTTTGACAAGGGGGCGTGGCACCGCCCATACAAGCCAACTTTTTAATACGGAATATTTTCGGAATCATAAGTCGTATAGCATTGAAATTTGGTATAGTGTCATGGCGTAAACATGTTGTTCGACCGGTAAAATTTAATAGGCGTTGGACAAGGGGTGTGGCACTTTTTAAATTCCGGTGTAACTTTCGAACTATAGCGTTCACATCAGTGAAACTCGGTACAAACTAACGATTTGGTCGTGTCCTTCGACAGAGAGAATAGGGTGGGTTTTGCACATTGGGAAACGTGCCTTACTGATGCATCAATAACATCTTCACCTCATCAAATACGTACATTGTTCGCAATCATATTAACTACATGTTTCCCCTCAAACCCGAAAGATCTATGGGAGAAATATAAAGATTTCATGAGTGAGGACATATTACATCGATTACGTACAGCAAGTGGAAACAACGGAATGCAATTCACTCCGGAAATCTACAATGAAGCGTTGATTTTGCTCGAGGACCAATGTTTGGCAATCGTAAATAAACCACTTATACAATTAGGAATGGTGGCACCAAATCGATCAGCAAATGATATTTTTGATCGTGATTTGCGACGAGAACAAGGTTATGATATGAATGAATTGAATACGTTTGTGCGATCGAATCAGCCAAAATTGCTCAGTCAACAAAAGCATGCATACGACACAATAATGACGGCAATTGAGAACGAAAGCGGTGGATTGTATTTTTTAGATGCACCAGGTGGCACAGGCAAAACATTCCTCATTTCATTAATATTGGCCAAAATACGATCGCAAAACCATATTGCATTGGCTGTCGCATCATCTGGTATTGCAGCAACTCTATTAGATGGTGGTAGAACAGCACATACAGCATTGAAGCTACCATTGAATCTGCAAAACATAGACACTCCAACATGCAATATTACTAAAAATTCTGGAATGGGCAAAGTACTCAGCACATGCAAGCCATTGTATGGGATGAGTGTACTATGGCACATAAGAAATCATTGGAAGCGCTTCATCGAACATTGCAAGATCTTCGGCGTAATCAACAGCCATTTGGTGGAGCACTTATTTTATTATCAGGTGATTTCCGTCAAACACTACCACGTTCAACACCTGCTGATGAATTGAACGCATGTCTAAAAGCATCCAATCTATGGTCACGAGTGCATAAATTGACATTAACTACCAATATGCGAGTTCAATTGCAAAATGATCCATCTGCAGCACATTTCTCACAACAACTATTGGATTTTGGAAATGGAAAAGTACCAATTGATGCAACCACAAATTGCATTTCCTTCCCCCCAGATTTTTGCAATTTGACAACGTCAAAAGAAGAGTTAATTGAAAAAGTGTTTCCAAACATCATCCAAAATTACAAGAATCACGATTGGTTGAGTGCTCGAGCAATATTAGCGGCCAAAAATATCGATGTAAATGAAATTAACATAAATATTCAATTCAATGTACCAGGAGAAGCTACAACATATAAATCGATTGATACAGTTATGGAGCAAAAGGAAGCAGTGAATTACCCGACTGAATTTCTAAACTCATTAGATTTGCCAGGATTACCACCACATGTATTGAAGTTGAAAATAGGAGTGCCCATCATTCTTCTCCGAAATATTAATCCACCGCGTCTTTGCAATGGGACTCGACTTACGGTGAAAAAGTTGATGAATAATGTGATTGAAGCAACAATTTTGAATGGCAAATTTAAAGGAGAAGATGTATTGTTGCCAAGAATACCAATGATACCTACTGATATGCCATTTGAATTTAAGCGCTTACAGTTTCCTATTCCACTCGCTTTCGCAATGACCATCAATAAAGCGCAAGGACAATCGTTACAAGTTTGTGGTTTAAATTTAGTAAATCCTTGCTTCTCCCATGGCCAACTGTATGTAGCATGTTCACGAGTAGGAAAGCCATCTGATTTGTTCATTTATGCGCCAAATGGAATAACAAGAAATATTGTGTATCCGAAAGCGTTGGAGTGATTTTAATATTGATCAATATGAATAAAGAATTCTATATATCTACATATAATAAAAGTAAACAAAAAACGAGTTTTAATTTTTCTACAGAGCGAGGCCGAGCAACGCCGGGCAATGAGTAGCTAGTAAATTAATAAAAATTCTTTGAGCGCTACTGAATAGTGAATACACTATTCTATACTGGCCACGCCTTCTACTGGGTGTTAACACTAGAATGTCCGACAATCTGACCTACCTAAAATGCCCATATGTAGTCATTTTGAATACATTATTGTTTACTAATTTTAAACAAATTTTATTGGTTTTCAAGTAGCAAATATGAATAAATGCACATAGAATCAAATTAAAATAAGTACTTCATTTTTATTTTTTTATGGTTTACAAAGAAAATTCATTTAAATATAATGGCGTACTTTACACATCAATGAGATAAAATGGAATGAAATTTGGACTTTGGAATTTTTGAATGAATTTTGTGAGTGAATTTTGGATTGAAAAACTTGGAAATTGTCACAACCGACTATGATATTTTTTTAAATATTTGCAATTATTTTAAATTTTCATATTTCTTAATTGAAGATGCATATTTGTCTATTTATTAGTAAGATTTGCTAAAAATTAAAAATAGGTAGTCAAAATGACTTCTTTTGGGCATTTAAGGTAAATTTTGCAAAATTGGGGTAAAAAATTTTTTTATAATATTTTTTTTTTTTAGAAAGCTATGTAATAAGAGTTGTTTACAATAAAAGACCTCACCCAGGTAGTCATATTGACTACATGGGCATTCTAGTGTTAAAAACTCCTGTTCTGCCCAGGCTTAATAAAAGCTAAGTTCTACACACCGCTACATATTCAAGTGGATTTTCGTTTAGCACATTTCAGCTTCTTTCATGCCTGCATGCACACATACACATACATATGCACACATTTGTGAGTGCATGCGAACTGCAGTGCCAGCACACATTTACAACCCTGTTTGTGTTTGACAGTGGCAGCAGTTCGGCAGCGCATAAACAAACTAATGCAAACACACACACACACACACATATCAAAACACCAACACAACAGCCAGCACATAAAACTTACGCTTGACAGTTGACACGAAAACAGGAGAGCGGAAACGTAAAACGAAAACCAAAAAAAAACAAAAAAACAGCAGGTTGGCATTTCCACTCGCATACATTTGAAGAATGGTGTGGAAATTTCACAGCACACACACAGACACATGTACGCGTACGCACCGCAGAGTTTAGTGCATAAAAAGAACTAGACACACATATACGCACAAAGTGGCACGCAACACGGGCCACGTGATTGCAATGCAATGCAACGCTGGCTGGAAGTGCAGGCATGCGCGTCACATGTTACGCGTCCATTGTGCGCTTTGTGACTTTGTGTCGCTGCCAGAGTGCAACGTTGCCTGTCGACCCGAAGCAAACAAATTAAAGTTGCGCCAAGTATTTTAAATAGTTAAATGCCTTAAGCGGCGCCACAGCTGAGGGTATCAATTTTATTTTCGTCTAATATGCAGCAATTTTCAAATACAACTTCAAATTGGCGGTTGAAGTCGACTACGCCAATTATTTGGCTCGCTCGTTATGCACAGATTCGTTGGTGCGGTGCACATGTATGGGTGTCTGGAACTAAAATATACATTTATGTATGTGTATGTGTGTGTGTGACTTGCTTTCAGTTGTCGCTTTTAACGCCACCGCACAGCGTTTGCCTTCTATGTCCACGGCCACTACAGCAGCGTTTCGACTGCTGGCACTTTTCTCTCTATGGCTGTGTGTGTGTGTGTGAGTTGTTATGCGGTGTTGAATATCTGCTCCATTTTGCTAGTATTGAATTTCATATTCCGCATGCTGTCGTTTTCAGTTTATTTTCTCGTTTTAGTATAACGAGCGCACAATGCCAGACTGTGCGCCAGTCGGTGTGCGCGCAGTTGGGTTTTGTCTGCTGTCGCAGTGCTCGCTACGAGCTACGTCGCACGCCTTTTATCTTGCTGCCACTTGAAGTCAAATCCCGCATCTTTATGTGCGAGTGTGTGTGTGTGTGTGTGGATTGTGGGCGTGCGTCTATATTCGTATGTGTGTGCGTAATAAAAAGAAGCAGCCAACTTTGCCGCCAACAACAACTTTTGCCATTACACTACACTATTTCCCATTTCCGATACCAGTCATGTAACGCGAGGACAATAACAACAAACACCACGTTGCGCGATCTGTTTGTTTAGTTGTTGTGCTGTGTGTGTGTGCTGTTTTAGTAGCTTGTATCTGCCACAATTTCCACACACCACATACAACAACATGTACCGATAAATTATGTTGCAAATTTTATTGGCGCAAGCAAACACGCTACGCCACGAACAACGGCAACGACAATAACAACCACCGAAACGGCAAGAAATAACAAAAAAGTTCAGTAGAAAAAAAGTAGTCTAAGGAAAACAATAAAATAGAATGAAATCAAGTACAAAAACAATATAACGATGCCGCTTACTGTGTTCAGCAAAAGCGTAATTTTCGATTTTAAATGCCCGTCCTGCATCTCCTTCGTCCTGCCTCACCATAAAAGTGCCGTTCTGTGCGTTGGTAGTTATTTGAATAGCTCGTTCAGTGGTAGATATAGTCAAATTTAAGTGCTTAAGCATTTGTATCTGTGTGTGTGTGTGTGTGTGTGCGAGGTAGAAAGAATCCTTATGTGTAAGCTTTTGGCATTTACGCTTCGTTTATTTGGTTGGATTTTGGGGTTGGCAAAATTTGGCGAAAATTTTTGCTACAATTTTTTTCAATTGCTGCTCTATTCCTCTTTTTCTCAACCTTAGTTTTCTTTCCCCTTTCTAGTCTTACTTTTTTTACTTTACTTCATTTGTTAGCTCTACTCTTCTCCATCCTTTTTTCCCATAGCGAATATATTGCAATATTATTGTGTGGTATTTAGAGCTTTTTCTTGAATGTTCAATATAAATTTCTTGCCTGGATTAGGCTTTGCTTTGTTGGTGTACGTGTGGGCATTCCAGTGCTCGATTGTTCCACGCTGGGTTGAGGCGCTTTTGTTAGGTTTGATTGGAGCGATGGCAGGCTTCTCTCAATATGAATTTTCTAATATGAATTTTGCTAACTCGCTGATAAAAGAATTGAAAGCTCAGGCTGGTGCAAAAAGGAATTCTGCGGAATTACTATTTAAAACGAAATCTGTTTATAATTTTGTTTGCTTTCTGGTATCAATAGAAATTCAGAAATTGACAGGTAAAAAGGATTTATATTGAAATGCAGCTTGGGCCTAAAGCATATTTTTTATGTATACCACAATTTTTTTATTTTTTAGTAGTAGTAGTAGCGTACTTCACGCTTTGGCAGAACGAAATAATAAAACTACTTAAAGCAAATGCCCACAGTTGTCTTACAACAACTGTTGATGCCCCTAAATAAGAACTGTATTCAAGAATAGTTAGTTGGCAACTGACGTGTGGGGTCAATTAAGTTAGTAAACGATTTATTTTTAACAATATAGCGTGACATTGAGCAGCATTGTAAAAGTACATTAACAGGTCTATTGAGGCATAAATCACAAAATGCATAATGATCACAATTTTATACTTTTTATCAATTAACCATTCTGGCATCGCTCACAAAATCTGTCATTAAAATAATTAAAAATTTTTCACCAACTTATACTTGTACACCGTCTTATAGTCCTATCCCAGCATCAATTACAAAATTCAGCATGATCACAATTTAATACTTTTTTCAATTGATACTTTTGAACATCATTCCGGCATCAGTCACAAAATTTTTCATTGTAAAAATTTAATATTTTGCTCCAACTGGTACTTGTTCCTCTTCTTACAGTCTAAATAAGGCTCCAGTGACAAAATTCTTGTAGTCACAATTTAATACTTTGTATCAATGGATACTTTTGAACCTCATTTCAACATCAGTCACAAAATATTTCATTGTAATAATGGAGTACTTTGTATAATTTGAAACTTGTTCCTCTTTTTACAGTCTAAATACAGCACCAGTCACAAAATTCTTGTAGTCACAATTTAACACTTTGTATCAATTGATTTTTTTGAACCTAATTCCGGCATCAGTCACAACATGTTTCATTGTAATAATTGAATATTTTGCTCCAACTGGTACTTGTACCTCTTCTTACAGTCTAAATAAGGCTCCAGTCACAAAATTCTTGTAGTCACAATTTAACACTTTGTATCAAGTGATACTTTTGAACCTCATTCCGGCATCAGTCAAAACATTTTTCATTGTAATAATTGAATATTTTGCTCCAACTGGTACTTTACCACTTCTTACAGTCTAAATACGTCACCAGACATAAAATTCTCGAAGTCACAATTTAACACTTTTTATCAATTGATACTTTTGAACCCCATTCCGGCATCAGTCACAAAATTTTTCATTTTAAAAATTTAATATTTTGCTCCAACTGGTACTTGTTCCTCTTCTTACAGTCTAAATAAGGCTCCAGTCACAAAATTCTTGTAGTCACAATTTAACACTTTGTATCAATTGATTTTTTTTAACCTCATTCCGGCATCAGTCACACATTTTTCATTGTAATAATTGAATATTTTGCTCCAACTGGTACTTGTTCCTCTTTTTACAGTCTAAATACGGCACCAGTCACAAAATTCTTGTAGTCACAATTTAACACTTTGTATCAATTAATTTGTTGAACCTAATTCCGGCATCAGTCACAAAATTTTTCATTGTAAAATGGAACACTTTGTATCAACTGATACGTGTACAACGGCTTATAGTCCTATTCCAACATTAAATACAAAATTCATTGTGGTTTAAAATTAAATTTAATGTTTTGTATCAATTGAATTGTATCTATTCAAGTCACAAAATTTGTCATTCACCAGGATTAAATATTTTGTATCAACTGATAGTTTTTTAGCTTCCTACAGCCTTAATACGAAATTAGTCACAAAATTCTCCATGATCGCAATTTACCAATTAGTGGTTCTTAGGAATCTTAATACACTTTTCGATGTTGTTTTTTTCAGTTAAGAAAGCAACTTTTCTCCATCTTATTGCCCTCTAGAGCGAAAGCCTGTCTTTTCTTATGCATTTGCAGAGGTGATGTTCTACGTTATCTTTCTATTCCCTATCTTTAATTAATTTGTGAATTTTTAATAATATGTTTTTTCTATTACTACAATTTTTCAATTTTATATTTTGAATGCTTTGAAAGTTTAAACTGGTAACGAGACTAAGATGAAATTTCGAAATTAATCAACAACAAATTATAAATTTATATTATTAGTGCATAGATTCTCGCTCAAGCTCCAAGACTTTAGACCAGTGATGGGCACTAACACAACCATACATTTTGGCAATGTATGCATACAAAATATGAGATATCTGTGCTAAGACAAAGCAAAGCGGCATAGAGACGCCGTTTTACCAGTGTGAGCAAAACTAAGAAGCCCAAAGAGTTCCAGGACAACCCAAATTGCCGAGATTGCATATGGTGAACACTATTCCAATAGCTTTAACACCCATTTATGTCATTTATTTTAATTTTACTAGCATATCCAACAAAAATTTACCTAATCTTTTTATGTTGAACACAATAAAACAACAAAAATCTAATGAGGCAAGTCCATTGATAATCGGCGCCAAGTCAATTGACAAGTTGATAAAATTGATAAGCACTTGTAAAATCATTTGCAATATTCCGTCAACACAAGCACAGACTTTCATGGTTTGTGCGCTGATTTAATGTCGCCTTAACATTGAGGCGAAAAAAATCAACACACAAATGTCGTCAATAAGGCCAGTCCAGGCTCGGCAACTTATCAATCATAAATTCAAATGCGTGTCGGTCGTCGGCGCTGGTGTGAGGGCACTAAATGCTTCCCGCAAATGTGTGTGAGGAGCAGAAGTTAGGGGATGCATGTACTACTTAGTATTGTATTTGTACATATATGAGCAATGCGGTTTGTACTCACCGTCGTGCGAGTCGTAGAGATAAATTATTTTACGCCATCCATAAAATTGTATTGTATCAATAATCGCCTGATGATAATCCGGACGCATACTTATGGCAAAGTCGAGAAAGCCGGATGAGGGCGTCAGCACCTAAACACAGACACACACACACAAACGCGGAACGAAGCAATGAAACAAGAGACACATCAGAAATAAAACGGTGAACGAATGAAAAAGCGTACATAAAAACCGGATGAGCCAGTTGATGGGGGGGGGGGGGGGGGAGGGGGAAACGAAAAGTGTTGCCACTGCTATGTTGCTGTGTGCGCGCGCGCGCTCGATACGGCCGCTGCTGGTGTTAGCGCTTCGGTGCAGACTGCGCCGTTTTTGTTGGACATTGCTGCTTTTATGGCAAATGATTTATTGTGATTGAAATAGCAACGGTAGTGGTGTGCGCGCATAGCCGCAACGGGTGCGGGTGACCGCTTGTTCGGTTGGTTAGCGGCGGCGCGCAAAGTTTGCGGCTGGCTGGCGTTTTGTTTTTTTTTTTCGCTAGCGCCCATGAAATATGAAATTATGATTTGTTTGTTGCGTATGGTTTTAGGCATTTACAACTTTATTAAGCATTACATAAATTTCATCTTTGCGCACTTGTCGGCCGCTTTGTGCATATTTCACGCTTTGTTGTACTTGAAATTTATTTTATTATTACTGTGGAGTATGATTAACATTTAATAAAAATGTTGTTTGATGAATTTTATGCGCACAGTGAGATTTTGTGGTTTGTTGTTGTTGTTGCTGGTATGGCACGTGCGTCAGCAACGTTTTTCGGTAGCAAACTTGACGTTCAACAACAGACAAAAGCGCTGAAAAGTATGCAAAAGGTTTGTTAAAAATGCCAGCATTCCTTCTGTGTGCATTAACTGTGCGCAATCGAATTTAGTATAATGAATTTTTGTTGAATTTAATGTTTTGTAAATTTCATGGCATAGCGGATTTTCAGTTGAAAAATGTACGCGAGCACTTAACTATTTTGCTGCAGCAAATATTAGTTTGAAAATATGGCGAAAATATGAGCTGCCAAAGTGGAGCCAAATTGGGCCACGGCTACGTGGAACGTAGTTGTTGAAAGTTAAAACGCGCGCACACACACACACACACACAGCGTCGAGCGTGCAATGCAATGCAATGCGGATCGGTCGTGTGCTATGCGCTGAAAATTCGATTTTATTTTACTGAAATATTTTGATTTCACTTTTATAATACAATTTTTCGCACACGAAATTCAAATTAGAAAATTTCTACTATTGGAATTTAATTGTTTTGCACTACAAAATTTTCATTTGATGAAATGATTGTATTAATTTTAAACTATTGTTGTACCATAGAGAATCAAAATAAGAACATTTGATAAATCGACTATTTTTCAGTTCTCAGTTTAACAAAATTTTTGACTAACAAGTGAATGCAAAAATTAAGCGTTTGAACTTTTACAAAGAATTTTCAATAAATATTCACAGTAAACATTAATTTGAAGTTTTTTAGTAATAGTTTGTTATTTATTTAAATTATAAAAAATTGTACGATTTTATAATAATTTTTTAAATAAAAAAAACTTAGTGTTTGTATTTAAAAATTTAATTTTTGTTTAAAAAATGTGTTTTAATTATTATTATTAATAATAATAGTTGGCAGTAATTAGAGAACCAGCTAGTTTAAGGCTTTTTGCATGGATATTTAAATCTATAAAAAAAAACTAAAAATGTTTTTAATGCATTTTTTAAACTGGTGTTTATATTCCAAAACTGCTTAAAATTTTTTTCCAAATACGAATTTTCAGTGCATAATCTTTCAAATGGACCTAAGCGGATTGTAGGGGATTTTCATAAAATTGTTTATGTCTGGCTCTCATTCATGTTGTTGTGCGCCAGTTTCATTGCATTAATTTGCATTTTTAGCTAACTTACTTTTTCCGGAAACCACGGCGTCACAAATGGCATTTGAAATGTGTTGCTGTACGAGTGCAGTGTGTCAAACGAGTCCGGCGATACAGCGCCCAGCATGGAATAAACGCCGCGCGAAAACTGATTGCAGACTGCAGCGAATCCATAAATTCAATTCAAATGTAAAAAAATGTAAATGTTAAAACAAAAAACAAAAAAACAACGAAAAGGGAGCAGAACAAAAATGGCGAGTAATTAAAAGCTGTACGCACATACAAATCAGAAAAAATATATTGTGATATTTGCTACAATGCAAATGCGCATAATTAATGCGACTGTAGGATGCAGCACACGGCTGACGCTACAGTTGCCATTTATAGCCTTTGCATGTATGGAATTATGTGTTGCGCTGTGTGCGCTGATGCTTTGTGACGTACTTAAGCGTGACAGCTTGAACGCATCGGCCGTATTGATGACATCGACGTACGCCTGCAGCTCGAAGCGGCGCGACGAAACGTTGAGATTGTGATTCAGCATGGCATATTTAAAGGCCGACTGCACTTCATCGGTGCCCTGCTCGAAAATGGCGCCTGTTGTTACATTGTTGCCGGAGGCGAAATGTTGTCACATGAAACGAGAAGAAGAACAAGAGAAGAATGCAAGTGTGTTAAAATGTAAATATTTTAAATTGCTTTAAGTGTATTAAATAAATTTCATTAATACAAATTCATTTGCATACTTAAAAAGCATATAAATGACGCAGCAGTGCGCACGGGGCGTATGATGAACATAAATTGCCGACAATTAAGTTGCCGAAGTAGCATGTGGCAAAATATGCACAAAAACACGCACGAACGCACACAAGCGCGCCACATGTACAGGTATATGTATGTATAAATATATATGTAGTTATGTATGTTTGTATGTATGTGTGTGTGTGTGTGCCTGTTGCGACAATGAGCAGCTTTAAGTATGTCATTAATGCTTTAATCGCCACTTTTCGTACAATGGGCTCCAGCCTGCCTGCCCGCCCGCCTGTGGCCCACTTGCCGCATTGCGTCAGCCACTTCAGTTTGTTGCCGTTTTGCCTCACGCTACACTTCATTCAATCGCGCCATAAACGCACTTTAATGCTCTTTATTGTCATTCATGTTGCTACTGTTTTGGCCATTGAGTGGAGGGCGTCATTTGGACGCATGACAAACACAAAAAAAAATGATATCGAAAATAAAATAAAACTAAACCCAGTCCACAATACAAAACGAAACTGAAGCGCCTGAAACTTTTTAATTGCTTCAAATTGTTTCACTCTCATTTTCATTGTTATTTTTTCTCTGTCGTTGTTCCCCCTGTACACACAACGCAACACATTATTGTTGCCCATTGTGTCTTAAAACTTTTCACTTTGCACAAACACACACACACAAACATAATAACCCACTCTCAAGCGCCTCAACAGTTATTGCCGTTGACTGTCAGTGTTTTGGCTTTTGTTGTGACACAATTGTCAGCGTTTTATTCGCATTTACGAAAATGTTTTCAAGCGCATCGTTGTCTGTTTGTTTGTTGGCCAACATTGAGGTGCTTTGCATTTGTGACGCCCAAATGGTTTTCCGATAAGCGCCCAGCCCCAACAACCCATTCGAAGTTTGGCCACTTGAAGTCACTAACAAAAGTTGAAATTTACTTTAAATGTTCTTGCTGTTGTTGTTGCATTTGGAATTTATTTAAACGCTATAAGTGTTGTTTAAATGTTGCCAAGTTTACAAATACTTTGCGCACACAAACACACACACACAAAGTTTGCGTTTGCTTTAGTGCTTAGAAAATGCGCAGATCGTTGTAACATTGTTGCCGATTCAATGCTCCACGAGTTCAATGAGTAGTTTGCACTTAGCAACAGTTGAAATATGTTTTAAATTTAATATAAGTTGGGGCTTATTTAAAATTTTGTTATTATTTTTTATATTCATATTTTAATTTCATAATTTACTACTCAACTGAAAATGCCTGAAGCTGAAAAAGTAATTTTTTTTTTCCATAAGTTGTTAATTGTTTTTATGAAAATATTTCATTTACTAATAGTTAATTTTGCTCTCAACTGCTTAGTGTGGCATGTAATAAGCTAGAAATAATTTAAAGAAAATGTGCTGTGGATTTTATTTTTAGGACTTATTCGTATTCTATGTGGAAATAGAAAGAGTGAAAGGTATTATTAAATTTTTACTTTCAAAAGGCTTTCATTGAATAATGCATTTTTTAATTGAAATCTTTAATGCGTTTCTCAGTATTCTGTATCAGACAAGTCAGGCGCGCCTTGATTAAATGGAATTCAATTAATCGGAACATGCTTTCTACAGAAAACATAAATAAAAATAACTTGTTTTATCTCAATTAACTGTGTAGTCCTGTTAGGACTAACAAAACTTAAACAAAAACAAGATTGATTTTTCTTAGTATTCGTGAATGTGCGGGCAACTAAGTGGAAAAAGCTTTCCAGATGTGTAGGTTTTATACTGTTATGACATTTAACTAGGTGCGGTTAGGTAAGTTAGGAGTTGAACTCGGCTACGCACAAACCTTGTTGGGTCCCTTGCAGTACAATTTAGAGCTCATTAGTATTGCGTATCGAAGTAAAAATGATCAATGAGAATATGCGTGTTCCTAGAAAAGTTCAGCAGCGACTTAGTGTCATACTTAGGGCCCCTTCTGGCCAAGAGAAGAACCTGTATCACAAATGAGTGCGGTGCAGTCTTGTGATAGCCGGATAGAAGCAAAAAGGTGCTCCAAGGTTTTTCTTACACAATTTTCTGTGTATTTTCTACATTCATCTGACGCAATGATGACCATCATTTGCGCGTGAGCCCCTGTTCCCCCTTTAGTATGTCTACGATAGGTCTAGAGTCCTTCTGCGGAAGCGAGTGAATGAATCTTGCTAACCTGCTTTCGTCTTTCTTCTCAGGTTGTCGTTCAGACCTTTATTGATCACCTGCAGAGATAACATAAAGTGTACTGATTTGCTCTTCTGGCAGGTGAGCACATCTGCCGTCTCATTTCCCTCAATGCCTTTGTGACCGGGTATCCAATAGATTTGCAGTTTGTGATGCACAGACAGAGAGAGGTATTAAATTTTTTTTATCCTAAATTAATAAAGTTAGAAGGACGAATTTCAAGGATGTAGAAGTTCACATATAAGTAATTTCATTTTCCATATCACCTCTTCATCCTTTTGCACCAAAACATTAAATTTTCTAAGATTTTAAGAATTTGTCTCTTTTATTTGATAACCATATTGTTATTCTATCGGGTGTTTTTTTAGAGGTTTGTTTTTCGAATAGAGATAAAACTGGCATTTTGTGGTCAAATCTGGCAACTCTAATGTCATTTATGTTCAGTTTGGTTTGCCATTTCATCATGAACAGGTTGACAAAAGAACAACGCTTGCAAATCGTGCAAATTTATTTCGAAAATAATGGTTCAGTTCGCGAAGTTTACCGCAAGCTCCGTCCATTTTATGGTCGACATAATCGTCCATCAGAGCAATTAATTCGGTTAACCATGGGTCGTTTTCGCACTACGTTTACTCTATGTGATAATACGCATCCGCAGAGACGTCGAACAGTGCGCACCGAAGAAACAATTGCCGCTGTAGAGCAAAATGTTGAAGAGGACCCAGTCAGAAGAGGAGTCAGTTACCGTTAATGGAGACCGAGCCAGCCGCGGCGGCCACATGCCCGAAATCATATTTAAACATTAATGGCATAAAATTATCCTTCCAATAAAGCCAAATTGATGGACATTAAAACGATTTTCTTATGTTTTATTTCAATTCGAAGTTCTATACCTCTAAAAAAAGCACCCGATACAATGCGCTCAATTTTTTAAATATTTTTTTTAAATAAACATGTTCTTGAAATTTCAAAATCCTTTAAAAAAAATCCTGACGTCAGAGAAAAAAAACTGAAAACGCAGTTTTACTACATTTGGCCCCTAGTTTCGCAAGTATATAAATTTTTTCGTGTGTTTTGAAATTTTTTGATTTTCCCCGCAGGATGAAAACTGCAGGACACACCTACTTAGCTCGGCTCATTCTTACTGAAGAAGTTTCATATACATCCCTATAGGCAGGGCTGAAGATTATAATGACTGCAAATATAGTACGATCGCATTCGGTATAGGCGGGCAGAAGACTGTAATTCTTGACACAGGTAGACGTAGAAGGAGATCGCTTTTGGACGATTAGTTACAGGAATTGAACTCGAAACAACATGTGGCACTGCTAAAAGGAGAGCTTTCGAAAATTATGTGGTACCATTTTAGTTGGGCTAATCTAGTATTTATGTATAATGTTAAATAATCTCGTTTTCGGTTGGGCTGAATATTAGAGAAATTATCTAGAATTAGTTTCGGTTTTGATTCGGCTTTGAAAAGACGGATTAGGTCGGGCACTGGATTTTCAAGATAGAACTTGTCAGGACTGTCTTGTCCCTGATGTATCAGCTAGAGAGCTTGTTAAACTATTCCCTAAGGAATTCAGTCTTATCAACGCTAAGACAGGGCAGCCGCATAAAGAGGAAGAAAGAGTGCTTTACACTCGTTTTCTTTCGTGCAGTTTCTGCAAAAAAAAACGTGAATTTCGCAGTAGATCGTTTGTTCTACAAAAGTTGGCGTGGCGTGGCCAAATGTGTCGACCTACTTTGCGGTTGGAGAGATTCCGGCTCCTACTGTCCGGTAACCGCAAAAAATAGTCCTATATCTGTCTATCTATCTCTAATATTGGCTTGTGAGTCTAAAGCAAACCTCAACCTGACCAGTCATATTTATAAAATAAATAAAAAAATAGTTGTAAAATAAAAAAAAAATATTTATAGGTAATTGTTTCAATAAAATTTTCAATGATTTTACTAAAATTAGAAAATGAAATTTAAAATATTCAAACATAAAATAACATTTTATATTTTAGAACAACAAATTTACTTTTTTAAATGGTTGAAATTATCGATTTTAACATCAGCCATGACATGCAATTTATTTACAATGAGTTATTTGTTTTATGTCGGCAGCTTGTAAAAACTTTAACACTACAAATACCATTGCGGTAATTTGTAAAATTCAACGTTCTTGCAATATTTCTGGGTTTTTTGTTTTTTTATTAATTGCAAATTGGTGCATAATTTTTTTTCAATAATAATCCGTCTGTATGTATTTGCATTTAAGAATGTTTGAATTAATTAAATTTTTTTAATTGAAGGCATTTTGGATTCTATGGATTTCGAAATGCTGCAAAAAAGATGTCCTGGAACATTCTCTCATACATTTTCCCGGTAAAAACTAAAGGAGGCCTACTACTTGGCTTGGATGCTGTGCTTCTTATAGTTCTGAAGCTATTCTATTCTATTCCTTATTCCATGTTCGTTCTATTTCCCAGTCAGAAACATCGCTCAATATATAGTAAGTTCGCTTCGAGTGTCATGAATGAGTAATTTATGGTTCTAAAGTTATATTAGGGTTGCATAAGAAGTACCACGCGCCCTTTTGAACGGCTATGAAATTATATCAGTGGAATGATACATCTGAACGATGATCCCTTTGGACGATTGCATTTAAAAAAATGCTAGATGTATAGGCGTTACCACGCCCCTCTCAAATAAGAAACAAAAAGCATTCAGAATTCTTTCCCTCGATAAAAGACATGTTGTGTCAAAGTTTCAGCACAATGGACCAAGTAGTTTCTGAGTTTGTAAAGGACAAAGAATACTATATTACAAATACAAAATATTCATTTTTATACATGGAAATTTGTTGATAGGTCAAAAATTAAAACTCAGAAGAAGCTAATTTTTTGCACAACAGTAGGAAATGGTAGGAAGAACTGTATATGAAAAACTGGCCGAAAAAAATTTTGAAAATACTGTGATTTAAACTAAAGGACGAGGAAATCGCTCATATTATCCCTTTTATTTTATATGAAAATGAATCAAAAAATATATACTCAAGTATATGCAATGTTAAAAGTTTTTACAAACGTTGCACTGTGCGACACAAATCCAAAAATTTCAAAACATACGAAAAAATCTATATACTCTCTAATCTATATAGTAACTGTTTTATATATTAAACTAATAAAGTTAGAAGGTCGAAATTCAAGAATGTGGTAGTGTACATCTTAGTCCTTAAGATATATCTAAAAAAAAAACTCTTGAAAATTTCCAAGGATATTCAAAGGTAAAGTTTTAAAAGGCCATTTTCAATACCACTTCGTCCTTTTGCACCAAAACATTCTGAGATTCTAAGCATATTTCTCTTTCATTTGATACCCACTTTGTTATACTAAAATGCGTTCAATTTTTAAAATAATTTTTTGAAATAAACATGTCCTTGAAATTTTAAAGTCCTTTAAAAAAAAAATAGTGACATCAGAGAGAAAAACTAAAAACGCAGTTTTACTATATTTGGCCCTTAGTTTCGCGAGTATATAGATTTTTTCGTGTGTAAAATTTGTTGTCGCACGGTGTTATAAATATCTACAAAAAAATTTTTTTTCAATATGTATATGGTGATTATATATTAGCGGTAAAAATGACCGCTGCGGTCTTTTCAGGCGTGGAAAATGTTTGGTCTTTCTAGTGTTAAACATGGAAATTATGCAATATTTGAAAAACATTTCAGCAAATTGACATGATTTTTTGTAATTAATGTAGTTGCACTTAATAAAAAGCTCTATGAAATATTATGGAAATAAATTTAATTTTTTTGTAAAACAAAAATAAAACTGGCGCCGGTACGCTTTTTTTACAATTTAAAGGCCATAAATTCAAGGCACAGCCGGAAAACTGCACTTTTAGTTTTTCGCTTTGGAAAAACGTTCCTTTATCGACACTAACACACTGACAGAACATATAATGCGAGTCTCTATATAAATATATATGAATGTGCGCGTACGTGCGTAGGTGTGTCTGTGTGTGTGTGTTTGTGAAATATTCGCGAAAGCGTTAATTTCCCAACACCGCATAAAGTGCACTTAATTACCGACAAGGGCATTGCCAGCGAGCCAGCCGCCATTACCAGCGCTGCATAATGAAGAACATAAATATTTATTTAAATTAATTTGGAAAATATAAACAAAACGAAAAACAACAACAACATTTTAAAGCGAACGCCACAAAGCGAATGCGCTAAACGCAAATACCCAGCGCGCTGAAGTGGCGGCGGTCGACTGGCGGCGGCCACTTGTGTGTGCCACGAGCGCTGCGGCAATGTGGCATTAAAGTGCTTAATTGCAGCAACAGCTGAAATGAGCACTACACAAGTTGCTGTCAGCCAATGGCAATGGCGATGGCAACGAGCAGAGCGTAACAGCGTTACAGCCACAACCATTTGGTCGCACGTGTCGCACGCTGGCAGCGACAATGCACACACTTTGCGCTAACAAATGCACCACAAACTACAACAACAACAACAACAACAATTCTTACAACAACAACATGCGAACGATTGTTGTGCGCACGGAAAATAAATGAAATAAATTGAAATGAAATAAAATAAAATATGGCACCCGCAAAGCAAACACAAATAAACGTACATGAAAAAAAAACAATAACAAAAATGAAATACGCCAAAATGGAATGCAGCGCGCTGCACTGCGCTGCATGGCGCTGCAATGAGTTGAAAGTGCAAAAACAAACAACAACAAATAAACAAAACACCAACAAAGTCTAACATAAGCGCAACGCACACAAAGCATGAGTAATCCTCGCACGGCGCATGAATGCCACAATGACTGACGCCAATGCGGGTGAGACGCTGCGCAGCGCGGCCATAAGCTGCGTCTGTTTCCCTTCTGCGCTGATGGCTGCCGGCTGCTCAGCTGCTCACAAAATGCGGCCAGTGTTGCCAGAAGTTTGTGGTTTTCGCAAGGAAATTGCTAGCACTTTCTTCATGGGTCTCATGTCTTCGAGGAGCCACATTGGAATGTTTTTAGTTTTTTTAGAAACAATTTTTTGTTGTTCAAGTCAAAGAGAATTTTATTTTAACTAATTAAATATTGAGTGTAATTTTGAAATTTTTTGCTTCACATTCACAATTAAAGTTTAAAGGTAACATTTTGGCAGTTTGTAGTTCTCTTATAACAACAACTATTAACTCTTCGTAGATGATGTGAGATTTTGTTAAAAAAAAAATGTGGTAAAAACGTATCGAATCATTTCTCATTCGAGATACTTTTTCTATGTTTAAAATGGATTGTTAAATGTTGTTTTCTATATAATTTCTTAACCCATTACTTATTTCGTCAGATTTAAATTTTCATAAAACTTGAAAATACGTGCCAAGTTAATTTTATATTTAATACTTTGTGTGAAGTCAATATAAATATTAATTTACGTTCTTCATAAAAAATTTAACTCATTGCTAACTTATCAAAATTTGATTTCCAAAACATAAGAAAATACATATCAAGTTGTTTCTTATTTTGAATTCTTTCACCAAATCGGAAGTCAATAGAAATATGGATTTCATTTTTCCATACAAAATCTTAACTAATGGTTAACGCATTAAATTTTGATTTCCAAAGCACTAGAAAAAACGTGTCAAGATATGTTTTTTTTTAATTTCAGAATTTCTTATTTTAAATTCTTTCAAGGTTGAAGTCAATAGAAACATTGATTTCATTTCTCCCTACAAAATCTTATCCCACTGCTAACCCATCGGATTTTGATTTCCAAAACACTAGAAAATGCACTTAAAGTAATTTTTTTTTTAAGATTTTTATCAAGTTCACCAAATCAATCAATCCCCACAAAATCTTAACCATTTGCCAATCCATCAGATTTTGATTTCCAAATCGCTGGGAAAAACGTGTCAAGTTATAACTTTTTTGAAAAATGTTCGCTAAGTTTGAAGCCAATTCTCCACACAACATCTTAACTCATTGTTAAACCATGTAATTTTGATTTCCAAAATATTAAAAAATACCTGTTATGTACCAAGTTATTTCTTATTTTGGATTCTTTCAACGTTGAAGTCAATAGAAACATGGATTTTATACAAAATCTTAACTAATGGTTAACGCATCAAATTTTGATTTCCAAAACACTAGAAAAAAACATATTAATTTTTTTTTTTTAATTTCAAAAATACTGAAAACTATATATCAAGTTATTTCATATTTTCAATTCATTCAAAGTTGAAGTCAATAAAAACATTGATTTCATTGCGCCATACAAAATCGTAACGCATTGCTAACCCATCAGATTTTGATTTTAAAACCCCTGAATAGAACGTGTCAAGGTATATCTTTTTTAGAAAATGTTCGCTAAATTTGAAGTCAACAGAAATCTTTCATACAACATCTTAACTCTTTTTTAACGCAACTAATTTTGATTTTCAACAAATTAGAAAACACTTGACAATTTGTTTATTTTTTGAATGCTTTTTTAATACTTTCTTCTTTCACCTACTTTGAATACTTTTATCAAGTTTGATGTTAAGAGGCTCATTAATTCAATTTCTAGTTTCATAGGTTAATCCTAAAAACAACTTAACCCATTTTGGGCACGACAGATTTTGGTTTTCAAAAAACCGAAAAATACATATTGAATTATTTTGGTTTAAGTACTCTCACCAAGTTTGAAATAAATAAATTATATTTCTTCATAAAACATCTTAACATCTTAACTCTTCGAGTCCTTAGAATACAATCTGTTAGATCTACTGTGATCCCTTTTGTTGGCTCATATGGTAAAGAAGTTCTCAGCTTTAAAACTTTTGGCAGACCCATGACCCAAATATCACTTTTTAGTGAAAGTTAGTTTTCAAAAATAAGTCTACAGTTACAATTTTATGTGTATAGTGTGTCAATGGTTTGTACTCGCTGATTTTGATTCATTTAGTCAGGAGAAACAATTATATGACACATTACATCTAAATGTGGTCATAAATGGTCTGCAACAAATATTTTTCAACTTATTCTTAAAAAAGATGAAACTGATTTTAATATCTGCAACTCCCTACTTAACCCATTGAAAGCCATATTTAATTTTTTTTAAATCTTTATAACTAACTTTTATACTTTCAATTTCTATTTTTCTAAGTACGAGTATTCATTAATTAGAATGATGATTATTTAGTAACGATCAATATAAATCGTATGTTTGTGTGTAGTTTTCTCTACAGAAAGACTGGAAATTCGATAGAATATGGTTTCATTTTCAATAAATTTTCTAATATTTTGGAAGAACACTTATCAGTGGCTCACTACTGTTTCAAAGCATTCGTCTTCTGTTTTATAATTAAATTTTCATTTAATGCCCAAACTTGGCAAAATGCTGCCAGATACATTTTTGTGTCAACCTTTGCGCAATTGTGTGTGGCAACATTGGCAGCAGTGTTGCGCTGTGTCTATTTTGCGGCTAATGTCGTTTGCATAAAGAAGTGTTAATGCAGCAGTTGTTGCAAAGAGCTTTCATAGTGACACTCGCTGCTGCTAAAGAATGGGCAAGCAGGACGCAAAGGCGAGAAGAATGTTGAATGGCGAAAATCATGAATGACAGTAAAGAAAAGTACAGTAATGGCATTGAAAACAGGTTGTGGTGGTAGTTGAGTTTTTGGAGGGTTGTGGCGTATTTGGTGCCTTTTGAAAATAGCGCTTCGAAAATAGAAATGTAATATAATTGCTAAGGATTGTAAAAGGTTTATTGTGTTAATTGTATTTTTAATGGAGACTTTTTTTTTAGTAAATTTTACTTTTTATTTTAATTTATGATTACACAGTGCAATAAATTCAAAAAAAAATTTGAGGGACAAGGTCAAACATATCTCATACGATAGAGGACCTCAGTAGGTAAAAAAGTACCAAGGGATATTTTCCGGGATGTTCGAGTTTTTCTTTAAATGCAGTTTAAAGATGGCGGCTTAGTGCCCCTTACTGAAACTTTTAAAACACCATATCTCTTAACACAAATGTCAGAAAAAATAATTTTTACATCAAATGAAAGCTAATGATATGAAGTCGATGAAACCATATCCCTTTTTGAAAAATTTTATAATTAATTATAATAATTATATAATTTTATAAATTTTATATTTGCCACTTTTTCATCTACTGAGGTCCTTTATCGAATGAGACCTGTTTGACCTTGTCCCTTTTTTTAGTGTTGCACTGTGTTATTATTATTAAATTACACCGTGCGACAAAAATTAAAAAGATTTTTCACACCGGGAAAAATCCATATGGGCGTGATACTAGAGACCAAACATGCTAATACTGCGTACTCAGTTTTCCATTTCTACATTTTTTGTTCTTTTAAAAGGACTTCAAACTTTTAAAGGGGGTACAAAATTTAAAAAAATATAAAAAATACTTAACCCCGTAAGAATATGTCGATACGTATATCAAATGAAAGAGGAAAGGCTCACAAATTTAATTAGAATGAATTTATCTATTTGTGAAAAAAAGATATGAAAAAAATGCTTTGAAAATTTTAATCCTTGAAAATTTATACAGAATTTTCTTGAAAAGTTAGTATGTTGAAACCCAAAATCTCCTTGATCATTATATAAATTTGCGATTCTCCCTCACGAACTTCTAGGGATAAATCAACGAATGTTTCCTAATAGTTAGATTGCTTGTAGATATCCAAAAACTTTCAAAATGAGTTTTTGAAGTCTACTTTTAGGCGTAGTAATTTATTTCACCAATGACTTAGGATTACTGGTATGTTTAACCTAAGTTTTGGTTAGTTTTAGTTTCTTAGCTTTAAAACATCAGCTTTTTTTTAGGTTCGACTTGCAAAAATCTACAAAATTTCTTTCCCCAACGGTGCAGAATATGTATTTAGAAGTATACTTTTGGGCAGTACTTTTGGAAGTATACTCTTAAGGTGTATTGGTTAACCCGTTTACAAATCATAATACCATTCAAATTTGTTTGATATTTGAGACACTTCCAAAAAAAGCCGTTTGTACATGTTTTGTTGTACACATTTGCAGTAGCGGCTTAAGAGGGGGGGCGGAGGGGCGGACCGCCCCGGGCCCCGGGCTGCGGGGGGCCCCCGAGAGAAGCTTGTAACTATATAAAAATTTCAAGTTTTTCAAAACTGAAATTCAGAACTGAAACTTGTAA
The DNA here is from genome assembly GCA_963668005.1 of Melieria crassipennis. Lineage (NCBI taxonomy): Eukaryota > Metazoa > Arthropoda > Insecta > Diptera > Ulidiidae > Melieria > Melieria crassipennis. The sequence goes on along the minus strand of OY764962.1, from coordinate 104,398,367 downwards.
AATCTATTTGCACTCCACAATGGTTGTTGAAAGACTAAGTCGTTTGTCACTTTTATCAATTGAAAGAGACACAGTATCGACAATTGACTTTGAAATGGCAACAACAAATTCAGTTCAATAAAAGCAAGAACAATAACAATTGTTTTCAAATTTTCAAAAAATTTTCCCTCGAAGATTGCAATTTTTAACTTAAAATTTTGTGCAAAATATGCAAATACAAAATTCTAAGTTAAAAATTAAATATCGCAATCTTAGAGTTTGCTTGTAAACTTGTGTAAATTACACAATTACTTAACCTCATTAAACTTTGTAGAAGTCAAACAAATTTACAGTTATTATAATTATTATTATAATTATTGGTTGGATAAAAACACATGTCCCGGAAATCCGGTTTTCGAAGGCAATTCTATGCTCCTTGTAAGTAAGCTAAATATGGGCTTCTTACATGCTGTTATGTAGGGGAAATATGTTTTTTCAGGACTTTTTTTATAAAGTCACTGCTACTGGGTTTTATAAAATATTTCTGTACATTTCTGAAGATTTCTACTCGACACGAAAAATATACCTAAAAATAAAAGTGTTTTCTAGGGGGTAACTTTCTTGAGAACTTGAAATAGAATAAAATTTAGATGTATGAATCTACAGACTGAAATCCAAAACATGTATGTTTTCCATACCTGACATATTTTGGTCCTGAAAGTTCAAAATAGAAAATTTAGTTAAATGGAGACAATTTCCCTCTTTCATTTGATACCCATATCTTCATCATTGAACTACCGCATATATTTAATATTGAAATGTGTATCTCCTTAAAATGTTAAAGTCCTTTAAAAAGGACATTTGGGTCAGAGAATTTAATACTGACTATGCCAGAATACTATAAATTATCTCTAGTTTCGCGTCAATATCAAAATTTGGATGGGTCTCGGCAAAAAAAAAAATTGTTTCGCACGGTGTAATAAATGTAAAGTTGGTGTTTTCACTCACTGCATCATAACTTTATCATTTTTCTTTCAATTCTATTGATGTTAGGCTTAATATTTGCTAAAATAGTATATATTTCATTTTAGATTTTAAAACCAGAGAAGATAATTTATTTTTTCTTTAAAAAAATATTCGAAAATTTATGATTTTGTAAATTGGTCGAAAAATTCACATTGTTACAACTTTCACCGTCAGTAACTTCCCCAAATCTCATCTGATTTGGACAATCTATATATCACTAAAAAGCCACTAAGGTATTATCTTCTGAACGACGGACAGCTCGTGTTAATAGGATAATTCTTTTAGGAGATATGTGCTCATAACTGAAACAACAGGAAAAAAATCGTTTTTCGAAGATTTTTCGAAAACGCTTCTTCAAAAATTTTTTGGTTTTCAGTTTCGTGTTCAGCGGCCAAAGTTAGTCTAGAAAAAACTTTTATTTTTAGGTGCACGCGATTGGCCCATTTTTTGTCGACAATCGAATCCTCCTCCTCGGGTAGCTTAAAAAAATGGCCAGATCGTAGTAACAAAGCAAGATTTTCTGTTTTTTTGGAGATTTAAGATGGCATTTGGAAATGACGAATTTGCTCCCCCAAAAGTTTTCTTAATTTCACGAAAGTTTTATCCATTTTTCATTTTTTTCTCTGGTATTCTATTGCTTTCTATAAATTTTCAAGCACATATACGTTTAAAAATAATTTGTCTCGTCGTTTAAAAATAAAAGTGCGTTTACTGTTCAATGGAATACAAATTTTCAAAAAAAAAAGCCAAAAGCATAACCGGAAATTCCCCTTATTAGTTTTGTACGTAAACTTATGCTGCACCGTTTTATGGGGCCCCCCTCAGCCGTCGCCGCCCCGGGCCCCCGAGCACCTTAAGCCGCCACTGCACATTTGGGCAAAATTTCAAATCTGTGTGTTGAGTACAAAGTACTGAAATCATAGCTATTTTTGTATTTCATTAAATTATTTAAAGGCTACTAAGAAAAATTTAGCCACAGAGCCTCTTGCTTTTCTTAGGGCATACTTTTAGGCTCTACGAAAATAACCAAAAAGTTAGATTCATAAATTTGTATTAATTTTTCATACGCTTCTGGCAATGTACATTGGTGACTATTTTGCTCTCCTTAAATTCTAACGGCTTCAAAGAAAACTGGTTATGCGTTATTTCCTATTTGGCGACCTTCTTAAATCCCTTTAAACAGCTTCAACCAGAAGTGCTAAGTGCGCGCTTTCTTAAGCATACGTTAAGGTAATTTTGATATGTCAGACTAGATGACTACTCGAAAGTATGAGTTTTTATGGCCTCTCTTGGGAACGTGGTATGTATTTTTACACTTCGAGGCAAACATCCCATCCGAAGTTGTGGCCCAGTGCGCCCATGAAAAGCGCGCATGTCACACGTTTCTTAACGCTGAGTGCAGCAAAGCTTGTGTGTGCTGATGCTCCATTTTCTCGTTTCCGCTCTATGGCCGCACCGACAACGAGTGTGACTAAATAGTTATGTGTGTCAGGTATGTGCGTCTGTAAAAAACCCACCCAAGCCGTAAGTCGCTGGGCGGCGACGATGAGCAGCGGGCGAGGCGGCACAAACATGCGGACAAAATAATAGTAAAAAAAAAAGATACTTGTAAGGGCAACGGCGTACGTTGCCATCATAAACAACGTCAACGCCAACTCACCCAATGGGATTTTTTCGGTTAATGATGGCTGCGCAACGGTGAAATTTATCCAAACGGCTGCATGCGCTATCCAAAAAATTGCAAGAAATTTTTTCAATTCCAAAAGCATTTTGAATGCGCTTTTTGCACTGCTGGTGCTGGCTGCTGGCTGACGGCTGCTGGTGGGGGATGCTGAGTTGATGTTGTTGCCGTCTGAAATGCTGTGCTGGGTGTTGGTAGTCGCTGTTGCTGGCTGTAAGCCGCTTTGTCGCTGACTTGGTTTACCCTAATCCGTGCTTTTGTTGCTTTTGTTGTTGCAGTGTGTGTGTGTGTTTTGTTTGAGATTGCGGCACTTTTTTGTTGCGCTTTTGTATGTTTCTTTTTGTTGTTGTTGCTGTTGGGTTTTAGTTTAGTTACGCTGCGCGGCGCTTAGCGCCCGGAATATGCGAATCGGCGCAAGCGATGCGGCAAATGCTGGCTTCAGTTGGCTGGACTGCTCGCTTGGCAGTCTTTTGTGCGCTTACGAGGTCAGTTGAAGCAACTCGGCTGCAAAGTGCAAACCTTGCTGCCGGTGTGCGGCGTCCTAATGAGCGCTCTTCGTGTTGCTGGTGTTAAAGTGTTTGTCGTTGACTGGTGTTGTTGTTGCTTGGGCTTTTTTGCTGCAGCACATGTGCGAATGGTTAATGGCTGTGGACGCAGGCGTTGTTGTTGCCGCTGTTGGGCGCTGTCGAGCACAATGGCCGGATGGCGTTAGCGTTTGCCCGCATCTGAGCAATGCTGCAGTTCACTTTTTGCTTTGGGAATACATTTTAATTCTTCTTTTATAATTTTTTGTTATTTTCTGCACACTTATTTATTTTATTTTCTTATTGTTTGTATTTTTTTTAATTGAATAATTTTGGGACTTTTAGGCGCTCGAAGCTCAACTGGCCGCTTTGCTTTTATTTGCTTATATTTTTCTTTTATAATTTTTTGTTATTTTCTGCACACTTATTTATTTGATTTTCTTATTGTTTGCATTTTTTTATTGAATAATTTTGGGTCTTTTAGGCGCTCGAGGCTCAACTGGCTGCTTTGCTTTTATCTGCTTATTAAAAATTTGCCACAATTGGCTTCATTTCGTGCGCATTTTAAAATTGCTTCGCTTGCGCACACCCACACATACACGTAAAAATGCGCTTTGTAAACTTTGTGCTTGCGCTCGGTTGGCGTACGTGCGCGTGCTCGGTTTGGGACGCGAGCGTGAAGTTGAACTTTTACCCAGACACTTTGTTTCGCCACACTTCAATGCACTTCACTTCACCACACTTCGCTTCACTTTGCGACGCGTCTCTGTCTGCGTAAGCGGCTGCTCGACAATGTGTTGGCTGCTTAAATTTTTCTATTCTTATTTTTGTTGTTGTTAACGTTATTGTTGCACTTTGAAAATGCGCTGGGGCCACTTTAAATTTGCATGAGGCCACACGATGTTCATTTTTTTTTGCTTCACTGTTATGTTTGTTGTTGTTATTGTTATTGTTGTCTTCATGCTCGTTGGTCGGCTACACTCGGAGCACACACGTGCCTGCTACACCTGCTTTAATTATGCAGCTGCATGTGCATACATTAGTGCGTGTTATGTTTGTATTTGTGTGTGTGTGTGTGTGTTGCTTCGTCGACGAAGCGCACGAAGGGTGCGTGCGCGCGTCCTTCTGTCTGTCTTTGTTGTCGTTGTTGTGCTGCCGCTTTGAAATTGTGTCTCTGTTGCGTTTCACTGCTCGCCCTGGCGTTGTCCTCGGCACCCGTTGTTGTTGTAGTTATTGCTTCCGTCTACTTTTTTTTCGCTTGTTTGCTTGTTAGTTATTTAAAAATGCAATGGACTTGGCTTCGCATCCGAGTCAGTGTCAACGTCACAGTTGCTGCACTTGTTTTTGTTGCTGCTTTTTTGCATGTGCATTATTGTTGCTGCTGCTCATGTTGTTGTTGTTTTTATTGTTGCCTGCATGGCCATTGCTTTTGTGCTACGGCTACGTGTTGGTTTTGCGTTTGTGATTTTTTTGCTGTTGTTGTTGCTGTTCTCGGTGAGTTTGCTGAGGAACTGTTGTTAACATGTTTTTTGTTTTGAAGTTTTGCTTAATTTGTTTGGTTTTTTTTTTTTGCTTGTTTGCGTTTTGTTTTTCACATTTTATATATTTATGCTTTCGCTTTCACTGTTGATATTTTTGTTGATTTGGTTTTTTACTTTCATTTTTGTGTTTTTTTGACTTTCGCAATGTTTTTGCGAAATGTTTTGTATTTGATTTTGTTGTTGTACATTAATTGATTCAACTATGTTTTAATTGTGGCTCATTTGTTGCGTAAAAAGTTCAAATATTGCTGGTACGCTTCGTTGGCCAGGCCATTGATTTTAATTTCATTTCCACGCCTTTGTAATGTAAAGCAAACAAAACTCGCATTGATTGTGTGTTAATGTGTAGTTGTGTTTAGCGCGCTTCACAATTTGAAATGTGTTTCAGCGCTTCACAATTTGAAATGTGTTTTCAGCGAAATAGTAAAATATCTATTGTGACAAATCAGAAACAAGTTGCTGACTGACAATGCCGCATTGTATGCATGGAACACACAAAAACCACAACAACAATAACAATAACAAATATTTATTTTTGTAATTTTCAGAATAATTCAGTTGGTACAATAAACAAATCAATTCAGAGAAAAATTAACACTCGTATCAAAGGCTTTGGAATTGAAATGCAAACAAAGAAAAACAATTTTTGTGGAATTGACAAAATAAAACATTTTTAGCTTCAGAGTTTTTCAGGTTTGGAAATTTAGAGTAAGATATGAATTTTAAATTGAATTGTTTAGTTTAATGAAGCCGAACTAGTTAAGAATGTAACACAAACAGTTATTTTTGTATATTTTGCTAGAGTAGAAATTTTGTGTTTTTGTGGCTGAGAAATCAAAGGAAATTATGTATCTCAAAAAATATTTTTTTATATGTTGCGAAATAAAAAATGTATGCTAAATATAAAAATGCATGTTATAAATTTTTGTTAAAAATGTTTGTTATAGATTTATGTTAAATTCATGGTATAAATTTTTCTGGCTTGGCACTGAGAAATCGAAAAAATTGGATTTATTTGAAAAAAATATTTTTAATATAAATTTTAAGTTTTTTATTTTTTGTGTTTGGGACTGAAAAATCAAATCAAATCAAAAACAATTTTTTTATATTTTGCAAAATAAACATTTTATGTTTTTAATTTAACAGGTTTGGGATTGAGAAACCGAAGTAAAATCCATTTAAGAAAAAAATTAACATGTTTCTGCGATATACAAATTTAATGCTTTCATTTTTCAGGTTTGCCACTGAGAAATCAAAAAAAATTAATTTCTCTGAAAAAATAATTTTCAGAGATTGCAAGACTCAGACTTCAGTAATACTGAATACTTTTTATATTAAAAAATTTTATAACATCAACAAATTATGAAAATGATAAGAATTAAAATAAATTAGGTAAATTAGGTAAACATTATAAAAAAAAACAATATATATTTAAAAAGTATATTTTATTTTAAAAATGGTTTTGAAATGAAAGCTTCAGTTTTAATTCCAAATGCATACATTACTGTAAACCAATGGGATGCAAATCTTCGTTTTTAAACCTCACAAAAGTAAAGAACCTCACTCAGTAATGAATTTGTTTTTCCTTTTATAAGAAAGTAAATTAAAAAACAGCATTTCAATAGAAGCTTTAAAATGTAGAGCAGCATCACAGGAATTGGCGCTTTCAGATGAATAAGTCGGCTTAAGGTTGCCAGCATTCCAGCATATTTATGCTTTTCAACATTATTTAACACCAGAATGCTCGAAATATCACAAAATACGATTCAACTTTTTTGAGAATATTTGTATAAAAAATAAATAAAAATAGTAAAAAACAGTAAAAAATAAATAAAAATAGTACGTCAGGGAAAAAACCTCAACGGAATCATTTTTTTTTATAATTTCTAGCTTTGATATTCAGAAGATCGACTGTTTTCAAAATATAACGAACAAAATTTCGTAAATTAATTAATTGTCGTTATATGATCCCTTAATATTTTAGCCAACTTTCTTAAGTTATTTTGACTTGAAGGTAGACTTAGATGGGATATTATTTTAGCAAAGCTGATCTGCTTCAATTAAACTGGGCGATCACTGAAAGCGCACAGAAGATTACAAACTAACATGAATGACTGAACCATTTTCTTTACTTTTAGAATTTTTTTTGATTTTTCCACTACATTTGCATGATAAAATTTGGCGAGCCGCAGCGAATACATTTTTCTGGAATCTATTTAGTGCTATTGACATCAACGCTCTCCATATGAGTTCATCTGAGTGACGAATTTTTCAGCTTGAACTGAATTAAGATGTAAACAAAGGCGAGGTCTTTCAAGCTTTTTGAAAATTTGGCTCATAATTTGTTTTGACATTTTTATGTTTTCACATTTCATTAAATGATAAAGACAATCAATTAATATTTAATTTTAAACAATAAACTTTAAACAATTGTTTAACAAAACCACAAAACTTGTTTATATATTTTGATTAACAATTCAAATTCAAAACTGTGTATATGAGTCCATTTGAATGACAAATATTTTAGATTAAGCTGAATTGAGGTAAACGATGTCGAGGTCCTTAAAGTTTTGCAAATATTTGTGCAGCATTTGGTAGGATTTGGCATATTAATTTTTTCGCATTTTATTTAAAGAAAATAAGACAAAACAAAACTCATTTTTAAAGAAAAACTCAGAATATTGAACTTTGTGAAGTTAAACAATACCACAAAATTTATTTTATATGTTTTTGTAAGAAATTCAAATTCAAAACAGTGCATACGAGTCAATAACAAATATTTTAGCTTAAGCTGAATTGACGTAAACGATGTCGAGGTCTTCGGAGTTTTGCAAATATTTTGCTTATCATTTGGTAGGATGTGACATATTAATTTTTCACATTTCGTTTAATGATAGAGAAAAGTTAAAATGCAAAAGTGCGCACAAGAGTTCATCTGAATGGCAAATATTTTAGTTTTAACTGAATTAAGGTAAAGTATGCCATGGTCGTAAAAGTTTTACAAATATTTTTATTTATTTCATTTCATTTTTTTTTCTCTATCATTTCATTTAATGATAGAGAAAAATGCTAATTATTTAATTTTGTCAAGTCAAATAATAAAACTCTTTGGTCATATGGGGTACAGCTGTCAAGGTCTCAAGAATCGAGACTTAGGCACATGGAATAAAAAAAGGTTGAAGAAGTCACTCCACCTGACAAGACAATAGTCTTAGACCTTTAATTTCGCTTTGTAAATATGTAAATTGTATCCCATCAGTACAAAGAGTTTGTTAGTATTTATTCTCCTTGTAAACTATTTAATTTGAGCGGTTTGAAGTGTTCTAAAACTTCACATACCTAAATGTAACTAAAAAAAATTATAATAAAAAAATGGTTTTAATTTTTTTATCTTTCATATCTCGATTGCAACTTTTTTTGAAATTTTGCCTTAAATTTGAATATTTTCCAACAAACTGTAACAGAAAATACTTGTTGTATTTATCAATTTACTTTGAAACTGTAATATGAATTCAAAAATAAAGAGTCACTTATTGAAAGAAACCATATTTTTTTGATATTACAATTGAATAATTGATTCTTGGAATTTCAGAACGTCTAAGGAATCAAGTGCTCTAAATTGACAAAATTTTAGTGTGTCTGAAAGAACACAATGCTTCGCTGTAATATGGATAACACCTCGTATAAAAAAAACTGAGTACAACAAATTGAAAGGCAGAAGTGCTCACAAACTTCAACTAAACCATTGAACATTGGCTCATGTGAACCTTTTAAGTAGAAGCATTTCGTACAAGTTGAAAGAGTTGAAAGGATATGAAATTATTTTTATAATATTCATGATTATCTGGTGTACATTTTTTGTAATTGTGCAACAAAACTGGAGCAGCCAGTTGACTATGGAATTTTAAAAGGAAGCATTTAGAAATGTTTATTTTAATTTGGTGCTAAATAAACTTGCTTTACATAAGGAATATTATATATTTTCTTGACTTTATTCTTTTCATGACTTTAGTGTTTGGTGCTTTCAGCTAAGTTTTAGGCACCTTAGACAACGTCTAAATTATTAAGCAGCCTGAAAATCGTACAAATTTTAGTGGCACAAGGCCAGAAGATGACATAAGTTTCTCGGTTCAGCTTTCTTCATTAGCCTAGCCGAACTATCATCTCTGAATATCGACGACGATATAGCCATGTTTATAGTGGAATCTTGTTGGTTCCCAGTGAAGTAAGAGAGAGTCACTGTCGCCATCTACTGTGGTATCACAATGAGCCATAAGTTGTGCTTAAGTGAGCTTTTCACATGGGATATTCCGAACTTTAGGTTTCTTTAGTTAATAGGTTTCTATTGGTTAGCAGAATTTACATAGGATTGACATAATTAATTCATTCAAATTTATTTTCACTGTAAACATTTTCAGTACATAATAGAAACTAAAAAAACAGTTAAAAAATTCTATGTTTGTTTAATTCATTGTATGTAACTATATGGCTTTTTGCTTTATAGCTTCTCATCTTTTGGGAATCCTATATGAAAGCCAAAAAAAGAAGTACTCAAGCTGTTGCGCTCATTGCATGCGTTTTCACGACCATAAGTTCGGCCTTTGATAGCATCTATTTGACGGCAACATCTAATCAAGATTTGCCTTTGAGCTTCTGGCCTCTGGGGCCACTTAAACTTGGATAGCATTGCTCTGACGCTAAATACGCTCGGCCAGCGTGCGCGGGTGGGTGCCTGCAAAAGCATTTAATTCATTTAAAATTGTAGCCACACGCGCTTCATTCGGCAGGACTGTGCGCTGCTGGTAGACGTTGCCCGAATGCAAAGTGCAGGGCGCAGAGTGGAAACGTTTTGCGCGGTATTGGCGCAGCGTCTGTTGTAATTAAGTAATTATTTTTTTACGACTGCATTTTTGTTTTTCTTGTTGTTTTGCTTTGCCACCGTTTCGTTGGTTATATGTGGTTGTGTGCTGTTGTTGTTTTTGTTTTTGTTTTGTGTGAGTGTGTGTGTGTGTGTTGCTGGCATCAAGGCCATTTCATTTCATTAACACATCTTCATGCTGTGTGCGGACTTTTTGATATTTTTTTTATTTTTTATTTTTTGTTTTTTTTTCGTGTTTTGTTCGTATATTTGGAAAATGCGATGCTTTCTATCTAATTACAGGATTATAGAACGTTGGCATTAAGATGGAGGAGGGAAGCAAGCATTTGAGGAATGTCAGAAATGTGGGCAGAAAGCAAAAGCAAACACAAAGTTGAAGAGATTTTTCTAAATGAATGTAAACGGTAGAAAACATAGTACAAAGATGTACCGAAGAGAAGATGAAAATGTAAGGAGAAGCGAAAAAAAAAAAGCCAAACAGGAAAGGCAACACTTCATTGACCAAACGGTCATTAGAGCGACGCCGACGAATGCGTGTTGACAGCGGCGCGCGTTAATGAGCGTTGACAACATTGAGCGCCGTTTGAGTATGCGGTAATTTTTTATTTTTCCTTACTTTGTCTTTATTTTGGTTTTTATTTTCTTTTTTTTTTCATTTATTGTGCTGTCTTTGGCCAATTTCTTTTAAGGTTTTTTTTTTGTTTCTTGCTGCGGAAATTGAAGTCAGCAAAAAATGTGCTTTGTTGTTGTGGCGCTTTGTCTTGAACAAAGCATTGCACGACCTTGATAACGTCCCACTGCTGCTGTTGGACGCCTTTCGCGCGCTAAGCGCGCAACGACGCACATCAACAGCTCCCGTCAACGGAGGCGTATACGTAACATTGGCTGTACAATGATTTAATTGTAAGTCACACGGTGGCAGTGGCGCTGTGCTGCTGTGAATTTTGAAATGTTGCGCTAAATAACGACGGTGCCGAGCGAGAGGGGCTCGCTGGCAGCTGAGAAAATTGTGCAGGGACGCTGTGAAAAGGAGAGACAAAGCGAGCGTTTGGTTATTTGTCATGGCAGGCACGCGTATGGATTCGTTTGGGTGTGGGCGCCTATGTTGTTGCTTTCGTGTAATTGTGGTTATTTGCTTGGTAATGGGATATAACGGGAATTGTTTTGTTGTTGTTGTTGTTGTTTTTCCGGCACTTTGTATCTATGAAATTTTCACATTGTGTTGTTGTTGTTTGTGTGTGTGTGTGTGTTGTGCCCCGACACTGATTTAGTTGAATTTTCTTGCGCTTTACTTTAACTTATTTTATGTGCTAATTTATGTGGTAGTTGTTGTTGTTGTTCTGCAGCATCCGTTGCTGCCCACATATTCCGGCTTAAGAGTGAATTGCCTTTTAGCCACATTTGCTTTGTGCTATTTTCGTTAGGGTTTTATTTTTGTTTGTATCTATTCGACTTTCGGTTTCGGTGCTGCGGTGCCAGTTGGCGAGGATTTTCTTGCGTTTCGCTTCAATTCTTCGTTAACTTGGGTGCCAATTGTATGTGAATGTGTGTGTGCGTGTGTGTGTGTGGCGGTTTGGCTGAGACATTTCAACGGCAACCACACATCTGACACACTTCAACGCGCGCACACACACACACACACACAGAAACACAGAATTCCTACAGGCGTATGTGTGGTTCCTCATTTGTCCACCTCACCAACACTCACACCCCGCACACTCACACACAGATACATGCTGCTTTTATATTTCTGCTTTTCGTTATTTTAATTTCAATTTCCTGCAACTTTGCCACGTCCAAGTTCACTTCGATTCAACGAGTACACACTCGGGGGCCACACCGCACTGTGACCGCTTATCCCGTTGCGGCAAGCGTACTTCGTAAGCCGCTTACCATTTCATTTACATAATTCGCGCGTAATAAAGGATTATTTTCGTTTGCTGCACGCTGAAAATTTCGCTGCTCGCACAAATTGATGCGTTTCGCTTTAACGACGTACACCATTCCGCAGGCACACACACGCCCCCACTTACACTCGAACAGTGGCTGCTGGCGCTGGCTATTACATACAACTAAAAATGCGCTGCGCGTGTAGCACGTCTTCCGTATGCCCATCCGTTACAGTACGCGTTCTAATAAGTACTAAAAGTATCTTAGAAACCCGTCGTCGCTTAAACCCCGAAAAAGTCGAGTGATTGCCGCTGGCCTCCTTCGTCGCTCAGCCGCCAAACGGGCTGCCGCTGTGGTGTTTGCTGTCGTTGTTGTTCTTGTTGTTGTTGTGTTTCTGGCAGCTACATCGTCAACAGCATCCATGTTCGTTTAAGTGAACGAGCCAGCCAGCTGCCGAGCAACTTGGCTGCCGCAGCTGCAAAGGACCAACAACAGCAGCAGCAGGAAGAGCAACATTTGCACTTCCCCCTCTCCGCGTTGTCGGGCAGCTTCCGCTGTGCCAGTTAACACATCACATAACGCTCAACACGTCAGTTATGCAGCCTGCAAGTGCTCGCAACGCTTTGGTGCTCTCCCTGCAACGCGGGCGTTCGCATTCTCTACTATTTTGTCGTTATCCTGGCACTGGCCTGCTCTTGGGTCCATGCAGCATCCGCAACGGCTTTGCGTGAGCGCTCGTCTGTGGCACACGCACGAGCGGCACTCGCCTCCTACAGCAGCCGAAGTGCGAGTGTACTAAAACGTCTGCAAAGCGCGCTTACTGCTGTTCGAAGTGGAGCGAAGGCATTCGCTAACAACAGGAGCCATTTGTGAGGTGTGTGTGTGTGTGTGCTGCTGTATGCCTTGTGAACGTTACTGACCTAGTAACCGTTTTTCGAGTTCAAGCCATGCGATTGCGCTCTGTTTGCATTGTTTTTTATTGTGGCGTATTTTTGGTATTATTTTGCTGTTATTCTTTTTAATTTTTTAACTATAGCTGAAAGGGTTTTTTCGCTTCAAAGATATAAAAATTAGATAAAATATTTTTGTGTTAATTTGTGTAATTAAAATTTTATTGAAAATTCGACGAAAATATCTTCAGGCCTTGGCTTCTAGTTTTCAGACGCTTTATTTCGCTGGTCACAATCAGTTATGGCAGTGCTCAGTTGACTTGGTGCTTTTAAATCATCTTATCATAGAGTGAAAAGGTATTTGTGGGCTGAGTTGAGCTATTCCTGTCAATTAAGCGTTTCTGCAGCTCGTAAGTTAGTAATCGCTATGTAAGTAGTCATTATTTATTATCTAATCAATTCAATTTCTTTACCTATGTGACCTACTTAAATTGATTAAATTAAATTAAATAATTTTGAAAATGCTTCAACTATATCCATAAACTTAAAACTGTATGCAGCGTTACCTGTTGTTATTACCGTTAGCCGTTTTACTATTCTATCATCATTTGTTGCAACTTTCTATTTGTTCTCTATTACAAAATGTTCCTTTTCACATTCACAGCCGCTGGGTTCTCTCAGCAAATCTCTCTGTTTACTTTTCGGCAAATATTCAACCAGGAAGAGCACACAACCAGCCCACTTTTGTTCTCATACCTTCTTAGCACAAAATACTGGGATATTTTTTTCATCCACAGCTAACACACTCTGCACACTCTCTCAATTGCATGCTCTCTGTTTCATCCTTTTGTCTCTCTGTTTTGCTATGAGTGAAACTAAATGATACAAACAGCTGTAGTACACCTGCGGAAGTGTGTTGTCGTTGAGTCAGCGGTGGTGAAGTACAATTTTGCACTCTACAGTTGGCAGTTACTATGTGTGGTGAGAAAACGAAATGTTGGGCAGCTTAAATAAATAAAAATTAAGAGTTAAAAATGTATGACCTTATGTCAAATGTCATCAGCAACATAAATTAAACAGAAAAAATAGAAGAAGAAACAGAAAAACAAAGTTTTGGTTATTTTTTTAACATTCACATTGCATAACCGTCTTTGCGTTCAGCCAACGATATATGAATATTTTTCTTTAAATTAACTCATTGAAATTGTCATGGAAATTCATTAGCAAAAACGCATTCAATCGTCCTCAAATTTTGCTTTTGAATTTCAAAGTCCAAGTCAAATTGAACGTAAAAAAATATCGAACAAAAACAGAAATATGCAAAATACTTTTATAATGAAAATTTTGAAACGAATATTTGTATGGACTTTCAATACATAATCATGTATTAAAACATACAATTCAAAACGTTTCGGTTTCGGCCAATAGTTGGCCATATATTCGAAATCGAAAATTGAACGAAACCCGCATTTTGCGGCCGAACCAAAACCGAATATTCAGTTAGACATAAATCATAGCACAACTACAAACTTAAATCCCCTCGAAAAATATAAACCCATTGCAAAATATCACATAACAATTGATCACATCAAATGGTAATACTTTGCTTCACATTACATCATACATAATCATAATACATCGTCATTGAATCACATCGCATCAAATCATGTAACAACATATCATATCAACTCGCATTACATTACTTCGCATCACAACACCACACATCAAATCACATCATATCACACCAATTCACATCACAACACTTCACGTAACATGGCACATTATGTCACATCACATCACATCACATCACATCACACCACATCACATCACATCACATCACATCACATCACATCACATCACATCACATCACATCACATCACATCACATCACATCACATCACATCACATCACATCACATCACATCACATCACATTACATCGTATCACAACACATCACATCACATCACATTACATCACATCACATCACATCACATCACATCACATCACATCACATCACATCACATCACATCACATCACATCACATCACATCACATCACATCACATCACATCACATCACATCACATCACATCACATCACATCACATCACATCACATCACATCACATCACATCACATCACATCACATCACATCACATCACATCACATCACATCACATCACATCACATCACATCACATCACATCACATTACATCATATCATATCATATCACATCGAACCAAATCTCATGACATCACTTTACATCATATCGCATCAAATCACATTTCATCATTACACATCAACTCGTACTTAATCACATCACATCAAATCATATCACATCACATCACATCACGTCATATCAAATCAACTTTCAACACATCACATCGCTTTAGATCACATTTCATCAAATCATATCACAGCACATTACATCATATTTCGTCATAGCACGTCAACTCGTCCTAAATCACATCACATATTTTCAATTCACATCGCATCGCATCTTATAAGCAGTTTAGCAGATTAGCTCATATCAAATTACATTTCATCATACGAGGCTGAATCGTATTCCATCGCATCACATTACATGACAACAAACCAAGTTGCATCATATCACTTTACATCACATCGTATCACATAACCTCACGTCATCTCGAATCATATTTGGTCATAGCATTGCGTTACATCACATCACAGCACATCACATCATATCAAACCAACTTTCAACACATCACATCACTTTAGATCACATCTCATCAAATCATATCACAGCACATTATATCACATTTCGTCATAGCACATCAACTCGTACTAAATCAAATCACATCGTTTCAATGGCATCGCATCTTATAAGCACATTAAATCATATCAAAGTACATTTCATCATACGAGGTTGAATCGATTTCCATTACATCACATTACATGACAACAAACCAAGTTGCAGCATTTCACTTTACATCACATCGTATCACATAACCTCACGTCATCTCGAATCATATTTGGTCATAGCATTGCGTTACATCACATCACAGCACATCACATCATATCAAACCAACTTTCAACACATCACATCACTTTAGATCACATATCATCAAATCATATCACAGCACATTATATCACATTTCGTCATAGCACATCATAATTTATTATTAATAATTGACTGGCACGACAGCCCGCTTACGCGAGACTAAGGCCTAGCTTCCCGCAACTACCCGTGTTGTGCGTGTGAATTTGTACACGGGTTGGAGGGACCTACAGTTTTATGCCGGTTCCAAACGGCAGGTTGGGAGCTTTTTCATAAGCAATTTTTACTCTCAGAGGTTTTCCATTTCCAGCTGAGAGGACAGCCACCGAAATAGAAAACGAGTTTTCCCGTTATTTTTTTTTAGGTGTTATTACAGGCAGTATTTGAACCTGAGGTTGCTGCCTGCGACTCGCGGTCCAACGCACTAACCAACTGAGCCACGGCGGCTGCTCATAGCACATCAACTCATACTAAATCACATCACATCGTTTCAATTCATATCACATCGCATCTTATAAGCACATTAAATCATATCAAAGTACATTTCATCATACGAGGTTGAATTATTTAACTTTACATCACATCGTATCACATCACCTCACGTCATCTCGAATCATATTTCGTTACAGCATTGCATTACATCACATCACACCAAATAATAACACATCACATCACACCAAATAATAACACATCACATCACACCAAATAAAACAAACAACACACAAATGAAACAAAGTCAAATCAAGTCAATGCCGATCATATTGAATGACATCAAAACAAGTCAAATGACATTAAATAAAATAAAATCAAGTCAATACGAATAACATTGCATCACAATAAATACTTAAAACAAATATAATGAAATCATTTTGCTTCATTTTCTTTTCGTAAATTTTTTGCATTACCATATGCCACAGATTCTTCATATTTGATGCTTTGGCAAGAAAAAAATGTTTCATTGTATACTAATGCGATAAAACAATTAGAAGCCGCAATATGCACAGCACAACACACATACACATACACACACCTAGTTCAATTTCCGAGCTTTTACTGTCGGCGCTAATGAAGTGAAATGGCTTCTACAGAGTGTTTGGGCAGCGGCGTCGCGACTCACAGAACGTTGTGGCACTCAGAAAGTTGCTGCTGTTGTGGACAGAACACAACTTATCAGGTAATTAGTGTGAATATGTCAAGTACGACGCACATTGCGAGCGCCATCAATGCCGTCAATAGAATTTACATTTCAATCACACAGCAAAGCAAAACTGTAGATTGGCGTCGCAGCTGTGCGCAAATTGGCATCGCTGCACATGTGCGTGCGTATGTGTGTGTATGTGTGTGTAAGTATTTTTTTCAATTTAGCACAGTTTTCTTTGGACATTTTCAATTTTAAAATATTTCAAATTACTACACACACACACACATACGCACATAAAAACGCACACATGGTCGAGTGTAGGGAGCTGCAGCTACAACTACAACTGCAGCAAAATGTAATCTCTTCAAGTGGCCACACATGTTGCCGACTTAAAATAGAAAATTTTCCTCTTTTTTCGAATTCAACTGCCCAACTGCCAGTTCTCGTCCTTGCACTGCACACATTCCAAGTGCGCATATTTTATGGATTTTATTTTATTCTTGACCGGCTTCGGCTGCTAAGCATGCGCCGCATACACGCACTGGCTGCTGCATCACTCGCCAGCACTGAGTGCTGATTGCCACCGGCCAAGCGAGCTGAGGCTAACGATTATTTGTACAAGTGCGCCGGCCGCATGCACTTCTGGAGCTCATTTCTCAGCTGCGGTTAAGTGGCACTAAAAGAAGAATTTATGCCACTCTTTTGTGGCAAAAATGCCTTTTGTTTTTGCTTTGTGGCAGCTGAAAGTTTGCCAAATCTGCAAAACTATCGAGCACGAGCGCCACTAATAAATATTGCACAATATTATTGTGCAATTTATAATACGAAAGCAAATTATTGGTACTCATATTAATTGTGATTTGAAATTCGTTTGGTTGTATTCAAATAAGAAATATTTTGTCTTTGTGTATGTGTATGAGTGTGTGTGAGTAAAATATGAAACGAATGTGCAACCAATATGACTGCATTGCATTATGCTGTGACAGTCACCTACGTGCAGCAAATTGGAAATTGTTGTTGTTGTTAGTGTATGGTAAGAAGCTCATGGCTTCGTTGTCAGAGTTTATTAAACATTCAATTGACCGAGCAAACTATTCCACAAAATATTTCACCATTACACAAAACAAGACGTGGCCATGGGTAATTTTTCTAATTAAACATTCAATTGACCGAGCAAACTATTCCACAAAATATTTCACCATTACACAAAACAAGACGTGGCCATGGTTGATTTTTCTAATTTTCAATTTGCTCAAAATTGTTGCTATGTTTGTTCTTTGTTTTACAAAAACTTCTAATCGGTGCCTAAAAGACCTGTAAATACAAAACAATTGCCAAGAAAATTTGCCAATATTTATACAGAGAATCAGCATTACATTAGAAACTGTAATAATTGCGCAGTGCTAAAACATGCAAAAGTTGAAACTAAAATTGATCAAACAATTATGAAATTATTTTTCACTATAAATGTGTATAAAATTTTGTGAATTTTCTGTCATTCCTGCTTGAAAAGGTCGCCATACAATGGTAGTAAATATTCACAATGCATATGTCAATGTATTGTTGTATGTGCGAGTATGTAAGCAATTTACATAACAGTTGCTCTTGCAGCCATGAAATGCGACTTAAAAGCACAAAATTTAGTAGACCGCCCACCTAATATAATAAATTCTTCGCTCTATGTTGTAAATTGTTGGCAAGTTTTTCTGCAGAAAATTGTTGCCAACAAATATAGAAAAATAAAAAATTAAATGGAAAGCACTCATTGTATTTTTGATAATGTGCCAACATGAAAATTTTGAATATATGCAAAGGCAGAGTGAGAGTTCTTCATATTTGAATTCAACTGCGGCTCATGTTGCATCATTTTTGGATTTTCGGAGTCAAGATGGCAACGCTTAAAGAGAATTTTATGATAACACGAAATGTGCACCGACTGCAATTTCATGCGCATGAAATTCACAATTTGATATTTTGTATTTTATTATTTTTATTTTACATCATCTGCCTGCAATGATTTACAGAAAATGATTGAAATATTTGACTGTGTTGATCCAATGATTCTACGATTTTCAGTGCTTTATTTCTTATTATTATAGTATATTATTATTTTTTAATTTATGGTCAGCACTTTCTAGCCGAGATTTTATGAACATGAAACTCAGTTTTAGATATTTTCTAGTTTAATTTACAGAAAATGATTGAAATATTCAAGGATTCTGGGAATTGTAGTGATGTGTTTTTCAGTATAATATCAGCAAATTACAACATTTGTATACGGAGGCCTTTATGAAGCAATTTATGTGTGAAGAGATGAGTTTCTCTTTTCTAACCAGGAAATATTACTTTAGTTTAAGTATTGGCTGGTACCGTTCCGACAAGTAGCACAAAACAACTTTCATTCTTTTTGCATGCATTACTTTTTATTCTTTCAAAGGCGTTGATACTATGAGCGTGTAGTCCATTGGTTATGGATTGTACTGAATAAAGAGCCACTTCGAACCAAGAGTTGATGCTGAAATGGAACCGATTGGTAGTGAAGTGAGGTGATAGAAAGGAATCCAAGAATCCATTAATCGCTTTGCAGTAGAATTCCAGCAGGAATTCCGGTAATGGAGGATGAGCTAATGGACATCGATCTGCCAACATGTTTCTCTTCACAAAAGCGTCGCGACGGACCGGCTAAAAGAGATCCAGAGTCTCTAGGAAACTTGATGTCAAGCGTTGCCTATTCAAAGCCGCCAAATCACCCAATGGTGGAGTTGGCTTCAAGTAGTTGCGAGCCCGGGCACTTGCTAGGCAAGGGGGAAGGCAATAGCCGAGGTACAATGGGCAGCCATGTCTACGTGCCTGTGCCCATCCATAACAGGTTGTTCCAATAAAGAAAAAAAAAACGCCCATGAGGCTCCACAGTTCCTAGCGGGACCACCTGCACCTTGTCGCCAGTGCTGGTAGACGGAGGCAATTCCATGATCAAAGGAATTTCATGCTCACAGCATTGAACAAGGCAAATCGAAGCACGTCTCAACTATGCACATGTGTGTGTGTGTGTGTATGTGTGTGCACTATGTGGCATGCGAAGCAACGCATATTTCTCTACTTATGCGCAAAAGTTTTCAAAGCGCTGTCAACTGCGAATTTCACTTTCTGCTTTCCAGTTTCTATGTATTTTTGTTTAAATATTGGTTTTTTTTTTTCATTTACTTACTTTTTTTGTATATTATTGTGGCAAAGTTTTGCGTTCCGTTTGGTTCGGTTCGGTATTGTTATGCCTTGTTTTCGCTGCTGCCTTGTTGCATGGCCAATAACTTTCCCAATAAAGACACAGAAGTCACACCAACACAACTTTTTGACACTTTCAAATTTCATTTGATTTATTTAGCAATTTTGTATTATTTATTTGTGAAAAAAAAATTGTGTGTCATATATTCGGCAAACACTCCAAATTACTTCCTTGTATGTACATAAGGACTTATATACATATATATGTATATATGAGCCACGACAAAAATATAAAATTTAGCCGCAATTTGCAACCCATGTCAAAAATTTCAACATACACACACATTCACAAACTTCAGGGAAGTGAAAAAAAATAAATAAATTAATGGAAAATTTGTGAAAAAATAAACTTGAAACACGTGAGAAACGCAAAAGTGTTTATACTTTTTTATGTGTGTACATGTACATATACATATGTATGTACAGTATGTGCTGTGTTTGTGTTTGTAAAAAAAAAGTAGAAAAAGCTTTTAGGCGAATTCATGTTTGACGATAAACTTTTTAAGGTGAAATCAATTTAACGCATTTATGCCAAAAATTCAATTTTAACTGAAAAATACTCAAGGCACACATATGCACTCTATATGTATATGTATGTACATGTGGCCCTGATACGTCAGCACTCATGCCTATGTTATGTGTTTGTTTGTGTGCAGTTAACAACTTTTTAACTTGATTTCGCTGAGCGCGCTGTGATGGTTTTATTAGTTTTTAACTGCATTTCAGTTTAACAAAAAAATATATAAGTAATTGGAAATTGCGTTTATTGAGTACTTGTAAATACGTCTGCTGCTTATGGAGCGCACTTGGGAAATTACACTGAAATATTGCGTTGAGAAGTTAAGATCAAAAAGATAATTAAAAAATATGCAAGGCTGAGGAAAAAGTTGAGTTGACACGAATATTAAACTATTAAGCTGCAGCTTTTTGAAAAGTATAATAATTATAATAATAATAAAAATTTATTTTTATTCTCGTATTCTGAAAAGTATACAAAAATAAATCTAAGACTAGATTTGATTTGACTTGACATTTTATTTTAATTTATTTTAATTTTATTTTATTTTAATTTATTTTATTTTAATTTAATTTTATTTATTTTAATTTATTTTATTTTATTTTATTTTATTTTATTTGATTTTATTTTATTTTATTTTATTTTATTTTATTTTATTTTATTTTATTTTACTATTAACCCATTAAAACCTGACCCCAGAAAGGCTTGTGCGATTTCCATAAAATTTTACACAATCTTATTAATTGACCTAATCAAGAAAAAAAATCCAGCAAAAAATTCATACCATGTTTTTTTTTTGTCATGTTTTTCGCAAACATTACACAAATAAACAAAATCAAAAATTTGCGGAAAATAAAATGTGCCAATAAAATATCAGCTGCTTGGATTTTGACATTTTCACGCGTTGCGTTGTATGAAATTTGGCAGTGTTTAGGCCCAACGTTGCATTCGCGCAACACAAAACTTAAAGCAAATTTTTTGTTTAAAAAATTAAAAAAAAAAATTTTTCAAAACTTATTTTTAAATAGTTTAGCATTGCAAAATGCAGCCCACTAAGGGATTTTGATAGGTTTGAAGAATAAGTATTTTTGATTGAATTTCAAAAATTCACCAAAAAAAACCTTTGACTTTGGATCGAAAAAAAGTATAAATATTTATATAATTTTGAAATTTGAGTGTCAGAATGGCAGAATCTAAAACGATCAATTCTAATCCAATTCTACCCATTTTCAAGTCTTATGTCTTTATGCATTACTTAATATAGCGAAATTCCCAAACGTTGCGCAAACGCAACGCTCAGGGCTTAATGGGTTAAGCTGCAGCTGTCTGATATAGTATACTAAAATAAATCTAAGACTAGATTTGATTTGACTTGACTTTTTATTTTAATTTATTTTATTATTTTATTTTATTTTATTTTATTTTATTTTATTTTATGTTAATGTATTTTATTTTATTTTATTTTATTTTATTTTATTTTATTTTATTTTATTTTATTTTATTTTATTTTTCCGTAGCATTGAAGACTGGCGCAATGAATAATCAAAATCCAAACTTTTCATTTCTATACCGTATGTACATTTGTACGAGATACGAAATAAAGCCATAAAAAAATCCATTCGGTGGTTACTATTTCAACAAAAACAACTCAAAAAGCACCAAAAGTTCAGCCTTTGTGCGCTCAAATAGAACCAAATATTACCAGGAAATAAAATGTTAAGTGGCTCTCACTGCATTGTCAAGGACTTTAATTTGTTTTTTACAAAAAAAAAAGATATTTAAAACATGTAAAATACTTGCCAAAATATTTTAGTGATTTACTGAAAAATGATCATCAATGAAAAACCATCGATTGAATGGTTGGTACCAGTCAATGGTAATGTTATTTTTTGTTATTGTTGTTGTATGGCGTTTCCATTTTCATTTTCACCATTGACAAGTTGGCGCCGTTTTTATTGTATGTGTCCGAGCATAAAGTCGACTGCAAACAGAAAAACACACAAAAATGCAATGCGAAAAACCTTTGCCAAAGTCGCCGAAAGCTTTTGCTGCCGTCGCTACAAGCAGCTGCTCTCTACTGTATGCGGTGAGCACAAAGGCATGCAACAACAACAACACACCTGACATAAGTCGACGACATTTTCAAACAGGCGCTGCATCGTTACCACTTTTATTGTTGCTGTAGTTTTTGTTATAAATTCAGTTGAATGTGTTGAAGCTGGAAAAGCAAAGCAATTTAAGTTGAAATTAAATTGTTGACATTTGTTGGTGCGTGTTGACTTTGCACTTGGCGCTGCGACAATGAGTTTTCTTGCGCGAAAGCCATTCCCTTTTGGATTCCATCGCTGCTGTACTGTAAGTAAGTATTTAGTCTTGAGACTGTTCACTTTTGTGGAAATTTTAAATGTCACATCGAGGTTAAATTTCAGGTCGAAAGAAAAGTCGGAAAGAGCGACTTTGCCTTCAAACGATTGTCTGTTGACTTTAAAATGTTTTCTCGAACGAACGTTGCTTGCTTGCATTGCTTGCTGGAAATAACTTTTTGAAAGTGTTTTGGACAAAGTAGGGCAGCTCATTGAATGCAATGAAGGTTAAGGTATTCCTTGAGTTTTGATGGAGAAACAAATTCTAAATAGATTTGTATAAGATAACGTAAAGCCCTCATTATCCCCCATTTTCTAGAAGAAGAATAACTCACATGGGCCACTTCTTCTTCGACAATCTAGAACATCTAATCGAGAAGACTATCCACAATTTCCTTGACTTCTTAAGGAGCTCAAACTGTTTCAATGAGTGAGCAAATTTAAGTTTAAGTAATTGTGGCATCACAATGAGTCTTTGCGCCCAAAGTGGGCGCCATCTTGTGGTAGCTACTCCTAAGTATCCACTTAAATATTAACATTTTTTATTTTATTTATTGAAATTAATGGTAAATATTTATTACCATTACCATTCATTCCTTGCTGATTTTTTTCATAGTAATAGTTAAATAAATATTGCGCCAGATATGCTAAATCTCCCCCGGAGGTACACTACTAAATTTAAGTAAATTTACAATAATTGAAAAATTCCCCTCGTTGTATTTTAAAGTGTGCAGCGAACGATGAGAAAAATATTTCGATTTGCCATCGGCTATCGCGAGTACATTGCCGACAAATTGAGTGTCAAAATAACACCTAAAAACCGTTATGCGTTTTGGTGCTGTCGCAATTTTGCAGATAATTTCAACAATGTGCTTCCGGCTATTTTGATACTTGAATCTTTTACTAAATCATTTCGCTCTAAAGCATTTGGCGTACGGTGGCAAGAGGAAAAAAAATGAAAACATTATGAAAGAATATTATTAAACATAACTACAACAAGGCAGTAGGGTAGGCGACAATAATGTTAACAACAACAACGAACACAGCGCATGCAAGTTCTTTGCCGTTCGCCCGAAGTAAACGAAAAGCAATTTAGCTGTCGAACGCAAAAGCTTTCTAGCTTTCGAGCGGCAAATTAGATAAAATAAATTATTTTCGTTCAGTAGCCACACAGCCACACTTTATAAAATACAATAATGCGATTTTTTGTCTTTGATATCGAACAATCATTGGCGATATTCACGATGCGTTTGAACTTGATCAATTGAACTTTTTAATGGAACTTAATGGAACAATTAAAGCCACAATATCCGAAAGCGTCACAGCAGTTCAGAGGTTCTTTTAATTTTTTATTGCATGACTTTCCGAAAGCAAATCTATCTTGTTTTTTATTTTTTTGTGAAGAAATATTGAATAAAAAAATTAAAATATTTTCAAAAAAAATTTAAACCTTCTTTGAAGTTTATACAGGCCATGCATTCTGGTGTTAGAAAAAGGCTTCATACAGTGGCGCACAAAGGATTTTATGTTAGGGACAGGGGTCGGAGTTTTGAGCCCAACACCCAATTTCAAACCATATTTTGTAGTAGAAGTTTTTGTACTAAGGGGGGCTAGAGAACCCCCAAAACCCCCCTGTGTGCGACACTGGCTTTCTGTATTCTCCATTGACTTTGTGTGGGAATGGCGGTGAGCTTGGAAATAATTTTTCATTCAGAAGTTTGCCTGCTCAGAGGGTTGCTTTGATGTCGATTAAGTCGAGATTCAAACCCATAGAACCATAACTTGTTGTCGAATGCATCAATCACTGAGCGAACGCTTTGAATTGCGCATACAGGGAACATATTTAACCCACAAATGCATGAATTATTTTCTTCTTTGTTTAATAAACAAAACATCTTCTTTTTATTGCAAGTTTCTAGCATAAAATAATTTTTAAAAAGGTGTATTCAATTTTAGCAAAAGGGCTAGCTATGGTTTAAAAAAATTACACTGCAGTTTAATTCGGTAATAAGTACACAAAAAAATGTTAACCCACCTTGAGGCGAAAGTACGCATTTGAGGGTAAGACCTATTATAAAATTGTAAACGTTCATATGTATCTCAGCTATTAAGATCGGAGTGAGAAATTGAGAATCCTTGATTTGTACTACTCTGCACTTTAAACACATTTTTTTTATTCGGGGGATAACGATTAACGATTTATCTGAACTTTTTGGTCTAATAGAACTATTTTCATCAAATTTTCGTTGGTATTAAGTAATTACTTGCATGCACATGTTGCAGCGTTAATAAACATTTGAAACGAGTGGAATTGTTGAAAAAGACCTGCTTAGGTTTATAGCATCGCCCAAATGCTTTAATAAAGTTACCTAATCCTAAAGAAAGCTGCATATCGTATTACAACGCGCCCACTTTTTGGCCTATGTGGAGGATAGGATCTATTCAGCCATTTCAACCTAACTTATGGGCCATGTGATAGGCCTCTGAGTGTGTCCCGAACAGTAACCTAACCTAACCTAACCTAATCTAATGACCAATGTAACCTACTTTTGATTTAGTTTCATTGCTTTAAATCTATATTAAAGAATTTGAGTTAGCTTGTAAAATATGTTATTTTTATTTGAATTTATTTTTTTTATTTAATTTAATTTTATTTATTTCATTTTATTTTATTTTTTTTATTTTATTGTATTTTATTTTATTTTATTTTATTTTATTTTATTTTATTTTATTTTATTTTATTTTATTTTATTTTATTTTATTTTATTTCATTTTAATGTATTTTATTTTGTTTTGTTTTATTTTATTTTATTTTATTTTATTTTATTTTATTTTATTTTATTTTATTTTATTTTAATGTATTTTATTTTGTTTGATTTGATTTGATTTGATTTGATTTGATTTGATTTGATTTGATTTGATTTGATTTGATTTGATTTGATTTGATTTGATTTGATTTGATTTGATTTGATTTGATTTGATTTGATTTGATTTGATTTGATTTGATTTGATTTGATTTGATTTGATTTGATTTGATTTGATTTGATTTGATTTGATTTGATTTGATTTGATTTGATTTTATTTGATTTGATTTGATTTGATTTGATTTGATTTGATTTGATTTGATTTGATTTGATTTGATTTGATTTGATTTGATTTGATTTGATTTGATTTGATTTGATTTGATTTGATTTGATTTGATTTGATTTGATTTGATTTGATTTGATTTGATTTGATTTGATTTGATTTGATTTGATTTGATTTGATTTGATTTGATTTGATTTGATTTGATTTGATTTGATTTGACTTGATTTGATTTGATCTGATTTGATTTGATTTGATTGTATTTTATTTTATTTTAGTTTAGTTTAGTTTAGTTTAGTTTAGTTCAGTTTAGTTTAGTTTAGTTTAGTTTAGTTTAGTTTAGTTGAGGTTAGTTTAGTTTAGTTTAGTTTATTTTATTTTGTTTTAGTTTAGTTTAGTTTATTTTATTTTATTTTATTTTATTTTATTTTATTTTATTTTATTTTATTTTATTTTATTTTATTTTATTTTATTTTATTTTATTTTATATTATTTTATTTTATTTTATTTTATTTATTTTTTTTTTTGTTTTTATTTTAATTTATTTTTTATTTATTTTTAATATTTAAAATTTGTTTTATTTATTCATTTTTATTTTATTTTATTATGATTGATATGATTGCTTCATATTTCAATCAGTATAAACTAACACTTTAATTTTTCAATTCTTTTATTTAATTAATTGTTTTATACTATTTCTACACACAAAAATGTAATTAAGAATCAAAACGTATTCTATTTCATAGGCCAATTGCCTTCAGCGTAAGTTCGAGTTCGACCGCTACTTGTGTGGCCGATAGTTCTTCAGTCTATGGCTTCGGCCAACAAATGAGTTTCGGTCAGAAACTGGCGAGCAAAGTTCTTTCTTCATTGCTGCACAAATAAATAACTCAATCAGCAGTACAAATGTTCCGAGCGCAGCAGTCGTCCTTGTCTTTTGCAAGTTTCTGCATTTTTCAATTATTTTCGCTTTATGCAAAAATGCGCTCTGCAATTGCGACAGCAACTCAAAGCGCCGCCATAGTGTAGGTGGTATTGACCGCATAGTTCGGTCGGTTGCAGAATGTACTCGTATTTCGTTTGGTGCGGAAATTACTTTATCAAGTGGGCGCCCTCTGCGCTGGGACGCGCCCAAGTACAGTGCGGCACAATGGCGCGTCGAACAAGCGGAAAGCGAAACTAAAAAGTGCACACCGACAACCGAAAAAGACAATGAGCCAGCCAGTTTGGCTGACTCAAGCAGCGCCAACAACAACATCAGCGCCACGAACTACAACAATTGTGAAAACGGAAATAATCAGTGCAATTTATTGAGATGGCTGCACAGTGCAGCGCCGCAGCGTGCAGCTGACGTAGTGGCGCTGGCGCTGATGATGCGCAGCACCAGCAGACAGATTGCGCTAGCTCCGACTTACCGACTGATTGACTAATGTGCTGGCTGACATACAAACAAACTGACAGACAAACAGACAGACAGTTGCGCGCGCACCGACAAACAATCGACAAGTCAGTGCAGTCTGTCGAGGCAGTCGGTAGTGCCGCGGCCGCAAGAAAGTCATTCAAATAGATGGCTGTCGGTTTGGCTGCCACTACAACTTCGCCGGCAACGAGAATTTTAATAATTTTCGGTTCGGATGCGGCGAACAGAATCTCAGCGGCTGGCAGCCGTACCGCAACTTGCGGCGGTTTCTTAGGTTTTGGTTTTTTTGTTGTTGGTTTTGGGTGGCAGCATTCTTTGGTGCAATTGTGCTGGTCGGCGTATTTGAATGTAGATTTTATGGGCAACATTTTGAGCGAATGTTATTTATGTTGAAACTGCTTTTGAGATGCAGTGAGAGTAAATAAATATGAATGTGTACAGACAGAGAATGTATTTGTCTGTCGTAGGGTTGTGATGGCAATTAAATGGGAATAACGATTCTATATGTATGCAAACAGGAAGAAGGACTCTCGAAGCAGCAAGGATTCATATGGTACAATAATGAAGAGGAATTACAAGTTGTATACTAATTTAGAATGATAAATTGCTTCGACAAAATTGCTACACAAGGCAGCTGAACAAGAAGATGGTCGCTCAGTGATACGAGGCTGTAGGGTTTCTATGCCTCTAAGCAGGTAAATTAAAGTTGCATCGATGAAATAGACAAACAGACAAGATTGTTAAGGAATTAGTTGCCTGGGTTTCCCGCATGCTTTGAATATTTTTGTGTGCTTTACGCTGACCCATACAAAGGTTTATGAGTACAGCAACGTAGCCGCTGTCGTTGACTAAAGTTGGGAAAGTTTTTTGCCTGGGCCCGGCAAGAGAGCAGTCCACAGCACTGTCAAAACTCTTTACTGTATCCGAAGAAATTTACATTTTGGTGTGGATCTTCCAGACGACTGCTGTCAATATTGTCCGGTATCGAGCCATAATAACTGACTTTTTTGGGCCTCAATTGGCTAACATGGAACTGGACGGCATGGCCTTCCACCAAAAAATTGTGCAATGTTTCATAAATCGAGTGTTACGTTAGAGTTGTTGCAGGAAAAGTTCGCAAAGTGCGTTACTTCCAGAAGAGTCGACGTTGAATGAGAGCTGAATCGTGCAATTTAGCGCCCTTAGACTTTTTTGTCTGAACCTGTGTTGATTCCTTGGTTTATGGCAAGAAACCGGCAACAATTGACCACCAGAATCATACAAAACTGAACCTTTCGAATTAAGTTCTGTAAACGAAGCCGTAAGAACAATTTAAAGAATACTGTTTTTAGAAAGTTATGGTTGATTGGCCAGTCAGAGTCTCTAGCCGGCCTCTATAGTCTAGCGGGTAGCGCGCTGGCTTCTCATACCGAGGCCCTAGGTTCGATTCCTAGCTCGGGCTGGTGAAACGCTCATCTACTTCTATCGATATCCACTCTTGGCAGGCAATGGCGAAACCTCCAAGTGTGAAGGAAAAAACTGCCAATCGCCATTCGGGTTCGGCGTTAAACTGTAGGTCCCCTCCCCCCGCCAGCCTTTCCCATCCGCTTGTAATGTGTGCTGTAACATATGTTGGAAAAAACAGTGTTGCATATACATTTAAAAAACGGTTGAAAAATTAGATATCACTCTCCTCTCCTCCCTTATACCCCATGGGTATAGTACAATGGTCCAAAATGGACTGAGTGCTATGGAAGTCTTGCCACCTTCCTGCCCATTGTCACATCACATCAGAGTCTCCTGGCCAGGTGGTGGTCTGCGTAGGAAGTGCCCACCTCTCTACTTATGTTTGTCTAACGTCCTTTTTGACAGTCCACATCAACTGTTCTTGACGATCACCTGTTCGTCCTAGCGGACTGTGCATGGCACAGATGAAAATGCCAGTACGGTGACCAATGCGGAAATGGGAAAGGTGAGACCCTTTGCCGTCATAAGGCCACAGTTTCTTTTAGCGGCGGCCAGGTACCAGAACCCTCAAATACGGCCGATATAGCTACTGCCTGGCTGTAAACAAGTCCGATGGGCACAGGACCGGATTTGGGAGGTGCCGTTATGCTACCTTAGCAGCCCACGAGCGGAATTAGAACTGGAAGTAGCCGTTTCCAGGCGTCACTACGTAGAGGTGTTAGTACAAAATGCCATCAGCCAGTTACGGCACATATACTTTCCATCGATACATGTTACGAATATAAGTTTTGCTGGCCAATGCAGGCGTAGTTCGTATCGCTAGATTGTGCCCAAATAAAAAAACTGACTAGCAGCAGTCTGCCTCTCTTGTCTGCCAAAAGTGTAACTCATTTTCGAGAATTCCAGCATCGCCTCGAACCGTCTCTGCTATTATTCCAGCAAAATTACCATGCACACTAAAAAGTATGCAATGGCAATGCTGCCGTGAAATACCCATTCAGTGTTCTCGTGTTGCCAACCTTCATGATTGTCACAAAATGTTATGCAAAAATCTTAAACGCTTAATGAAAAACTCGTTAGCCATAAGTAGAGGCCCAGGCGTCCCTTTATTTTAATGTTCAATGTTTAGCAGCTGCTGCTATAAATACCCCAAAAAATACACTTTTGAATACCAGCCACGCCTCCTTTTGCACATTGCAAACTCCGCAACCATCCAACCCCAAACCAAGTGGAAATGTTCTAGCAAAGCTTTGCGGACTGCAAAGACGCTCGATTCATTAAATATTTGCAGCCACATGTCTGTCTTTATTGTACCAAAACATTATACACGACAGATACTCGGACATATCTGCCATTCGAGCAACATTATGCCAAGCATGTTTAATTTAATTTAACACAGATTCGATTCGATTCGATTTAGTGGCACATTTGCCAGGCGCTGTCACTCAGTGCTGTCCCGGCACTGGAAATTGATTGACTGTACACATTGGACATTGCACCGGTGCGCTACGCGGCGCAG
Organism: Melieria crassipennis; assembly: GCA_963668005.1. NCBI lineage: Eukaryota > Metazoa > Arthropoda > Insecta > Diptera > Ulidiidae > Melieria > Melieria crassipennis. Next base: position 104,368,171 of record OY764962.1, on the reverse strand, counting down.
CACAATGTCTCACTATTGAGTCCCTTTTAACTGTCGGAATTGTTAAGTAACTTTATTATGTTGTTGACAAAATTGAATTAGTACCTTTGAGAGTCAGGTGAGGTGACCCATATCCAGAGTAATTTAGTTTGTCACAACGCACTGACGCTTGCGAACAAAACGACAGCACAGCGCAGAGTAGCACATATTTATTATATACATACATATATGTATGTACTTATGATTGTGTGTGTATAAATGTATGCGTGCGGTCCAGTGCGTCGTCCATGGCCACGACGCACAGTGCTTCGACCGCATACAAAATTGGGGCAAAAATAGAAGCAGTACTTGAAATGCAATTTGTAGTCTAAGTCCTTAAAATATTGCTTGCTTTCCCAAAAAGGTAGAGTTAAAAAAATCGAATATATATAACCGATTATTTTATAACCACCGAGCCCAAACCGCTGAAGCTATAACACCGTGCGACAAAAATTAAACAAATTTTTCACACCGGGAAAAAATCCATATGTGCGTGAAACTAGAGACGAAACATTGGTAATACTGGGTACTCAGTTTTTCATTTCTACATCCTTTGTCCTTTAAAAAGGACTTCTAAAATTTGAAGGGGATAGAAAATAAAAAAAATATAAAAAATACTTAACCTCGTTAGAATATGGCGATATGTGTATCAAATGAAAGAGAAAAGGCTCAAGAATTTAAATAAAATTATTTTTTTATTTATTTGTAAAAAAAGGATATGAAAAAGGTACTTTGAAAAATTTAATCCTTTATATCCTTGAAAATTTTTTTAGTATTTTCTTGAAAAGTAAGTATGTTAAAACCCAAAATCTCCTTGATCAAGTGTCAAAAGTTCATTATTCTCGCTTCATTGATTTTGTATCTTTTTATTATTTAAAATACTGATACTCAAATAAATTTGAATTCCAGCTTTTTTTGATAACTTTCGAACCAATCAAGTTAGAGTGGGATTGTTTTAAAATTTTATATATATAAGAATTAAAACAAAAACAATAACAAAATACGTATTTTAACGTTTTTCTAATTTCGACATTTAAAGGGTGGAAAGCGGGCGGTGAATTTTCTTAAAGGAAATAATTTTTTTTGTTTGATATCCGAAGTGATTAACATGGAGATGACACAGCTATTGAATATGAATATTCAATGCAGTTCAATTTATAACGACGAGACTATCAAAGAAATTATTCTTCAAAATTAAACTTTCCTCCTTTTTTTTAGAATAAGTTTATTAACATTAAATCACATTTTAGCAAACAAATTCCATAATAATGAAAACAAATTAGATAATATGACTCATAATGGGTTAAGTAGGCGTGCCAAGCCTATTTTCAAAACGAACATTTATAATTCGCCGTATTGAATTGGTTACACATTTTGGTCGAAATTTGAACTTAAGCAATTTCTGTGAAAAATTCATACATACATACAGTTTAGAAAAAATTAAATATTTTCCAAAGGCGCAAAAAGGAGTAAATTTTAAACAATTTTAAATTTAACGCGGATTTAAGAGAAGAAAGTCCATTTAAAAAAGTAATAAGAAGGATTTACGGCAGTTGACGCTATTCGATTTTAATTACATTTCTAAATTTGGTTAGTTTTAGTTTTCATTAAAAAAAAATTGCTTTTGAAACTTCGTAAAAAAGAAATATTTACACTATACAAAAAAAAACGATCAGCAGTTCCACTCCAAAAAATTTAGTTTTCCTTTCACGCTATTCGATTTTAATTACATTTCTAAATTTGGTTAGTTTTAGTTTTCATTAAAAAAAAATTGCTTTTGAAACTTCGTAAAAAAGAAATATTTACACTATACAAAAAAAAACGATCAGCAGTTCCACTCCAAAAAATTTAGTTTTCCTTTCACGCTATTCGATTTTAATTGCCTTTCTAAATTTGGTTAGTTTTAATTTTCATAAAAAAAAATTGCTTTTGAAAATTCGTAAAAAAGAAATATTTACACTATACAAAAAAAAAACGATCAGCAGTTCCGCTCCAAAAAAATTAGTTTTCATTTTACATTATTCGATTTTAATTGCCTTTCTAAATTTGGTTAGTTTTAGTTTTCATTAAAAAAAAATTGCTTTTGAAAATTCATAAAAAAGAAATATTTACACTATACAAAAAAAACGATCAGCAGTTCCGCTCCAAAAATGTAGTTTTGACATTAAAAGAAAAAGCCCCTAAATTTGATTTTTCAACTTTCTAATTTTTCGTAAAAATATATCCGACTTTGACAAAGTGTATCTCCTAATCACGATAATTTTTCGATAAAATATTTCGGATCCAGCTTAATTAAACAATTACCTTTAACTTGATAAATACTTCGTTCGTCGTACGTTCGTCAAAATTGGCAATAATTTTTTTCTTATTTTTGTCCACTCTCGAAGCACTGTGCGACCAGTCATGGGCCATTGCACTCTGCTGTCTATTTGCTAAACAATTAGTGATGCCTGCCAAGTATAGGAGCCGACATATCATAGTGGTAAATTCCCATAAATATGTGTGTGTGTATATGTCATAATAAACTACAATGCTACAATGCTTTGCTAATGAGAAAATTATGTGAACCACAAAGTGCTGCTTAGTCGGTCCAAATGATTTTTGATGGCGCTGGCAGTGAAATGCACAAAGAATACATTTCCCACTGCCAACAAATGACAGCAGCACTTAATGTACCGTTATTGAAAGCGTTGCGTGGGGAGTCGTTGTGAGCAAAACAAAGACTCTGCCACATTCATTGATACGTATTGTGTATGTGTGTGTGTGTGCTCCCTAAGCGCTATTGCATTGTATAGTTCTACAAGTTGCAAGTTGCAACTTAATTAAAAAGTCACAAAAGCACCTCGAGCAGTTGTGTGCGCTGCGCGGTTGTGTGCATAATGCTATATTCATACATTCAGACATATATACGCACGCAGGGATTTGTTCATGCTTGCATCACAGGCAAATGCTTAGAAACCCACACACACACACACAGACACACTTGTATATACACATATTGACAAACACCTGCAGCAATTGCCAGCGCGCCATAAGTCAATAGCCGCAGCTGTGTTCGATATTTGCAAACGTACTTACATACATTTGTATGCAACTGCATACATAGTCGTACATAGCTATAAAACTTGCTATGAATGTCAAAAGAGTTTGTACCCAATTTTTTTTATTGCATTTGTGATTTTTGTAAACTTTTGCAATAAGACTAAACTCAACAAATGAATGGTTTTTAGAAATGAAAGGAAATTTTCATAGAAAAAATTTATACAAATAGAAAATTTCAAACAAAATTTATAAAAAACAAATATTTGTATTAAACAAATGCGCACATTTTCATTTCACGTTCACTGTACGTTAACTACGTGACTCTATTGATGCAAATGTATATAAAAAACATACATATGTGTATACAAGTATTACACATGTACACAGCAAATGTATGTATGTGCAGTGCTTCAACTATTTTCTGTTTTTAGCGCCAGAGAATCTTTGCCACATCCGGTGCCTCGTTTACACACACACACACATATACGAGCACACTCACTCGCAGACATGTCTGCATCCGTTTCCGTTGCAATCAATGCACGGTTTCCTTGATATGTAATGCAGTTTCCTTGTGTGTTTGGTATGCAAGAACTTCCGCAGCAAAATAAAAACTTTAAGCATTAAAAACAAAAATGATTTACAACAAGGCGGCCAGCAAACAAAAGTCTATGAGATTGAAGAATGTTTTGGGGGCTTTAAGGGGGTATTCTAGTCTAGAGGCTCGATTTTGAGACAATTTTACGGGTGTATTACAGTAATCAGTAACAGTAATCATTTGTACTATCCATGTTTCTATCAGTTTTTCATTGATGCTTGAAAAGTATAAAAATATATTATAGTTGAAAAAAATTGAAGTCAGTAGAGGCCGGCAAAGTGGGTACTCAAAAAAAAAGGTGTCTCCTGATTGACGTGTTTCCAATCCTCCTGGTGATTTGAAATATAGGTTAGGTTAGGTTAGGTTACGGAAGGGGTGTGTGCGGCAAGCACTTCCACTCGGAGACCCTGTTGGGTCCATTGTGAATCCCTTCATTTTCGGAGAAAACCGGTGCCTATCTCTATCTGTTGGGGTCCCTGTAGATCCAGGCGGGATCTTTTGGGAACCATTTGGTCTTGGCGAGAAAATTGTGTAGATCAGTTATCTGTGCGTCTGCTACTTCCGCGAGCCCATCAAAGAACCTTGCCCCAAGAGTCTGGAGCCGTCGTCCTTGCAGTGATGGGCAGTGGCATAGCAGATGCTCGACCGATTCTACTGCATCCTCGTCTCCGCAACTCCTGCATAAATCGTCGGTCGCCAAACGCCATTTGCATAGCATGACACCAATGGCGCAGTGACCTGTGATTACCCCCGTGACCATGCGTATCGCATGCTTGTCGAGCAGCAAGAGACTCTTAGTTTTTCTCGCGTTGAGCGCCGGCCATAGGGTACGTGCAATCCTGCAGTCGCACCTAGTTGTCCAGGCTCTATTTGTAGCTCGTGTGAGCCACTCCCCTATCGAACCCATCGTGGCAGAGATCGGTGGTAGTACCGTGTTGACCGCCTCGCTGGCTGGCATCGCTGACCCTGCACGGGCTAATTCGTCCGCCTGCTCGTTCCCTTCGATATTGCTATGTCCGGGAACCCAGCACAGACGGACCCTGCACTGTCTTATGCCAATCAGTGCTTTCCGACAGTCTAGTACTACCTTTGATTTCACCACGGTGGATTCAATTGCTTTTAGAGCAGCCTGGCTATCAACACAAATGACGGCCACACTAAGTGCCGAGTTTTTTATGTGCTGCGCTGCTTTCATTATGGCGAACACCTCCGACTGGAAAACGCTGCAGTAGTCTGGTAGTCTGTACGACCAGTAGACATTTTGCGTTTCGCAGTAGACACCCGCACCGGTCCCATCCCCTGTCTTCGAGCCGTCGGTAAAGTAGACTCCCGCGGAGTCTTCCACCTCGGGCTGTTGCCAGTTGTCCCTGGAGGGATAATCGATGGGGATCTTCGATTTGAAGTCACTGCGCTTTACCAGGAAATCAGTGGCCTTATCTAGAAGACCTCGTCCGGTAGAGCTAGTCATTAGAGCATGCAGAATGCTGGAATGTCCGTAGTTGCCTGGCTTCAGCTGGTTAGACTCCCTCAACCTGAGGATTGTCTTTGCTGCGCTGGCCTTAACGAACAGGTCCACTGGGGGAAGGTGCAGAAACATTTCCAGGGCCATCCGTGGAGCGCTTTTTGCCGCCCCTGTGATTGCCAAGGTGGCAAGTCTCTGCACCTTCTCCAGATTGCTTCGGTAGCTCTTTTTGTCCATGGCCGGCCACCATACATGAGAACCATAGGCAATGATGGGTCTAATTTCCGCAGTATACATCCAATGGATGATATACGGTTTTAATCCCCATTTCTTACCAAAGGCTCGCCTGCAGGCATACAGCGCATTGAGTCCTTTCTTCATTCTTTCTTCAATGTTTCGCTTCCACGAAAGTTTTGAGTCCAGAATAATGCTTTTGATAGCTTCAGGGGATGCCCGTCCACACAGGGAAGAGCGAATTCCTGAATCTTCGTTTTCTTGGTGAACAGGACTAGTTCGGTCTTTTTGGGATTTATCCCAAGGCCGTTATCCCTCGCCCACGCTGACAAATCAGCCAATGCGGATTCCATCAGCTCACTGATTGTTAGCAAAAATTTGCCTTGTATCATGATGACGATGTCGTCCGCATAAGCCACCATTCTAATGCGTCTTCTCTGAAAGACTCTAAGAATCTCATCTACTACCAGTAGCCACAAAAGAGGGGATAGCACCCCACCTTGGGGTGTACCTCTTGTGGCTCTCCTTCTGATGGAAGCCGGTCCTATCGTTGAGTTGATTATCCTGTCTTGCAGCATAGTTTCAACCCAATCGATAACGAAGCTTTCCACACTATGTGCACGAAGTGCTTCTGTTATGGCCTCAGTGGTGACATTGTTGAAGGCTCCCTCTATATCAAGGAAAGCCGCCATTGTGTACTCCTTTAAGGCCAACGAATTCTCTATGGGGGCAACTACGCTGTGCAGTGCACTGTCTACCGACCTCCCCTGGAGGTAGGCATGTTGTGCATTGCAGAGCTCAGAAGCCAGTCCCCGGTTATCTCTAATATGTCTGTCCAGCAGCCTCTCCAGCGTTTTCAATAAGAATGAGGAGAGGCTGATAGGTCTATAGTCTTTAGCCGTGGTGTGGCTGGGTTTTCCTGCCTTTGGTATAAAGACTACTTTGACCTCTCTCCACTGTTTTGGCACTACATTCCGTAATAAACATCCCTGAAAGATGCTTACCAGGGGTTGCAGAACACGGTCACAATTTGAAATATAAAAATAAGGTTAATTCTTATAAAACAAAGATGTAGAATTAAACACTTAAACACATTTTCATTTTGTGTTAAATCTTGGGGTTCAAGTTAATTTCTCAGCTTTGATGTATTCAGAGACCTATAGTAGAATTTTATGGCAAATATTTTCGTGGTACATTTTTTCCTTAAAAAGTCCTGTTTTACAGGACATTTTTGGCATTTTAGAAAAAAAGGGGTCACATTGACCAATAAAAATGGTAGCTACAGGGTTAAAATGCTCCACAAAAATATTCTTCGTAGTATTTTACAACAAATTGCTGAACACGTCATATACCTAAAATGTAAGATTACATGGTTTTCGTATGCCGATTCACTATAAGAATGTGCAAAAAGGGGAAAACTTTGACCCCCCTAAAAAAAAATTCAGATGTAAACTTTCAAAACGTATATTTTTTTTGGTCCGCTCTACCAGAATCCGTTGTCAGAACCTTGTTATTTTGTTTTTGTGTTGTGCAGTGTTATCTGCACGTAGCCGATTTGAAAAAAAAATTTGCGCAAAATGGCGCAAAAATTTGTTGCCTACTTTTTTAACTTTGGTAATTTTTAAAAAATTTAAAAACAAAAAAAACAAAAACCCCTACGTCGAGACAACTTTGATAGTATTAAGAAAGTCTGTTACAAATTTCAAGTACGAGTATATCTGTGCATTAGAACTTGAGATATCATGTCAACCGTATTGAAAAAAGTAGCTTCGAGAAAAAATGTGTTTAAAGTTTACAGTCTCAGTTCGAGCTCAGACTGCTTCAGACTGGCGTGTCACAAAATTAATTAAAATCAATTAACAAAAATCAAATCAATAAATCAAATTTCCCTATTTACGGAAATCGAAAATATGAAATTAAAAAAACACTTTTTTCGAATTTCTAGACTAGGGAAGTGACTAGGACGACAACTTCGCGTGGTTATACTATACCATTGTATGCCACTTGGGCTAAGTTATGTCCTTGAGACGAGCACTTAACCTAAATGTAAAACTTTAAGCTTTCCAGTCAGCAACAGCTCCAGTTTCGTTTCTAGCGGAATGAACTTTTTGATTGACTGTTCCAATAAAAGAATAAAGAAACTGTTAGTCAGTTAGTTACTCTGTCTTTTTTCCATAATTTGCAGTTCTTTCTATACTATAATTAATTGTGCTGTCTGTAAGCCTCAAGTACGATAGACTAAACCTAAATATTTTTAGGTTTTAGGTTTATTATTATTTAATAGTCAAATAGAAACAGATTCATACTGACTAGCAATTACAATTAGGTTAACAAAACACTTAAAATTAAATTAAATCAAAATTAAATATAATAAATTAAAGAAAAAAAAAAACAAAGTAAAAAAGTACTAAGGTGCCAGAAGATTCACCTCATCGAGCTGCCTTTTGAAGCATGATCTAGTAAGAGACAGATCCAAGAGAATTGACTTGGCTAACTTATTGAAATCACACATCGCCCGTGTTATAGGTGCTGCAAGGAGGTAATTAGTTTTTACAGTTTTTACATAAAAAGGCGGAGAGAAACGCAGTGATTTACAGGACACATTGAACTTAATTTTCTCTAGAAGACAGGGGCAATCAATGACATTGGAGACGAGATCAAAGACAAACATTACAGATTGGACGAATCTTCTAACATCAAGAGACTGCAAATTAATCAACATTAGACGAGCACTATAAGAAGGAAAAGGTTCAGAGAAATGGAGAGGCTGTAGGGCAAAACGGAGAAACCTACGCTGAATTCTTTCAAGACGGGAAGAGTGTAAAGTTTAAAGTGGGTTCCAGATTATAGAGGCATACTCAAGTTTAGACCGGACGAGAGACGTAAACAGAAGCTTGCGCGTGTAAGGGTCTTTGAATTCTTGTCCATACCGCCGGATAAACGATAGAAGTGAGTATGCTTTTGGAATAATGTAATTCACATGCGGCACGAATGTAAATTGAGCGTCAAAAATCACTCCAAGGTCGCGGAATTTGTCTGCGGTTGTTAGCAGTGAGTTTGAAATCACGTAAAAGGAGGGGACAGGACTATGAGACTTAGAGAAACTAACATGAAAACATTTATTGATGTTAAGGGATAACTTATTATTGTGACACCACAATGCCAGATTGTTAATGTCAGACTGGAGCAGAGGAATGTCAGTGTGATCACGAATACTACGAAATAGTTTTAAGTCGTCAGCATATAACAAAAAATCGGAATGTTGAAAACAATCCCCAATATCATTGATAAACAAGACAAACAAAAGTGGGCCGAGAATACTTCCTTGCGGAACACCAGAAGTAGCAACAAAAGTGCGAGAATTAACATTACCAATCTTCACGCAACATACTCTGTTAGTGAGATATGATTTTAGCCAATTAAGAAATGTTGAGTGAAAACCAGTCAGTGTAAATGGTGTCCACTTGGTCACCATTTTTAAAAGCCGACATACAAAATTCGGAAAAGACGGACAGATTCGACACTGTAGAGCGGCCTGGTATAAAACCATGTTGGTTCGGGCTTATTATTTGTTTCACGGCGAAAAACATTTTAGTTTTAACTACCTTCTCAAAAATTTTAGATATCGTTGTTAATTTTGAGATTGGCCTATAATTTGATATCTCATTTTTCTTCCCAGATTTAAAGATTGGTGTAATATAGGCAACCTTCCATTTATCAATAAATACACCATATCGCAACGACAAATTGAAGATAGTGCTTAAAGGAGCAGAGATAGCAGAAGCGCAACTTTTGAGTAGGGAGGCGGATAGACCATCACAGTCTTGTTTTGTTGAACAGGATGAGTCATTAATCGCAACAAGAACATCCATAGCAGATACCAAAAGATTACCAAAGTTGACTATTGAGGAGCCAGTATTAGTGGGCGAGGGAGAAAAACCACTATGGTCCTCTACAAAAGTTGAGCTAAAGAAATCAGCAAATAAATTTGAGGTGTCCTGAAAATTATGAGAGGTTTTGCCATTATAATTCATGCAGGAGGGAATACTAGAGCAACCTTTTTTAGAATTGACAAAGGACCAGAAAGATTTTGGATTGGACTTTAAATCAATCTCAAACTTAGAGATGTACCTCTGGTATAAGAATTTATGTAGCACATTAAACTCCTTCATGTAGCGTTCAAACTTAACTTTACAATCAACAGAGCCAGAGGCTTTATAAAGTTTGTGAAACTTATTCCTTTTATTTTTAATAGTTTTAAGATTTTTGGTATACCAGGGCAGCTTGTGCACCCTACATGGGAGAAGAGGGATATAGTTTGAGAAAATCTTAGTAATGGCATCAATAAAAATGTCATAACAGACTTTAATGGAATTGCCGGAAAACAGCTCGTTCCAATCGGTATCGAAGATAGTTGAGTTGACCAGCCCAAAATTAGCTAATTTCAGATTAAATGATTTACTTTCAACGATCGGAAGTTTCGGAAAGTCGTAGAAATCAATTACAAGTAATAGGGGCTTATGGTGTTTGTCAGACTCTGTAAAAGGGAAATCACAAACACACAACTTTGGGCAGACGTTAGTGCTGACAAAAATAAGATCCAAGATTCTATTTAGGCTATTCACGAACGAATTAATTTGAACTAGATCAAGACTCAAAAGGCAGTCGAGGAAGTAAACTTCGTGCGAGTGGTGTACATTAGTGGGTGTTAAAACATGATCATCAGCAATATTAGACCAGACTATGTTATTCAGATTAAAGTCCCCAAGAATACAAAAATTATCATTACAATTCTTATCAACTAAGTGTACAATATTATCTGCATGTGAACAATATAAAGAATCTACACTATTAGGCGGAATGTATGAGACACAGATAAAGAGGCGGCCCTTTGAGCCAGTAATGCATACACAAAGTTGATCAAGAAGGGTGTCAGATATTTCCAATTCCATCAAGGCGGAACGCAAAGTGTTTCTGGTAGCAATCAAAACACCGCCACCCCTAGTAAGACCAGTCTTTAATGGGTCTCTATCCTTCCTATATACACTATAGAGTTTTGGATCAAAAAATTCCCCGTCAAAAAAATCTGGGTTGAGCCAGGTTTCCGTCAACACTACAACATCAAACTCACACTGCGAGGAAGCAGCAAAGATATCATTTGCTTTTGTTCTCATCCCTGACATGTTTTGGTAGTAGACCTTAAAGGTTCCAGTTGAAGGCACAAGGTTTTGTGAGAGGCTTGTAGCTAAGTCATTGGCTCTACACTTGGGGGCTTTTGAAAAAACTTAAACGGCCGGACTTTAATATCAGTTGGCCAAAGAGAAGAGTTAAAAATCGTATTGAAGGCACTAGGTGTTACTCCCAGCTTGAAGTTAACGCTCTTCAGCTTCCCAATGTCGGTATCTTTTTTGACTAATTTAAAGCAAGCCAGGTGCTGCTTATCTAACTGAGTGTGGTTAGTGACATAAGAGATAATATCATCTTCAGAGACTGAACTCTTGAAAGAAGAGAGGTGAACCCATTTTTTGCGCACAACTACTTCAAGTTCGGCATTTTCGTTGCTACCGACAACCGTAAGCTGTTTTTTAGACTTCTTCTTACTGACTCTCACCCAACCTCCACCATTAGAAGCAACTTCAGCGGGATCAGCAGCAGAGACAGATTCATCATGGGTTCCACAAACGGATTCTCTAGGAGCAGCAGCAGCAGCATCAGCAAAAGTAGCAGCAGCAGCATCAGCAAAAATAGCAGCAGAGCGCGAGCTGGTACCATCCATAGACCAAACACCAACAGCATCAGAGTACGAAGTGACTTTACCATTCTTAGCAGTTTTAGCAGGTGAAGAGTGCGACTCAGCTCCAACTATTACACCGACAGCAGCATTAACAAGCGGGGTGGCCTTAGCTCCCATTGTTGTATGAGCATCAGGCGAAGAGAGCGAATTCAATTCAGCTCCACCAACAGTATTAGTGACGGCAGACTTTTTTATAACTGCAGATTGGACATGCAGAGAATTAGAGTCAACAACCTTAGCCTTTGAGCGTGTCGGCATAATTGTGCTCAGAGAGTCAGAATTAAAACAGCTGTAAATTCCCGTAGTGGCCGTAATAGCAGGGCTGTTTATGTTACTGCTGCAAGTTTTTGTTGTGTGCATCACTGCAATTTTCAGCGCAGACAGCTCCGATGAGATATGAGCAAAGAACTTAGCGTTTTTCTCCACCAGCTGCATATGCTCTTTCTGTTGTTTAACAAACTGTGCCTCCAAATGTTCAATTTCAAGAAGTGAGGTGCAGTTCACATTAAGAATATTACTGAACTTCTCGAAACCAGCCTTTTGAGACTCGATAATTGCCTCAAGCGCTTTGGTTAACTTTCCATTCATCCCAATGCAGTCCTTACAGAAGTATCCCAGATGTCGATTCATCTTCAACAGCTTCACATCGTATTCGGAGACTGGTCCATCGCAGCAGGCTCGATGAAACACCCCTCGGCAGAGGCCACTACATGGCACAATAAGGCTGTCGTTTCTGGCAAAACTTTTATCGCATTTGCCACAGAAGTCATCCATGGCGATGATCACAAAAGCAAATATGGAGAGAAAACGCACGAAGAGCGAGCAAAAACACGTCTTTATAGCACGGTAGTCAGAGACTGACTGAATATTGTGAAAGTCACTATTCAAAAATAATTCATAAATTATAATAATTCATTTACTATATATCTTCATTTCATTCCCTTTCCTGTTTAGCAGTAGAAAACCTTTTTATGATTTTTAAACCCAAAACAGTCAAAATAAGAAATCTCACAGATTCGAGCTCATCACTTCAATCATGTTGACTTAAAGTGAAGTTTTTAGTTTTGTTTTGCTATACTCAACACTTTCTTATTATATCAGAACAGGACTACTTTCTAGCTCGTATGGCATTGGAATTGTATGTGCTTTGACAGCCACTTTATTGTTACTCAACCTGTCCAATGTAACTTCTAGTCTACAACATGAACAGCTCTAAATGGAGTTGGAGGAGCAGGGTAGGGAGAAAGTACGTACCCAGGCTTGCTATTACTTCTAATAACCTGAGCCATATCACTGTGAAACTAAGTCTAAGTATATTATTTAATAGACAATTTATATAATTTTCAACTGAATAAAGACATATTAACAATTCTTAATTGCTTTGTAACTGCTCTGAAGACCATGCAAGGCAGGTTCTTGTTGTCGAGGTCATTGGCCGCGAACGGCAAATGCCGCATTCGAATTAAAATGCGCACATAAAGACGATTCTAACTGGCATTGTGCTCGACAGCCAACGCAATAAACAGTAAATAACATTTGACTTTATTGCATTTCTTGTGCAAATGTTGCAGTTTGCAACTTGGTCGTTGTATGCAGCTGAAGCGAAACGCAACAAAATATTGCACACTAATATTGATTTACGAAGAAAGCGACAAATAGTAAAAATTACAATAATATATTTTGTACACAAAAACTTGCAAAATTATATAAAATAGTGATCAGATGTTTTAGAAATTGTGCAGCATAAATGAATTCGAAATTGTTAAATAACAACGGTGACTGCCGGCTCGTTGCGATAAATGCGCGTTACGTATACGCGCCGTCGTCCAGAGCGAGCACTTGGCTGACTGCCAGAATTGTTCAGTCGACTGCCTGCCTGCACACATTTGTCGCTCAGCAATGCATATGCAAAAACAACAACAACACCAACAATGACAATCGGTAGGGGAAAATCTTATCAACACACTGTTATTGCACAATTTATTGCGCAACATTTTATTACTGCATATTGTGCGCCACTTTGCTTTTGTTTATATTCATGCAATGCGCAAAAAAATCCATACATACATATGTGTGTTTATGTCTATATCTACATATGTGTGTTTGGGTGTGTGTGTGTGCGTATGGGCAGCGCCGTCCATGCATGGTGACCAGTCGTGGCTGCTGTTTTATGCATAATTCATTAAACGTCCGAAAACAATGCTGCACAAATTTGCCAACTCTTGTCGTCTCTTTCGTGCACCGTACATCAGAGTCTACATTCGGCGCTCAAACGCGCGTACCAAATCGCAATACGCTGCTGTGTTGGTGTGTATGAAAATTGCATTTTTATGGAAATGTCACCAAAAAAAAATTATTAAACGCAGCGCCCGCACAATGGTCGAAACAATGCTTGCAACAATGATGCCAACAATAGAACTCACACAAACACACACACACACACACACACACACACACACGTAAGTGTCCTAAGTGGAGCCAAATGAAAAATCAAAAGAGCTCAGACAAAACAAAGTGTTGTGATTTGTTGTAATGGCGCTATTGTCCACTGGAAGTGTTAATCAAGATAGTCGCTGGTGGCTTCTTTCGAAATTTGCATTTTTTTTGCATATGTTATTTTGTATGAATGCCATTATTTATTAAAGTGTGGAAAATAGTTTACAATTTATTGTGAAGTTTCTTTATTTTCATTTAATACAATTATTTGATTTCATAGATTCACTAATATGGAGGCTATTCAAATGCTGTAGTGTCCTCCAGGCTAGGCTCACAGTGAGGAACAAAATTGACTCAAAGTTAATGAAAATAAAAAAGGCGTTCTATAAAAGGTGCGTTCGTTGTCATATAAAAAACTTCAAAAAAATTGTACGATATATCGTACAAATTTCCGGAAAGGGTTAAGTTGCCTAGTAGACCTGTAGCAGACTCGAAAGCGGTTCATAAGACCCACTTATTGCTGCTCGAACATAAAAAGCGAATAGGAGGAAAACTACTTTTTCTGGCCTAACTTATGTCTTCAAGAGGACAACTTTACTCATCTACATATATCATAGATAAACGTATCTTGAGCTAATATTAGTTGGGACTGATTTCTTAGTAAGCACAATCGGAGTCCTCCAAGGCCCATAGTAATAACCGAAGCGAGCGTAGGCAAGTCCCTGTCATCCTGTGTTCGATGTTGGTTGAAATCAAGCTGAGCGTCGAATGAATTTGGCTATGTCCTCCAGAGGCTGTGTTCTTCATGCCCAAATGGCGTATGCTATGAAGAGAAGTGCACTGCTTCATAAATTAGATTTTCTTCTTATCCTTGCAGCTGGCCTGTCTAGTCTCGAAGGGGCAAGACAAATCTTTCTTTCTTTCTTTCAGTGCCCTGTTAAGACAATTGTGAGTGTGCAAAGTGTTGCTTTGATAAAAATACACAAAGTTCTCTTCTCTATAGTTTAATTTCGGCCACAACGTGCGTGTATTCTTGCACGCAGGACGATTGATTCATTTGTGATTTTTCGCCTAATTGACTTGCTATCAATATCGTAAAATTATCGTAAAATTTAACCCTTTCGACCCCGAATTTTACCCTGTGTCTCGATATTACTTTTTGGTATTTAAATCATGAAACACTTTTGTTAGAGTTTTCCTTGTTAGAGTTCTAGAGCTAGTTTACTTTTGAACAAGTTTAGCTTAAAACGGGTTAAATAAATTTTGTATCAATATATTTTAACTACATACAAATTACTTAATATTTATGGAAAAATACAAAATTATCACTTTTTGATTTTATTTAACCATTATTAAAGAAAGAGGGTTTTGACCAAACGCGCCCAATTCGTAGACTTCAATTGGAACACAAACTTTCCCTGATATCGCTGCAAATTACACTGCACGACAAAATCAAATTTTTTTTAAATAACAAGGTTCTGACAACGGATTCTGGTAGAGGGGACCAAAAAAATATACGTGTATCGGCTGATTTTTTTTTAGGGAGGTCAAAGCTTTCCCCCTTTTTGCACATTCTTATGGTGAATCGGCGTACGAAAACCATGTAACATCACATGTTAGGTATATGATGTGATCAGCAATTTGATGTAAAATACTACGAAGAACATTTTTGTGGAGCATTTTAACCCTGTAGCTCCTATTTGTATGGGTCAATTTGAACCTTTTTTCTAAAATGCCAAAAATGTCCTGTAAAACAGGACTTTTTAAGGACAAAATGTACCACGAAATTATTCGCCATGAAATTCTACTATAGGTCTCTGAATACATCAAAGCTCAGAAATTAACTTGAACGCCAGAATTAAGCCGACACAGAAAATGTGTTTTAGTGTTTATTTCGTACTTATTCGAAATTGGTACTAAAATGTACTACAAAACTTGATTATTGAGGGTTAGTGTGTATGGGAAAAATATTGAACGCAAAATTTCACTATAAGTCACCGTACAAAAGAAAGCTCTAGAGATTGGAATTTTATGGTCCAATTTTAAGTCAACGCAATTGGTTCAATCGTTTTTTTTCTTTCAGCGTTTGTTCACTCAACAGGCATTGGCAAACCTCTGGAAGTGATGCAGATACCTGTGACCTATGTATGTGACCTATGTGAAAATTTACCGGAGTTTTCCGGATCACATTTTTCCAAATCGCCTTCATTCTATTTACTACATTTAAAAAACCAAATATTTTTAAAGCAAGGACCGTTGCTGTTGCCCCAGAAGTATTTATTGATTTATTGGCAGGAATTGCACAAATGTATTGACGCTGCATAAATCCCGGTCAAGAGCTCACAAAAACAAGCAAAAATAAAAAGAAAAATCCGAATAATAATAATAATGAAATACACATAAATGATAAACATAACAAAAAAATACACACAAGCCAACGCCAAGCTCGACCATCTAACACTGCAATATAACAACTAAATAAGCAAAAAAAAAATCATCCATGGGCAACATTTGAATTGCAAATAAAACACAAATATTTTGCCTGCTCAATTGTGTACGTGAGTGCCTCACACACACAGGCACACACATGCATACATTTATATATATAGGTGTGTGTTTGTGTGTGTTGTTATTCTAGGCATTTTGAGACCGCACTGGCCTTGGGCCATGATTGACCATTAAACGTAAATATGAAGAAAGCAACACTGGCTACGCCCCGCAGCGTCACACACGCACCAAACGCTGCGTTGGCAACAGTCTTTGGTGTGATTTCTTATTTTACAAAAAAACATCATGGCAAAATAAATAACTAAACCAACAAACAGTCAAACGGCACAGCACGAATAGCAGTGACCTTTTTTGGTTTATGGTCAATTGCGTCGCACTATTTTTCGCCACTTCATGCAAGTTGCAGTGAAAATTGCTACACGCAGCGCTACGTTTTTCGATTTGATGTATGACGATTGCTTATAAATCGCTCGCCATGTGTGCGTTTGTATGGGCATGAGTGTGTGTGTGTGAGTGTGTCTGTTGGTATTGCGAAAGTTACAATTCTACCAGCTTTGTGCTTTACTGAGTTCCAGCCAAATTTTAACCGCCCCACTCGCAATCAGCGCTGAATCAAAGTTGAACCGTTGCGCCAAAAGAAATTTTCGATATTCACTGCGGGCGCGCTTTATACTTGGTTTCGATTTGTATTTGTATTTGTATAGGACAGCAACGAAAGTGAGCGGCAATGAATGTGTGTCGATAAATTTCGATGGAAAAGGAAACTACGATTTCATTTGATTTCTTTCCGCAGCGGAATTAAATGGAAAATCTTAATGAAATATAAAATTTTAAGTGGCTCGATGCATGGAACTTGGAAAAAACCAAAAATTAAATTAACCCTTTGTTGTTGGTTGATGTTGTAGGATGTGAAGTTTATTGAAGAATGAAAATGTTTGAAAATACAAATTTTCCTATTGAAATGCAAAGCATTAGGATTTAGTTTTTTTTCAAAGTTCCGGACACAAAGTGTTTTTGTTATATCACAATATTTCAACACCCTTTCGACCCCGTATTTTATCCTGTTTCTCGATATTACTTTTTGGTATTTAAATCATGAAACACTTGCACAGGACATTTGAAGTCGCCACGCCTCTTTGTTCGAGTTCTAGAGATAGTTTACTTTTGGACAGTTTTAGCTTAAAACGGGTTAAATAAATTTTGTATTAATTTTTTTTAATAACAGAAAAATTATTTTATATTTATGGAAAAATACAAAACTATCACTTTTTGATTTTATTTAACCATTAATAAAGAAACAGAGTTTTGATCAAACGCGGCTAATTCGTAGACTGCAATTAGATCAGAAACTTTCCCTGATATCGCTGCAAATTATTGGGAAAATTATTTTGGGGATAACAGTAAAATTTTTGTAATTTGCTTTGAATTCGCTTCTAAAAATATTAATTTGTTGGTGCCTACTTAAATTAAACCAATAAATCAATCGAAGCTTTTGCTATAAGATGACAAAGAGGTGAGGTTGCTCTCAGGCAACTTTGGGGTCGAAAGGTTTAAACCAATAAATATTATTCAATCAAATAACAAAAATGTAATAAAAATTGCAGCAAAGCCAGTTAAGTTTAGTAAAATAAAAAACATATTTTTTCACCAATCATTGTGATATCATATCACCAGCTTCATCATTACCATCAACTACAACAGCATCGTCACTACCATTGTCGCTCTGAATACCAACACTACCAATAATATTATCCTCAACATTATGTCGATTCTATACAATTCAGTTCGCATGACCTATGACTCGCATGACTTATCACTTGGCACGCCCAAAAGCATGCAATGGTTTTCCGGTGCCAACACTCAGCTAGACAACCATTTAGTCTGCACATAGTCAGCGAGTTGTTCGTTTGGTCAATCAAGGCAGCAGCGTATAGCACAGCGAGTCCGTCAGACCAGCAGTTGATCGGTCTGTCAGGCAATCAATCACGCAATGGACGACTCGCTGGCAATTCAATAGAATTCAAATGTGTGATGAATCAAATGAGCGCTGCCCGTGTCCGGCTGCTTAATGCAATGCAACCGCACATCCACATCGTATTTACACCTGTGCGCACTAACACAAACATTTAATGTACTAATTAGTAGAAGCAAATTGAATTGAGTGTCAAATTGCGTACCGCACGAACGCACAGCCACACACACCGACACACTCACACACACTTACATAACTTAGCATGACAGCGCCGACGCCCCAAAGATGTGTGCCGTCCATCGCAGTTGGTGATGAAATGAAATTCGGTTCGAGCGCACAGCGAGTTGTCATGGAAAACCGCAAAAGCCAATGTTCAGCATTCTTTGGTGCAGCGGGCCTGGCCCGCTAACCGATTAAATCACTGCGTCGCTCTTGCGGCTGCTGCTGCTGCTGCTGGTACCAATAGAGCAGTGATGATCATTCTGCTACTAGCAACTAGCTCCGACTACGAATAGCAGAAGTGTCATCACTGCTTTAGAGCATAATCAGCAATGGCAGACAGTTGGCTTATGTCGCTAGTTGCCAGTGCATTGCGCTGACATTTGAATGCAATGCAATTGTTTCTATTTTTTGTTTATTTATATTTCATGCAAATAGCATTGCACGTTTGTTTGTGTTCGCCCGTGCGTTGTTTATATGTTAGCAGATGACAATAATTATAATTGGCAGCATTTCGCTGTCAGCAGTGCCTGCCAAGTGCGCAAATTAACTCGGTGCGAGCTGACGATGTGAAAATGTAACGAAAAGTATAAAATTAAAAAAAAATTTAGAATTAAATTTTTTATTACTTTTGTGAGCAGCTGGGGCCATCTACACTCAATAGCGCAACCATTGCTGGCTCAAATCTGAGGTTTATGAGAAGTCCATGAACGACTTTTAAGTTCCTTTGCGTAGATTCGAAACTTCACATATTCGAGGTTATGGTTGTGTGCGGCCTGGATTGCACTTCCATTTGGTGGCCAAAATAGCCCATTGTGGAACCGTCGTTGTTTCTATTTAAATCATTTAATCAGTGGAGAACATAGTATTTCATTTTGAGGTTTGGTTCAAAACCATATTTTTTACCAGCAGTTTTCGTGTTTGGTTGCCACTGTATGCAATGTTAACTTTTCATACATTTTGGAACTATTATATTCAGCATTTTACAGTTGTTCATTCTTCAGTTGTGCCTTTTATGTTAAGACATTTGATTACTTATTAAAAAAAAACACCCACAGTTGGAAGCTTTTCATAGCCAATTACAGGGCTGATTGATGAAGATTGAGGCGCTGGCAGTAGGAAAAAAATTTAGACTGTACGGAGGCAAGGGTTCAAAGTCGTCGTTCCGGTAGAGCCGCAAAGTGCCGCAGAAAGTCTTGTATCGTTTGAGCCGCTTCTTCATCTTTATAGCTTCTACAGTCAACACTGAAAGCGAAGCGCCTTAACTTCAACGAGCTTCCGAATGGAGGTTCAACTCAAGGCCAGCATAAATAGCGTTTGCCTCATGGCCAGGCAGGGCTCAATACTGGCTAAGCCAAGAGGACTCAATTAGTATTCAACCTGTCAATTTAAAGGCGTTTGATTACTTGATCCTATAGACCATTTTATAGCTCCAAGCCATAACGTAACGAAGTCTTAAGTGAAAATACTTGAGTACAAAACGTTGTCCTCTCCTTGCTGACTTTTAAAAATAAATTTGAATAAATATCTAATTACAAAATATTTGAAAATTTTTCAATATGTTCATCAATTAAAGGGTTAAAGAAAATGTTCAACAATTTTTCAACATTGTTTGTGTTTCGTTGACCAAATGGTTGGTTGCAGCGGTTTCGTGTGCAACAATTGTGTCGTTAACATTCAGTTTTTCAGTTCAGTATTCAGTTTTTGGCTGCCATTGGTTTTTCAGAATATGCAAACAGGTTGTTTTTGCACCATGTTGCCAAATTAATGCTGTCGCCCAGCGTAAATGTTGACCGAAAGCCAAAATAATACAAAAAAAGGAAAAACAAACAACAAATTTTTAGACTTTAAGTATTACAACAGAAGTACACACGTTGTGTGAATAAGGTTTTGTACACATTTTTTTATGTCATTAAAAGGTTTTTACAAATTTACCATCGAATTAGCTTTAACGTCTGTGCTGCAATCTAGACGTCTTCAGTGGACCATTTCAGCCAGCTGCGCTTATTTGCGTTTTAATGTCTGCACAATAAAAAGTCTATGCCACTCGCACGCGTTTTCAGAAATACTCCTGCAACTCATTTACTGCTGCTTTGTTGTTTGATTTCGCGCACATTTTAGTCGCCAACGGGCGCGTACACAGTCGGCACACTGTGTCGCTTTGTTCTTCGCATGAATTGGCGCGCTTGTGCGACGCTGCGAGGCGCTGCGGGTGGAAGCGTTAATATTTATGGAGTTTTACATATGTTCGCCGGTATCAGTCTTTATGTGCCATTGTTATTGCTATTGCTGGGCTGTTGTTGTTGTTGGCATTGAGCAAGGCTAAATTACTTTCAAGCTTGATTTTACGACGCTTGCAATTGTCTGCGTTTCTTTTCTTGGATTTTGTTTTTTTGTCATTTCCTTCGATTTATTACATTTTCTACACTCTTCAGCTGTTGCTTTATTTTGTTGTCTTTTATGGCACATTAAAGTGTTGAGTAGAATACCAAATACGTACACATGAATGTACATACATACTTATACTTAAATGCATATCATAAGTAGGAAAGAAAAAGCCATGGAATTCAAAATAATGCGGACAGTAATGTTGTTCTGAAATCATTACAAAGGCAGACAGAATTTGTAGATAATAAAATATGTATTAAAGCTGAAAATAAAAACGAAATGCAAGCAAGTTAAACCGTGAACGGAACATTTGCATTGCTAGTCAGTTTATAAATTACATTTTTAAATTTTTGAAATTATATATTTAATCATTATATTTGGTCAGTTTTGGAACAAAAGGGACAGTTTTTGACTGACTGAAGTTACAAGTGTCGAGTGAAAATAACTTCTTGTAAAAATGCTCAATTTTTTTTTTTATCCTGTTGAGGCAGAATATAAGCAAATACGCTTCCTTTGAAATTTGTTACTGAAGAGGTTGTTGTTTTCTATAATCATAACATGCCAATATGATTGCTATGTAGATAGTTTGATATTGCGGCTCTCAAACGAGAGAAAACTTAGGCCAAATCAGGCCCATTGTGATGCCACTGAAGCTTTCCTGCCCACTTCGAATTAGTAGGTTTGAAACCGTTCTGAAAAATTTACGAAGCGTACCTAGCGAGTTCTGAGGACAACTCCTTGGTTGTGTATAGTCTTGAAAATTAATTTGCAATGCAGTTTCTCGAGATGTCTTTGTTACCTTCAACCCATATTAGATGCACATATGTTAAGTTGCTTAGTCTGATGCCATCAGTGAAGACCTGACATGAGCAGTCGGTTGATAGTGTGGAGCGTCCTGTCTGCTACTTCTTCTAGAATGGTCCTACAGAACTTGTTGTACACAAGGTTTGTTTGTTTGATTGCCGGTTTGTTACAATACAAGTCTACTAGGATAAAATAAAGAAGAGCTTCTAAGGCCAAGACAAAAAATTATTAGCTCTAAATTACTTTTTTAAAAGATACACAGACGTATCGGCGCGAAAAATTTTCTTTCAGAAAGCCATGCCATGACATAGTAAAGGACCTCGATGGGCTCAATTTGATTCCTTTCAGCATAATAGTCTTACAGAATATATATTTTGACATACAAATTTAAATGACATTATTCAAATGACCTGCGCGTCTTCACGACTAAACTGTATGTATCTCTGTTGAATAAGTAAAGCGGGATCTCATTAATAGTTAAAATGATTCTATTCTCCAGTTGGTAAATTATTGTCTGTGTGTTGCCATTAGGCTTCCCAACCGTCCTCATTTGAGGAGGACAGTCCTCTTTGAACAGAAAATGTCCTCCGTTCTGCTCAAAGGCCAAAAAGTCCTCCTCAAGCTCAAATTAATTAATTAATTAATGAGGAAAATTTTTCCAATTTGCATTCAAAATAAAATGATAGACTTCGTTGAAAATCCGGATGAGTCAGCTGCTGGAATGTTCAACATGATTAAGGCTGCATTGGAAAAATTAGACTTAAAAATACAAAAATTTTGTGTGCCTGCCGATAATACGAATTCGTTAATCTTAAGAATTCAAACCAAAATATATTAAAATGCAATTGTCACGCGCACATAATACAAATTGCATTAAAAAAAGCATTGTGTGATATCGATGTTGATATTGAAAATATTGTTGATTACAGTCGCACAAGTATGCGTTTTGTTTTATTTTTTAAAGTGGTTAAAAAGTTAAAATTTACTTGTGCATTTAGGTTTTCTCTTTTTACACTTGCATTTTCTAAAAACATGGTGAAATATTGAAGGAATGTTATGTCCTCCTGAAACAAAATAGTTTCCATATAAAGTCCTCCTCAAGCCAAATTTTGCTCTCCTTAAACCGTTTTAATAGTTGGGAAGCCTAGTTGCCATAGACCAGTGACTTCACTGACGGTAAATCGTACGATGTGCACTGGCTGCCATTCCATATCGCAACTTCTGGAAATATTGGGCTCAGTGAACTTTTCACCCAAAATCTCAAATGCAATGACCAATGTTTGAAATCCAACTTCCTCATTCTTCAGAATGAGGATTGAAAAATAATGATTAGAAAACGCTTTTACTAGTGACTTTAATAAGACTTCTGAAAGTCTGTCATTAATTTGTAAAAAAATTTTTGCACCACAAAGCATACTCACAAATATTTTCGTGTCTCTGCCCAGCAAGGAAACATTTTCCTGTCATTTGCTGTTTAAGTACTCATTGCCTCATTCATAGCAAGGAGCTCTGTGCAAAATGCACAAATATAAACGAACAAAAAGAGTAATTTAATAATGAATGGAGATATGTGGTGTAATGAAGCGGCGATGGCCCAAAAGAAGTCAGAGCTAACGCAATACAAGTCAATTGAAATTTGAAGTTGCAAGCACAATTTGACGAAACACTTTGGCAAAAATCAGTACAAAAATCATTGTAATGTGTAATGAAATGAAAATTCAAAATTCAATATGGGAGAGAGAAAATATTTCAAAACAGACATTTTATGATCAATGGTCTTTTTGTATTGCTTTTGCATAAATTCGACAACAATTTGTAGGCTTGAGCGCTATGAACATGTCAGTGTGTGCATTTGTTGCTTTGCTGCAGTCACATATCGTTCAGAATTTAAGGCTCCGCAGTAGATTTGTAAGAAATTGCAATAAGCGTACAAGAATGGTCATGAATTGAGCTGCATACGAGCAACAATAGTCAGCCTGACTATACATCAACTGACTGCACAACTGACTACCTCATTTGAAATGCGTTGCAGTAAAATTGATTGAAAAATAATTGAGAATTGAGAACATAAGAGTAAGCGATATGCAGCCAAGCTATGGTTTCTGGCTGTGAAAAGCACTAGACTCACACATACAAACACAATGTTACATTTGGCTTTGCGTGCTAAATCATACAATGAAGCGCTGCCAAGCGACTGTCTGGCTGTGTGGTTGCGTTTGTGTGTGTGTAGCAGACAATAGCAGAAATTACACGCTCTGCTCCACGCCGCGCAAAGCAGCTAAGTAATTCATAACAAAAAATTACCAAAAGGTAGAAAAAGCAATGCGAAATATTGCTTTGGGCGAGCGACGGTGCGTATACGCAACATGGTGTTCGCTTACAAACTGTGACAGACTACGCGCTTGCGGTGCTTACAGAGCAATGGATTAAGTACGAGCTTGCGAAAAAGCAATAAAAATCACAAATAATAATACAAAAATAAGCAGCAAAAGAGGAACAAATAAGAATTGCACTTTCAAGCGATTAGGAGGCAACACAGCTGACGATGCGGGCAGCATGGCAACGAATGGAATTGCGCAGGAAAATTTACATGAATGGAAGAAGCGAAGGCAGCAAGCAGCGCAAATCAAATGGATTTATTCAAATAAAAGCACCTGACAGGCACCCAGCAACCGTCGCAGCTGCAAGGCGAGACGAATTGCGCGCAATGGCGGAGAATTTGAGGAAATGCTAAAAGTTACGCGCTGAATTGCTTGCAAGCGTATCGAGTTAAAGAGAGAAAAAATATAAATACAAATTTATACAAAATAGAGAAAAGTTTCAACATAAAAATGTAAAAATAAAAACAGATTATTGAAAAACATTTAGTAAATAAAAACTAAAAATATAAAAATACGTTTCAATAGAGGTTTTTTAGGTCAAGATGGTCATTTGAGTTAGTTACTTTCAGCGCATTTATTTACTATTTGCTATTGCGAGCAAAATATTGAAGCACATTGACACTGTTTGTTGCGGTCTATTTGAAACTTTTCACAACTGTCATAAATAGTTCGCTTGAACATTGCGTCCAGACGCAGCCACTTGCTGCCTCGAGTCGTTGCTAATAGTTTTGCCGGTTTCTTATCTACAAACACACACAATGTGGATTTACTTCTTCACCCGCAACGCTGTAAGGCTGTTTGTTTAAATGTAATTTTGTTTATTTTTAATAGTGCAACTGTCATGACGGAATTCCTGTACGATTTAAAACTCGACAATTATGTTTCCTTCAAGTAATTTCAAGTTAGCGCACAGCGAAGCAATTAAGTGAAAGCCCGCCAAACAGTCGACAAAAAGTGGAAGTTGTGCAGCGTCAGCCAGCGAAATGAAGTCACTTTAGCGCGTAATTATGTGTTGTTGTGTTGCGTTAATGACAATGTGGATGCCACTCTTGCCACATGCCATGCGCCAGCGAACGAGTTACGCGAGCAAATGTTGAGGGGAGCAGGTGTTGGGGTAAAGTTGTCGCTTTGCATTTTGCATGGATTGAATTACTTCCTTAAGTGTGGTTGTAGTAATTTGGTGGTCCCGATGCAATGCTACGAAGTTGCAATGCTGAAGTAAATTAGAAGAAGAAAATTAGTAGAAGAAAATTAGTTTTGCGTCTTGAAGAACTTGGTTTGGCGGCAGACGTTTTAATTTACTACAAACCGACATCATTAGTTTGTTAGTTGGTGTATGATTATTTTGACATCAAGTAAATGCATTAGTAATGAAAAAAAAATTGGCATAAATGTAAAGTTTTGCAAGCTTAAGAATGAAAATTGTGCGCTCTAAGATTTCGTCAATCACGCAAAACGTCTTGTCAGCAGTAATCAAGACAAATTATATAGACATACACATTTTTAATTATAATTTAATTTAATATATAATAATTTTAATAATAATAATAATTATAATATAATAAAATTAATTATACTTTTTAATTACTTCATAATATATTTTAATTGTATATACTTAAGTACAGGAAATGTTCAAGTTTTTAATCTGTTTTTATTTGCTAAAAGTTTTATTAACTAATAAAAGTTATTTAATATAAAAATAAACAAAAAAAAAACAAATTTAAGTAAAAATAAGTCATTTGTAGTTCAAACAAATGACAAATCTTTTGAAATCACACACTCACACTCACACATTTCTATACACACACTTGACGTCTGACTCGTAACTCTTTGAGCAAACATCAAGTTGACACGTTACGCTAACTCGAGCTTATTACACCGTCTCATCCTACGTTGGCAGTCGCGGAAAATGTAAATACGGCACTGGCACACAAAGAAAACACCAACACCGAACAAGGCAATTCGGGGCAAAATGGCGCACTTGCTGCTCCTCCAGCTTACTGCAGTTTTTTTTAATCTTTTTCATTTTAATTTTTAAGTATACAAAATGCGGTTACAGCGGTTTAAGTATTTATTTGCTCTATGTGTCTGTTTGTTTGTGTGTGTGTGTGTCTGTGTGTGTGTGGCAAAACCGAAAAACTGCGGATTATTGCACTCCCCCACACAGCTCGGCGTCTAATGCTAATATGTAGTCAAGGCGACATGGGGAAGCGAGTTGGCAACCGCAGCAGGGTCCGTGACGAAGCATTTTCAAAACATAATTATGTGAGCTTGTCTGCTTAAACATTGCGTAATATTTGTATGATACGCTAAAATGTTGACTTGACTTTTCATAAAAATATTTACCCAGCTAAAACAGCAACGAAGGGTGGAAATATGTTAAAAGAAAATAGTAGCAAGGAAAACGCATAACTCGGTGGGGTTGCGTAGAGCCTCAGTTGTGATTTCTGCGAAAAAATAGGGAGGAATATGATTGTAGCTTTATACAGGGAGGTACATATAATAGCCATTTGAAGCATTTCTACCTCTTCCTGATGGTATTTGCAAAGTAGCCCAACGATTCTCACTACATATTAGGTATTATTACAAAATGTTATTACTTACGGTTGAGACAGAAACCTTTGATGCTGGCGTCTCAATTTCATTTGTATTGTTAATGTTGTTATTGTAAAATTTTTTTAATATAATAAATCTCGTAAAACAGTATTACACCGTGCGATAGCATTTTTCACACAGGGAAAAATCCATATGTGCGTGAAACTAGAGACCAAATATAGTAGTACTGCGTACTCAGTTTTTCATTTCAATATCCTTTGTCCTTTTAAAAGAACTTAAAAATTTTGAAGGGGATAAAAAATTAAAAAAAAATAGAAATAATACTTAACCCATTAAAACCTGACCCCAGAAAGGCTTGTGCGATTTCCATAAAATTTTACACAATCTTATAAATTGACTAATCAAGAAAAAAAATCAAGAAAAAAATGCATACCATGTTTTTTTTTTGTCATGTTTTTCGCAAACATTACACAAATAAACAAAATCAAACATTTGCGGAAAATAAAATGTGCCAATAAAATATCAGCTGCTTGGATTTTGACATTTTCACGCGTTGCGTTGTATGAAAATTGTCAGTGTTTAGGCCCAACGTTGCATTCGCGCAACACAAAACTTAAAGCATATTTTTTGTTTAAAAAATCAAAAAAAATTTTCAAAAATTATTTTTAAATAGTTTAGCATTGCAAAATGCAGCCCACTAAGGGATTTTGATAGGTTTGAAGAATAAGTATTTTTGATTGAATTTCAAAAATTCCCCAAAAAAAACCTTTGACTTTGGATCGAAAAAAACGTATGAATATTTAAATAATTTTGAAATTTGAGTATAGCAGAATCTAAAACGATCAATTCTAATCCAATTCTACCCATTTTCAAGTCTTATGTCTTTATGAATTACTTAATATAGCGAAATTCCCAAACGTTGCGCAAACGCAACGCTCAGGGCTTAATGGGTTAACCTCGTTATGGCGATATGTATATCAAATGAAAGAGGAAAGGCTCAAGAATTAAATTTAATTTAATTTTGTATCTATGTGTAAAAATTGATATGAAAAAGGTCCTTTGAAAATTTGAATCCTTTATATCCTTGAAAATTTACATAGAATTTTCTTGAAAAGTAAGTATGTCAAAATCCAAAATCTGCTGGATCACGTGTCGAAATTTGATTACTCTAACTTTATTAGTTCGAAAGTTATTAAAAAAAGGCGGAAGCTGCAATTCTAATGAAGTACAAAAATTCTAATTTATTTGAGTATCAGTATTTTAAATAATAAAAAGATACAAGAGAATAATGAACGTATAAGTACGTTAGATTAGATTGAATTTGATTAGATTAGATTAGATTAGATTAGATTAGATTAGATTAGATTAGATTCGATTAGGTTAGATTAGATTCGATTAGATTCGATTAGATTCGATTAGATTAGATTTGATTAGATTAGATTCGATTCGATTCGATTCGATTCGATTCGATTCGATTCGATTCGATTCGATTCGATTCGATTCGATTCGATTCGATTCGATTCGATTTGATTCGATTAGATTAGATTAGATTAGATTAGATTAGATTAGATTAGATTAGATTAGATTAGATTAGATTAGATTAGATTAGATTAGATTAGATTAGATTAGATTAGATTAGATTAGATTAGATTAGATTAGATTAGATTAGATTAGATTAGATTAGATTAGATTAGATTAGATTAGATTAGATTAGATTAGATTAGATTAGATTAGATTAGATTAGATTAGATTAGATTAGATTAGATTAGATTAGATTAGATTAGATTAGATTAGATTAGATTAGATTAGATTAGATTAGATTAGATTAGATTAGATTAGATTAGATTAGATTAGATTAGATTAGATTAGATTAGATTAGATTAGATTAGATTAGATTAGATTAGATTAGATTAGATTAGATTAGATTAGATTAGATTAGATTAGATTAGATTAGATTAGATTAGATTAGATTAGATTAGATTAGATTAGATTAGATTAGATTAGATTAGATTAGATTAGATTAGATTAGATTAGATTAGATTAGATTAGATTAGATTAGATTAGATTAGATTAGATTAGATTAGATTAGATTAGATTAGATTAGATTAGATTAGATTAGATTAGATTAGATTAGATTAGATTAGATTAGATTAGATTAGATTAGATTAGATTAGATTAGATTCGATTCGATTTAAGCTGCTCCTTACGGCCAAACCTGTACTGTGAATAATTGAAACATGTAAAGGAAGCAATCGCCCAGTAGCGGTCAGCTTTGGTCAGCAGAAGAGGAATAATTTTGCTGCTGGAAAATGTCTCTCGAAAAAAGTTCGTGAAAATCGATCGCGCCAGTTTTTTATCTATAGAGACAATGGTTTCTACAAGAGAAACTTAAGGAAATTACCTTCAAATGGCCACAAGTTATCAAACAAATCGTTGCATATTTCAACTAACTCAGATCATTCCAACTATCCTAACTTCAAAAAGCCTTTACGTCATGCAGAAATAATGAATTCTATTTGACTTCATCGTAAAATTTCTACACTAACGTAAACATTGAAATATTAAATTTCAAACGAAGCTCATTTGGATCAAAGTTCGTCCACTTGTTATGTCACAAATGAAATGGATATGCTTCAGTCATATGCAAAAGTAATCGTAACAAATTTCTGCATGTCCTTTGTATTGAATATTTTCGCGCTCTGTTAATGTCATGAAAATCTCTTAAATTTTCCCATTTGCTTTACACATTATTTTCGCTGGAATTTCGCCTTATCAGCGTGTTGTCAATTATATGCAATGCCATGGAAGTTCATTTAATTTAAAGCCAAAAAAAATTTACGCAACAACAGCGCATTTTTCCATCGTTTTGCTGGCGGCTTTCGAACGTAAAACAAAAAAACAAAAATCATCCACTTTGTTCATATTGCAATTTTATGCATGTTGTTGTTGTTGTATTTTTTCACCTTTATTTTCATTAACAAAAAAAGAAGCAGAAAAGTGCACACAAAATATGAAATGGCGCATTGTTGTAAAAAGGCCAGCATCGGTGTGTTCATAATTAGGGGGGGCCGAGAATTTTGCTCGGTATTTGCAATTTAATTATGCGGTCCATAACTGCGCTTAATGAAGATTTAACCTGCAATTAGCGGCATTTATCCGCAGGGCAAAAGTGCCCGCATCCGTTGTCGCTGCGGCTGCCACAGCTCCGGCCGCATTCATGACGCGCACGGCAGCGCCTAAGTGTGAATTCAAATATTGCCATTGTAAAAACAAATTCACCAATCCCACTACCAAAGCCAGCAACAACAACCACAAAGCGCACGAGGTGCTAATGAAAATGCTGAAAAAACCAAGGTGGAAATACGCGCATACTTATTTTATTTATATACGAAATGCCGTCAAGCGAAGACGAAGACGAAAACGGCAACGAGACGGGAAATGTATACAAAATGTTGCCGGCTTTGCTTTGTCTACGCTGCTGCTGCTGGCGTTCGGCTGCTGATGACTTAATTAAAGTTTAAGTTCAGCCAAGTTCGGAGTGCGGGTGCGGGTGTGTGAGGAGTGGCAACATATAAATTTTAACGCTAACAAGTCAATATGATCTATCCGGCAGTTGTACATCGCATTGTTGGTTCTGTATTTGGCTTCCACTCAGAGCCGCTGGCTGCCTGGTCGGGCGGTTCTTCGCTTCTTTGACGGTGCGTCGCACTTTTATGGCTAAGCATGAAATTTATGAAGTCGTAAAATAAAATTTAATGGTGTCGAAAATTAATGCACGCTTTCTCATTGCGCGGCGTGCACGAGAGAGCGACAAGCAACGCATGTTTGTCGTCCTGTTGTGCGTTCAAGTGGCTTTGTGTGCGTATTGGCAGCATTGCTTCGTAATAAGAACGAACGCTCTTATCGTGTCGGCAATAAACTACAACTTCGGTTTGATTATGGCGAATTTCAATTGGATTGCATGGCCTTGGCTTATTGAGAAAAGGTCTCGACTCAATAGCGCCAACTCGAAGTGAATTTCATCGGTTCGATACTATAAAACTTTCCAAGGATTTGTGGGCATATGCTTTGGCATAGGACATAGGACTTGCCAGCAGTCAGACGTGTTAGGCAGGTCGCTGTTTTATTGGCAATGTAGTGTTTTCGAAATAAAACTCAACTACAGAAGAAAATGTATCCAGTAGCGTAAAAGTTGCCACCAAGTTGCGCACTGACAATTACAGTAATTTTCGTAGCATAGTTTTAAGCGCTCTTGAAGCTAAAACTAACCTTTCGATACGAATTTCAGCTGCACGAATTTAAATATTTATGTGAATAGAATCACTTGAAAACTAGTGTTTTTTTTATTTGTTGCTATTAAACAATATTGGAATCCACTTTGTATCACATCAAGACGACAATGGTGCAGTCTTCAGGTGCTGTTAAAAGCAACAGTTGCAACAGCTGTGCGCTGGCAACATCTGCGTGCGGGCAACAAATTTTGCATAGCAACACTGTTGCTGACAGCGCATCAAATGTTGATGCAATGACAGTGGGAGACGATTTTCTATTTGAAATGTGGAAAAGCGACAGAGCATTGAAAGAAGTATGAAACAAGTGTAACAACAATGAAGAATTGTAAAAAAAGTGAAAAAGTGAAAGAGTGAAGTGAAAAGTGAATGAGGAATTGTTAAAAAAGTGAAGGGGAAATGTTGGCCAGATTACGTGGGCAGTGATGAAAGGAAGGAAGAAAATAAAATAAAGTGAATGGAAAGAATAAGAGCAAGGAAAACGAAAAGATTAAAAAAACAAGATAAAGGAATTTGGCAAGGAAACGAAAGTTTAGAAGCAGAAATAGAAGACAATATTGTAGAAGAAAGAATGCAATTTGAAAGATGAGGAATGGAGAAGGAAGATCGAAGGATTTAGGACAAGAAAGGAAGCGTAAATGTTGGGGGATGGGAAATAAAAAACGATGAATAAAGAGAGAATAGAGATAGATAGAATAGAAAGAATATAGGGGCGAAGTGTAAATAGCGAAGCATGGCAAATGAAAATGTGCAAAGGGTGAAAATTATAAAAAATGGCAAATGACAGATGAAAGGGTTGCGGAAAGAATAGTCGAAAGTAAAGAGTGAAGCATGAAGAACGAACGGAAAAAGCTAAAGTTAGAGTGATAAGTGAATAAATAGAATAAATAGAATAAAAGAGAAAAGTGAAGACGAGTGTATAAAAGAATCTACATACATGTAGGTTAGGTTAAGTTAGGTTAGGTTACGGAAGGGGTGTGTGCGGCAAGCACTTCCACTCGGAGACCCTGCTGGGTCCATTGTGAATCCCTTCATTTTTAAAAATTTACATACATGATGAATCATACATACATGATGAATCAGTCAGTCAATCAGTCAGGACAAAAATTTACTGTCCTGAGTGATTGATTGACTGATTCATCATCGCCCAGCCCAAAGTGCTGAAGTTAAAAGCGCTAAAGTTAAAAACATGAAATTTGAAGTTTTAAGAAAATAAACTTTTTTGAATTCAGTGTCTAAAGACGCCATGGGTTAAGGTGTTGTATAACGAAACTTGATTTAATTGATTTCAAACTTGGTGAAAATACTCCACATCAAAAATAATTCAAAATAGATTTTTAAAGTTTTCGAAAATCAAATTTTTATGGGATCAACTATGGGTTGAGTACCGTAAGACTATGAATAAACATGAACCGATGGTCCTATTTATTTTAAAATTGCTGAAAACACTTGAAATGCAAAATAATTAGACACGTTTTTAATTTTTTTTTTAAATTGAAAATTGTATAAAGAAACATGATTTTTTGCACCTTTTGATTTCAAACTTGGAATCTGACAGGGTCAACGACGGGTTAAAAGTTTGTATGTGGAAACATGATTGAATATGTTTTTTTTTACTTCTAATATGATGAAAGCTCTTTAATGAAAAATTTAAAAGTATTTTTCTTCAATTAGACAATTATTTTTTTTTAATAAAAATCTAACGGTGTGAACAAAAGATTAAAACAAACTTGATTTTTTGGGCCCATTGACTTCAAACTTGCGTGCAAAGCTGCGGGACTGAATAAGGAAATAGAAATATGTGTGGTGAAAGGGTTAACCCTTTCGATATATTGTTGCCATATAGCAACATGCTACTTTGTGGACGTCTGCATCCTGTATGGTTGTAAGAATAAATTTTTTTGTTGGTCTTTAGAATAGTTTGAAGTTTTAGGAAAAATACGAAATTAATAAACTGAATCTTTAAGTTTAAAGAAGAGAAGTATACAGGTTTTTTTTTGTATGTCTTGACATAGTAAAGGAAGAGGAAGCAGAAAAAATTAGAGAACTTTTTAATTTGATGTTTTCTTTCAATTTAGATATATTTTTGTTTTAATTTTGGCTGAAGTAAATGAAGAAATATTCAAATTTTCGTTATGCGTAAAAAGTTGTATGTTTAAGTAATTATTACAGCCACAAGGATGTGGTTGCTCTCATAGAAAAACACTCTAAAATACAAGGTCCGAGTATAAAAATTAAAAAATTTCTTATGGAATGTTGCTTGTTATAACCACATAGAAGCCTAAAACGTAAAATTACAAATTTTAACTTTTCCCAGTAAAAACCTGTAGCGAAAGGGTTAAGAAGAAAGTATGAGTATTGGAAGATTTGATAATAAAGAGTTAACGGCAAAGGGTGAAAGAAGAAGGCATGAAAGTCGAAGGATATAAATAGTAACTGGCAGGTAATGATACATTTTTTAACAGTTTCTCATCGGAATTCCTTTATTTGCTGATAATGTTTAACTCCTGTAGACAACTTCCTAGCATCCACATATGTTTCTGCTATGTAATTATTTGCTAAAATTATTTGCTTTAAAGTGAAATTGTTTCGAAATTGCAGCGTATTCGTCTGCTTCACTCGCAATCGTCTACACATAGCCAGAGGTATGTATGTATGTATGAAAATGTATGTTTGTGTGTGCAGATGTATCGTTTGTGAAATGATTGCGTTGAATTTAATTTAGTGCGAGTGCAAGTGTACGCCGGCGTTAAGATGCAGACGCCATCAGCTGTCGCCAAGATTGTCGCCTCGTCATTGCAGTTGGGCGTAACGCTAAGTGCCAGCTGTTTGAGTGGTTGTTGTTGTTGGTGTGGAATGACGACGCACAGTTGTTGCATTTATTGCGCTGTTAATGAAGTAATTACGTGCCTAATGAAACATTTTATGGCACCGTGTGCATGCACTCGCTGCAGCGGAAAATGCACGAGGAAATCGCAGGAAGGAAGACAAAGTGTTGCCACAGCTGTCTTTAGGTCGTCGCCATGACAGAACTCATTACATGATATTATGTGTTTTTCATTTTGGTTATTTTTTTCTGGTATATAAGATTGACAGTAAATATATTTTTTGCGTAAGGCGAAAGCACAATTACGAGAAAATTGAAAAAGAAGAGGGAATGCAATTGAAAGTTCATAAAAGTATTGCTTTGACTTTTAAGTAAATAAATTTGTATGAGAGAACTGTAAATGTAATCATCAGAAAACGAAAGGAAGTGGCTCGGTTAATGATTGTTGTTGGAAAGTGGAGATAAGCGTGATGCGTGAGAGAAGTGCATGCAGAGGAGTCATCGAAAAAAATACTAATAAACAGGTGGGAGATGTTATGGGTTATGGTGAAACGAGTAAGTATCACTTTTTAATGCCAGAGCCGTATTATTGAATAATTTTTAGGAAACATAGATTAAAGCTTCAATAGAGAAAGAACCTTTTGAACGCTAACAAGATTACAGCTTCAGTAGAAAACGACATGGAAAACTTTTTGAACCATAGTTTTGGAAGCATTGTTGCGCTACAAGGATTTAAGATTCAGTAGAGACACATAAGTCGATATTGAAAACTTTTTGAATCAAAGCGAAATGTTATTCCCCTACATTGTAGGCAAAAAAACCATAGTATTACAGAAAGTTACTTGTAAGCCGTTTCCATTGCTAACTTTAATGTCACACTCCACTCATACCGATGAGTTTAGCGACCGGCGATAAAACCACAAATCGTAAATAACACGAGCTATGCACACAACAGTAAACAATTCCGCAAAATCTGGGCAGCAGCTGTTTTTTATGCGTACGCCGCAAAAAATGCACAGCAGATGGGCTGAAGATGAGCTTGTTGACATTGCGATGATGAAGTTGTTATTGTTGTCGATGAAAAATTGTCAAACTTTGTGACTTGTAATGGGGCGGCACTTTGTTGCGTAGTAAATTATTTACGGAAGGGATTAAGGTGACTTCTAAGTGCGGTGCGTGAAATATCCTTTCAGTTGTTTCGAATCGAGTTAAGCGCGCATAAAGTGGCAATAAAGACATTAGGACTCTGATGTTTTCAATGATTTTGTAAAAAAAATGTGCATTTTGTTTTATTGCTATTTGCCTCAATTTTATGTTAATTTTTTTTACATTCAGAAACACAATTTTTTATATTAATATTGATACAAATATTTATATTTCTTATATTTATTTACTGATATATTTGATTTTCTTATTTGTAATTTTAGTATTTTATTTTAATTTTAATATATTATTTTTTATAATTTTTTTTTTAAGTTTTTATGTTAGGTTGGCAGTAAAGTTATTCCGTTGTTGTAGTGTAAAATAAAATTCATTGTTTTTGATACCAAATCATCTTTAAGCAATGATATATTTGATAAAAAATTTGCTTTTGTGTTATTGTTAACTATTTGCCTCTGTTTTATGTAAATTTTTTACATTCAGAAACACAATTTTTTAATATTGATACAAATTTTTATTATTCTTATATTTATTAAATTTTCTTATTTTATTATTTGTAATTTTATTTTAGGTTTTTTTTTATATAATTTTTTAATTTTTATAATTTTTTTAAATTTTGTATATTAGGCTGGCAGTAAAGTTGTTTCGTTGTTGTAGTGTAAAATAAAATGCATTGTTTTTTATACCCAATCATCTTTAATCAATGATATATTTGACAAAAAATTTGCATTTTGTTTTATTGTTATTTGCCTCTGTTTTATGTTAATTTGTTTACATTCATAAACACAATTACTTAATATTGATACAAATTTATATATTTTTTATACTTATTTATTGATATATTTTATTTTAATATTTAATTATTTGTAGTTTTAATATTTTATTTTATATATATTTTTTCCTTGTTTTAATTTTGTTTTTTATTTTTTATGTTAAGTTGGCAGTAAAGTTATTCCGTTGTTGTAGTATAAATGAAAATGCATTATTTTTTATACAAAATCATCTTTAATCTATATCATTGATTACATTTGAAATTTAAATTAAATTTTAATTGAACTTTAAATATCAATATATATGTATTTATACACATATTGGTATTTCTTACATTTATTTATTTATATATTTTTTATATAGTTTTAAATTTTTTGTATTTATTTTTATAAATTTTTTATTAATTTAATTTAATAATAATTGACTGGCACGACAGCCCGCTTACGCGAGACTAAGGCCTAGCTTCCCGCAACCACCCGTGTTGTGCGTGTGAATTTGTACGCGGGTGGAAGGGACCTACAGTTTTTATGCCGGTTCCGAACGGCGAGTTGGGAGCTTTTTCATAAGCAATTTTTACTCTCAGAGGTTTGCCATTTCCAGCTGAGAGGACAGCCACCGAAAGAGAAAACGAGTTATTTTTTTAAGGTGTTATTACAGGCAGTATTTGAACCTGAGGTTGCTGCCTGCGAATCGCGGTCCAACGCACTAACCAACTGACCCAAATTTTTTATTAATGTTGTATATTAGGTTGGCAGTAAAGTAATTTCGGTGTTATAGTGCAAACTAAAATGCATAATTTTTTATAACCAATGAACTATAACACCGTGCGACAACAAATTTTATACATGAAAAAGTCGATATACTTCTGAAACCAGGAGCCAAATGTAGCAAAACTGCGTTTTCCGTTTTTCTCTCTGACATCAGGATTTTTATTAAAAGGACTTTGAAATTTCAAGGATATTTTAACTTAAAAAAATATTTAAAAAATTGAGCGCAATGTAGAATAACAATGTGGGTATCTTATGCAAGAGAAAAATCCTGAGAATCTTAGAAAATTCAATGTTTTGGTGCAAAAGGACGTAGAGGTATTGAAATTGTCCTTTTAAAACTTTATCCTTGAATACCTTATAAATTGCAAATAGATTTTTTTAATATATCTTAAGGATTAATATGTATACTACCATATGCTCGAATTTCGTCCTTCTAACTTTATTAGTTTAAGAAATAAAAAATTTAATACTTCTCTCTATAGGATACGGATAATTTTAATACCATTAAGGATGCTGGAGTTGTAATAACTCCATGATTTCTCCGTCACAGAAATTTTGATACTTAACAGTAAAAAACTGAATCAAGTTTGATTTCAAATCATGATTATTGGTGTTTTATCATACAAAAAGTTTTGCCAATTTCAAAATTCATGGCAATTTGATGGTGCAAAGATAGGACTATGTGTGATTGCTTTCTCTTACTTGCTATTTGCCAGTTCTGATCGTTTTTCTTTAATCGCTTCCTCCAATTTCATTAGTTGTCAGTCGTCTCTGCCTCACAATAGCTTTGTAGTCCCGCCATGTTAACAAAATTATCAGGTTTCGATGTGATTTGTGCTGATCTCTTTCATTCAATGTTATTGTAAACGATCGTTTCTCATCAAGCAAACATTGATTCGTTGTGTTAAGTGAATCTTTATCAGTTCGGCAGAACCGGAGTATCGAGTTTCTTTACGATTACAATACATTGTAAGTGATTTTCAAATGTTGTATGTGAACCATTTATCATCCCTATCCGACTCAATTTTAATTTTGAATTGTTAAAATTCTAACAATATTTTTTACTGCCTTCAATAGTTGAAAGTTTAAAAATTAACGAAAAACTTAAGGTATGGCACATTTATACGATTGATACCAGATGTAAATTTTGCCACCGATCTGGATTTCTCAACGATCAGAAATTATGCATTTTTGGAATAAGAAAGACTAGTGATGTCATTAATTTTTGAACTTAACTTACTTATTTAACTTTGCCTTATCCAGTTGGCCACACAAAGAGTTGATCTCAATTTGGTCCTTTTACCGGGACAAAATCTCCCTCTTCGCTGTCGAACTGCAACTATCGCTTGCCGGAGCTTCCATTGCCCATATGGCAGACAGGACTACTGTTGACTCTACTTGTTCTATTTGTATATCTTTAAAACAGCTCATAGTTGTTTCGTATTCGATAGTTGTCAACAATATGAACAGGGCCGAAAATTTTTAAACATTCGTATCTAATATCCGCTACTTATTTATGATTATTTATTGGTTGCATTTCCCCATTAATGAAATAATTCAAATAAATAATTAAAAACGGCGTCAGGTGCGCAGTGAAATTACAAATAAATTTATACGACAAACTTGAACTTTTTAATACTTAGATTCTTGATTTCATTCTTAAAACAATAGAACAACAACAACAACAACATCTTGAACGAAGCGCGCATTTTTGTTGGTTACATTTAATTGACTTTTTTGTTGCTTTGAACTTCAACAACCACTTAAGCAACGACAACCAGTCGACCGGTTAGCGCTTTGAAATGAAATACTAGCTAAATGAAATTTTATGAAAGCGCGTTTTGTTGTCGCCGCTATTTTTCAGTTGTTTTGTTCCATGTATAGTTCGTCAATGGCACTCATTATAATGAGATTCATTAGTAGGATGGACGCTCAATGATGGAAAATGACAAGTTGTTAAAGTATGCCAATTAAAGCGCTATGGCCATTGCAAAACTTCCAAACAAAACAACAAAATATTACAAGAAAATTTGAAAAGCCTTCTTTGCACATTAATTACCTGCCTACGAATAGAAGACATTCATTATTATGAAGCAAGCGGAAAAAACGATCCTTGAGTTGATGGTTTTTATGGCGCAATATAAAAATTCATAATAGGGAAATAGTGGAGGTATAAAGGTATGCGCTAACCGGCCGCTAGTTGCACCGAATTAATGATTCTTCAATATTAATGAGTTACGATGGAGATGAGACAAAGCAAGAGAGACGTATTACGTATCTGCGCAACTTGGGTCAAGTGCGCATTGATTATTTCGACCAACACTACTTTTTTGGTTAATATTTAATTTGTTGAAAGCTTTTGCATCGAAAAGGATATCAACTCAACGCTATCACTTTGCAGCCGTTGAGGAAAAATTTAAAATTCCTTCATAACAAGTTCATAATTGTTGCAATTAGAAACTTTTTCATGAGCACTTTGGCTTCTAAGCTATGCAAAGTCAAAACTCTGCTTAAACGATATAATACGAATATCTTTCAAATAAAACATATTTTCTATTGCTAAATTAATTTGTAATTTGATTAGTTTACATAAACTGCTGGGTGAAATATTAAAGCGGAGATTATAGTCTTTGGGTGAAAATAAACTATGATTTGCACATAAATGGTTTAGGCATGTGAAAACTGTTTATTTGATTTTTCATGCTGCAGCAAGCAATCAGGCTCGTATATCACGTCCAAGTATAAATTCATGCCAAAATATCACATGATTATGTAATTATTATTTATGCAATGCAGACACGTTAGGCAAATGTGCAATAAAATATTTGCGCACTGCCAGCGCAATGTGCGCGTTCAAACTCACATACACGCACACACACACACAGCCAGACAAGAACTTACATATACCTTCATGTGTGCTTATTGCTGTTGGGCAGTTGGCGAATAGCCTCAAAATTTCAGTTATTACTACGAACTGCACATTCCATGGCATTGCAAGCGTAGAGTCCGGGTGCAGCTGCGCTCAGGCAGACCGAGAAGTCGGCGCCAACTGAGCGGCGAAACGGCAGAGAGACAGCATAAAGGAGAGCATGTCCACCACTGCACAAATAAGCTGTGTATGTGTGTGTGTGTATGCAGCATTTGTGCAGCATTGAAATTAAATTCAATTTGCGCAAATGCTCATAAATTGCCAGCTATGGTCGCAGTTGCTGCCATATCTGCAGTGTGTCTGCCGGCGGCAATAATGAGGCAACATTATGTGATACGAGTACGATTTGGGTTTGATATCGTACGATGTGCAACATGTATGCAGCTCTGTGCACTGTTCGACTTGTCGCAATGAAGTTGGCGTGGCCTGACTTGACAATGCGGTTTTTTAATTTGTAACAATTCTTATGAAAAATTGTACCATTTTATATAAAATATATTGCAAAACTTATAAACGTATAAGTTTGTTGAAGAAGGTAATAAATTAAGTCATTCTTAGTGGTTATTGGCAATAAAAGTTGCCACATTACTGTTTCATGCACTAGAAAGCAAACATTTGCGCACATTTGAATGTGCAACTAAAAGTGCATCATGTGCGCTAATAAGTAGGCTATACAAATTTACAATTTTCAAATAAATAAAAATAAGATTTGGTTACAATTGCATAAGTTCCGTATTCATCCCACATAGCTCTGTGCCAACTTGTTTCTATTTTGACGACTCCAGTTACCACTTCGCAGAAAATAGTTTGAAGCGTTTAAAGCGATGGAGAAGAATTGCAAACAAAGCTGAAGGCGATTCGAAGATCAGCCTATGAAAAGTGTTTTCAAGGTTGGCGGAAGCGTTTTTTAAATTGTTGTCATTATAAACTAGATAATTTCTAATAAATTTTTCATAAACAGTCTGAAAAGGAATTTAAAAAAATATGTTTAAAAAATAGAAATAAACAAAATATTATACTTATACAAAAAACATTAACAATTTCATGCAATCAGAATTTTAATTTCGATATTAAAATTTCGCACAAAAACTTTCTTTATTTGCAATAATAAACAAAAAAAAATTCACTTATACAAAAAACATTAACAATTTCATGCAATCAGAATTTTAGTTTCGATATTAAAATTTCGCAAAAAAATGTTCTTTATTTGCAATG
This sequence comes from Melieria crassipennis, assembly GCA_963668005.1. Classification (NCBI taxonomy): domain Eukaryota; kingdom Metazoa; phylum Arthropoda; class Insecta; order Diptera; family Ulidiidae; genus Melieria; species Melieria crassipennis. The sequence continues at coordinate 104,327,800 of OY764962.1, read as the reverse complement.
TAGGTTCATAACTGACATATACAATTTTTTCCTAAATAATAAAAAAAAAATTATACTTATGCAAAAACATTAACAATTTCATGCAATAAGAATTTTAATAATTTCGATATTAAAATTTCGTACAAAAAATTGTCTGCCGATTCATAACTGACATATCGCACATGCACTACAAAAGTGACACAACTCAAAATTTTTAATTTTCGGGTTTATGTGTTAATACTGTGCACAATGCATCTATCTACCAATAAGCAAAAGCTCAGTACATTTTGTTGTTGTTAACTGTTGCCAAAATACAGATAGGTCTCTCTTTATGTCAGAAGTTTGATGCTATTTGATCGCTGAAGCTCAATGCAAAAGTGTCCTAACTCAAATTGTGACACTTTTGACGAAATAAATTTTTGTTGAAGTTAATTTTAAGCAAAGTTCTGACAATTTTAGTATATATTTTCAAATAAAATAATTAATTTCGAATTCTCAAAATTTTTCTTTCGACTTTTTAACTGTAATTTATAATTATAAAACTCAGCAAAAGTGACATAACTTAAAATAATTCCGTAATTATTGAATTAAAATATCATCAAAACAGTCACAACTCAACTTTTGGATTTTATAGTTTGAAATAAAAAAAAAAATTCTTGTAACTTATCCTAAAGCATAATCTGTAAGGATTTTCTACTGAACGATCTATATGTTATTTAAAAAAAAATGTTTATTTAACTCAATAACAGTTTTTTGCGTTTCCTGAAAAATCAAAAATTTTTAGTTGTGTCACTTTTGTAGTGCGTGTGCGATATACAATTTTGTTCCTAAACGATGCTTTCTTTCTTTCTTTAAAAATTCCCCCCTAAACTTCTTTCTTAATAATTCTTTCTTTCAAAATTCCTACTCCTTGAAGCAATTCTTTAAACTTGCAAGTAATGCAAGAAACTGTTTCACTTATTATAAAAAAAATGTAATTCCTTCAACCTGTGCTTTCTCTCCTTTAACAAAGTGACACGTGGTATCAGCAATTTTCACATTCAATGCGTAAAGCAGTTTGGAATTCACGTTGCCGCAAATGCAAATTTGTTTATCGTTTTTATTTCGGCTCTTTTAAGTGTATAGCTTTCGCCTACGCTACACTGGATATTCTGTATAATTATGTTAACTTTGGTAGTCGATCGTAGGTTTAGAAGGAAGAAAACGTACAGCATCTGCTCTGTCACTGCCCAACTCTTGTAGAAGGAGGCTTCAAACTATAGTACAACCGTTTCTATGAAACCTTGCGGGGGTATCCTACATAGACGTTAAAGACCTGCTTAGTATAACAACGGGCCTGCTTCTTGGCCTATGTGGAGGATAGAATCTATCCAGCCATTTCAACTTAACCTAACCTAAGAACCACATCATTTAGGAGCTGCGTGGGCTTGTTCATGTCTTTTGTATGGACAATGAGGCTCAGTATGTGCGAAAAAGGTATTCGACGCGGTAGTTGCAGATCGACGACGAAGAGGGAGGCCGTGTCTGCAAAGGAAGGATCAAGTTGGGAACGTTCTATTACCTTCTGGTGTGACCAATTGAAGAAGTATGGCCCGAAGCAAAGGCACCTGGGGAGAACTTTGCAGTAGGCCGTAACCTGTTTACAGGTTATGATGGTCAGTTAAGTGAATAAAATACAGCAAGGGCCATGAATATGTCCAAGGAACGTGTTTGTCACAAATTGGAAGAAGGAAGAAGAAAGATGCTCGCATTCTAATATAAATTTCCAACGCTCTGTTAGTGTCATTTAGGTGCATTTAATCAAAGCTGGGAAAAGTGTGTAGATGTACAAGGATGCTATGTAGTAAAATAAAAATAAATTTGAAGAAAAATGTCTTATACTTTTGCAAGGTAGGAAACTGTTCAGACAATACTCGTACGCATAGTTTCTTACCAGGATCACCAAAGTATTTTAGTAAGGAATTTTTTTTTTCAATAGCAAAATAAAAATTGATATAATTAGTACTCAAAACAATGGTTCTTACAGATTTGCCAAATTGATACGTATAAATCCAGATAATATGAATCAACGTTCATTCTTTATTTTGCTTTTCCTGAAGTTATTATTGGTTCATGTTAATACAAATTAAATAATTTACTTTATTATTTAATTATTTGTTGTTTATTTTTGTAAAATATTAAATTTTATTGAATAACACAGAAAGAGATAAAATATAAAGTCTACTTACTTCTAAGCAATCAAGTAAGACACAAGTTTTTTCGATTTGTTGTTTTTTATCGGCCATGCGAAAAATTTCCCCTCGTCTTTCAGCCAAAACTGTACGAGTTCTTCTACGCTCGCGCTTGTGGATTCACATGCCAAGAATATTCTTGAAATTTGTTTTTGTTGCTGCTTATTTCAGTGTGACAAACACTTGAAGCGTTAACTTGCTGATTTTTGAATACATTAAAAACAGAAATTTGCCAAAAAATGTGTAATGTAATTTTTTTTAAATATTTTTTGTAAAATTTAAAACTTCAATAAAATATATAATTTTGAAAAAAACTATAAAGCCCTTTTCAATTAATTATTAAAATCACAACATACAATTTCATTCCTCCTTAACGTCGGCCTCGATAGCTCAGCGGGTAGCGTGCTGGCTTCTCATACCGAGCGCCCCAGGTTCGATTCCTGGCTTGGGCTGGAAAAATTACTCATCTACTTCTATCGCTATCCACATGAAGGGAATGAGAATTACAAAAATCGCACAAGTACGCTGTTGGCAGGCAATGGCAAAACCTCCAAGTATGAAAGGAAAACTGCCCATCGCCGTTCGGATTCGGCGTTAAACTGTAGGTCCGCTCCCCTCCCTTTCCCCATCCGTTTGAAATGTGTGGTGTATCACATGTTGAAAAAAAAAAACAGTGTTGCATACGCATTTCAAACGGGTGGAATCTGTGGTATTACAACGGGCCCGTTAAGAGGCCTAAGTGTGTCTCATACAGAGGCAGCCACCGCAACCTAACCTAGCCTAACGTCATTTAATAAAATTTCTAAAATCAATTAAAAATGTAATTCTGAAAAAACTGTAAAGCCTTTTTCAATTAACGGTAAAAATAACAACATACAATTTCATTCGTCCTTAGCGTCATTTAATAAAATTTCTAAAATCAATTAAAAATGTAATTCTGAAAAAACTGTAAAGCCTTTTTCAATTAACGGTAAAAATAACAACATACAATTTCATTCGTCCTTAGCGTCATTTAATAAAATTTCTAAAATCAATTAAAAATATAATTCTGAAAAAACTGTAAAGCCTTTTTCAATTAACTGTAAAAATAAAAACCTACAATTTCATTTTTCTTTACCGTCATTTCATAAAATTTCTAAAATCACTAAAAAAATATAATTTTGAAAAAACTGTAAAGCCTTTTTCAATTAATTGTAAGAATAACAACATACAATTTAATTTTTCCTTAGCGTCATTTAATAAAATTTCTAAACGCAATAAAAAATATAATTTGAAAAAACTGTAAAGCTTTTTTCAATAAATTGTAAAAATAAAAACATACAATTTCATTCCTCCTTAGCGTCATTTAATAACATTTCTAAAATCAATAAAAAATATACTTTTGAAAAAACTGTAAAGCCTTTTTCAATTAATTGTAAAAATAAAAACATACAATTTCATTTTTCCTTAGTGTCGTTTAATAAAATTTCTACAAATAATAAAAAATATACTTTTGAAAAAAATGTAAAGCCTTTTTCAATTAACTGTAAAAATAAAAACCTACAATATCATTTTTCTTTAGCGTCATTTCATAAAATTTCTAAAATCAATAAAAATATACTTTTGAAAAAACTGTAAAGCCTTTTTCAATTAATTGTAAAAATAAAAACATACAATTTAATTCGTCCTTAGCGTCATTTAATAAAATTTCTAAAATCAATAAAAATATACTTTTGAAAAAACTGTAAAGCCTTTTTCAATTAATTGTAAAAATAAAAACATACAATTTCATTTTTCCTTAGTGTCGTTTAATAAAATTCCCTACAAATAATAAAAAATATACTTTTGAAAAAATGTAAAGCCTTTTTCAATTAACTGTAAAAATAAAAACCTGCAATATCATTTTTCTTTAGCGTCATTTCATAAAATTTCTACAATCAATAAAAAATATACTTTTAAAAAAACTGTAAAGCCTTTTTCAATTAATTGTAAAAATAACAACATACAATTTAATTCGTCCTTAGCGTCATTTAATAAAATTTCTAAAATCAATAAAAATATACTTTTGAAAAAACTGTAAAGCTTTTTTCAATAAATTGTAAAAATAAAAACATACAATTTCATTCCTCTTTTGAGTCATTTAAATGTTCATTAGATGCCTTTGACCTGATTTTCCCACGACTACGAAAATTTTCCTTTGGGTCTTACTTGCATTGTATTCGCTACGAGCGTCTGAGAAGACCTTTCGCACACTGAATGCTTTCTTAGCTCGTTCCCGCCCACTGACTGTTGCGTATGTGATGAAATTATAAATGCTAATGAGTTATAATGGCTTCACTTGCTCATTTCAACACATGCTAAAAAGCACATTCGCACTTCCGCGCTCTTGTCGTTGTCGTTGTCGTCGTCGTCGCTCGCGCCAAGTGGGAGCGGCAGCAAGTTGCGCACTCAAAAATCACCAGCCGCCTTGCCGCACTACGTGCGATTTCGTGCTGCTTGGCTTTTTGTGTGGTTTTTTGCATAGCCGAGTGCGATGGGCATTGAAGTCGTAGAGGGGGCAGTGGGGTAGGCTGGCGTAAATAAATCCCTAATACTTGAAGGATGTTTATCTTGTGTGGGCGCATGCGGCGGTCGGCACGCTGCCTGATGTGCTCAGCCGAGCGCTGGCTGCTTGTTGCCGGCACGAGGGGCTCTTCAAGATGCCGTAAAATTAGTAGCGTCTTTTGAAGTGTATCCGCATGCAAAAATTTTATTGTTCACGATATGACACAGACGAGCAGCCGGCGCCGTATCAGCCGCACTTTATCAAGTGTTGTCAGACATTAAAGCCGAGTGACACACAGCCGAGCTGTTTTGGGCAGCTTCATTTGATTTGTTGTTGTTGTGGTTGTTGTTGCTATGGTGTAAATTTGTAAGCACAAATTTTTAAATTCATTTATAAACCGCACATTGGGCTCTGTAGCAGTGTGTCAGTGTCTGTGCAACTGTGTTTGTTTGTCTGCGTGTGTGATTTGGCTCTTTTGGTATGGTGGCCGTTAATACGCAAACCAGATATATCTACGAAGTATTGTGTGATGCTAAACGGGTTAACAGCGGCTCGGTTGGCGAACGGATGCGTGTAAGTAATTTTGCTTGTTTAAGTGAAATTTGCTCGGCAAATGTTTGTGCGTTGGGCGTATGCGGCCCAACCGCAAGTATGCCGCAACACTTGCACGCCCTGCACTGTACTGCGCCAAGTGCTCGCTTCGGCCTTCGTTGCTCTAAATCACATTGCGCTTCAGCTCCTTCGCTTGTAGCTTAAGTTGTTCTTAACGCTTGCTGGGTGGTTGCGGTTCTTGGTATTGTTGTTGTTGTTGGTGCTTGTTTGACTGTACAGTAAAGTACACTAAAGTTAAGCAAAGGCAACGCACGTCGCTAAGTGAAAAAGGGAAAAAGCAAATCATCGGTACGGATCGACTGTTTTGAGCGCTGCTCTATAGTTATTTAAATAAAATGGTCTTCTCATTCTTGATTTGAAATTCACTAATCGTAAAGACATTGCAAATACTTTCAGCAAACATGAGTGAGGCTGTGTCATGTCTGTTTGCGTCTATAATAATCAATAAATTTCAGTATTTGCTTTAGTAATGATACAACTTCTTGGCCACTCTAAACATTTAGTGCCTTGGATTGATGCTCGGACGCTCTTCTGAAGACTTCTGCAGACATTTTCTACTGATTGCAAGGACATCGACACACGCTTTTTTCTTTTTTAAGCGCAGAAGATGAAAAATCTTCATAGAAACTGCAAGACCCATTTCTACCGACTAAAAACCACCCACTTTTCGGAGATTACCATTACTTTCGTTTTTGCGTGCTATCAGTGCTTGAACTTCAAAATTTGGTTTGAATGAACGCATTGCCAAACCCATAGCAGAACTTTTATTAATTTATTTTTAATTTTTTTGATTAATTTTAATTGAATTTATTTCAATTTGATTTTTAATTTAAATTTAAATTTTAATGTTAATTTTAATTTTAATTTTAATTTTAAGTTTAAGTTTAATTTTCATTTTCATTTTAATTTTAATTTCAATTTTAATTTTAATTTTAATTTTAATTTTAATTTTAATTTTATTTTATTTTTAATTTTAATTTTAATTTTAATTTTAATTTTAATTTTAATTTTAATTTTAACTTTAATTTTAATTTTAATTTTAATTTTAATTTTAATTTTAAGTTTAAGTTTAATTTTAATTTAAGTTTTAATTTTAATTTTAATTTTAATTTTTAATTTAATTTTAAGTTTAAGTTTAATTTTCATTTTAATTTTAGTTTTAATTTTAATTTTAATTTTAATTTTAATTTTAATTTTAATTTTAATTTTAATTTTAATTTTAATTTTAATTTTAATTTAATTGTATTTTGTTTTATTTTATTTTATTTTATTTTATTTTATTTTATTTTATTTTATTTCATTTTATTTATTTTAATTTTAATCTTAATTTTAATTTTAGTTTTAACTTTAACTTTAATTTTAAGACAATCCTGAATGTAATTTATTTTTGAATCTAGTCTTTCCAAGTTTCTACATAGTCTGTAAGGCTTCATGCCATGAACTACAATAAAGAAATGAAATTAAAAATTTTCTAAACAGAATAGCAAAGCGAATGTACCCCAACAACGCAGCGCAGCGTGCAAAGGAAAAAGTGCAAACTTTAAGTGAACTTTGTGTGTGCGTGTGTTTGTTTTTATGCTTTTGCCAGTTGGTGTAATTTTGGTTAGCCGAGCGCATATATAAAATGTGGTTTTTTCATGTTGTTAGTTAAGTTTATAATTAAAATGTACGCTTGGTGTTGGGTCTCAGTGTTGGTTGTACATTTCTTTGAAAATTAGTGCAAGTAGTTGGAACATTTAACGCCCAGTCGGTTGCTTGAAGTATTTGGCGCAAATCAAACACAAAAAGCGGGCGGCTACTGAAATAGTGTGGATTGGTTGACTGTAAATTGTTGGGACGATGAACCTTTGAGCAGCTACTGCGAACGGGAAGTGTGTGAAATGATTTGATGCAAAGGAATGAAAATATATGGTTTTTTCTTGGATTGGGTTGATAAAGAAAATCTTAAAAGTATAACAAATCGATAAAGCAATAACTGTAAAAGAACGAAGAAAGAATGAAAATGTAAATGAAAAGAGACAAATTTTGAATTGGTTGAAAACTTCATGAAAAAATAAATAAACTAAAAATAAAAAAAAAATGAAAAAAACGAAAAAATAACTTGGCGTATGAAGCAGATAGTTGTAAAGAATGAAAATGTAAATGAAAATAGACACATTTTAAATTGGTTGAAAATTTCATGAAAAAAATTAAAAAAACAAAAAATTAATTGTAAATGAAAATAGACAAATTTTGAATTGGTTGAAAACTTCATGAAAAAATAAATTCATTAAAAATTTTAAAAAATGAGAAAAAAGAAAAATAACTTGGCGTATGAAGCAGATAGTTGTAAAGAATGAAAATGTAAATGAAAAGAGACAAATTTTGATTGATTGAAAATTTCATGAAAAAAAATTAATTAATTAAAAATAAAAAGAAATAAAAATGACTTAATAATTAATAATTGACTGGCACGACAGCCCGCTTACGCGAGACTAAGGCCTAGCTTCCCGCAACCACCCGTGTTGTGCGTGTGAATTTGTACGCGGGTTGAAGGGACCTACAGTTTTTTGCCGGTTCCGAACGGCAGGTTGGGAGCTTTTTCATAAGCAATTTTTACTCTCAGAGGTTTGCCATTTCCAGCTGAGAGGACAGCCACCGAAAGAGAAAACGAGTTTTCCCGTTATTTTTTTTTAGGTGTTATTACAGGCAGTATTTGAACCTGCTGCCTTCGACTCGCGGTCCAACGCACTAACCAACTGAGCCACGGCGGCTGACTTAGCGTAGCAAAAAGATTGTTGTAAAGAATGAAAATGTAAATGAAAAGAGACAAAATTTGAATTGATTGAAAATTTCATTAAAAAAAAAAAGAATGAAAATGTAAATAAAAAAAGAGACACAATTTGAATGGGTTGAAAGTTTCATTAAAACAAAAAAAGATAAAAAAAATAATTTAAAAATTAAAAATAAATAAATTAAATAAATAAAATAAATTTGTATTCATTGGGTTTGTTAAGCGAAGATGTTAAAATGGAAACGAAAGATAGACAAACACATAACTTGGTTCTAAGAATCACTCGGAACTTGATATAAGTGACCTGTGCATATTTTGAAGACACTTGGAAACCTCTCAAACTTGACAAACAAATTTATTACTTTCTCCCATGAGACAAAGATTCATTCAAATCTAGAACGAAATCTGCTAATCTGGGAACACTTCTCTGCACTAATTTTTCATGTAAATAATACAACGTTTCATTCTATATTACATTCAGTAAAATATATAGAGACTACAAAGTATCAGATTTTGTATCTATTCGGAATAGAGAACTGCAAGTATTTTTCAATGATTTATATAGTTAACTGCTTTGGAGGCCAGCTATGAAACAAAACATTTGGCTCGAGAAAAGAACAAACAATTGTGTAATCTTTGGGGCCATTAACCCTTTAACTTGTGAACTTTAGTTTAGATGCACAGATATTGCCGGGACCTAAAAAAAAATAACGCCAACAATGGTAAAAGCCAAAGAGAAGGCAATGAAGGAGTGTCAAACTGAGCTTAAGATCCAGTCGATATTTGTTAGCAGTTCCATAAAAATCAAAAGACACACAGACATAGCAAAAAATAATGAATGTAAGCAACTGTTGACAAATAAGCTGACTTTTTCTAAAGTTTTTGTGCTGGCAGCTACAATAATGCTATGAATAGGTAAGATGGCAAAGTTCTGCGCCTTCTCAGCAGGAAATGACAAACCACTGAGAATAAAATTAAGTATGAAACAGCTCTCAACTTAATCCAAGTTTCTTTAGCAACTGTACAAAGTTGTCGAGAAGAAAATTCTTAGTACCCTAATCAAGTTGTCGTGTCGGTTATGTAATTACATAGCAAGAAGTGACAGCTCTCAATCGAGAGCAGAGTTAAACTTATTAAGGCTCATTGTGATAACAAAAGAATGTTGAAATCTTTCGCTTTGGTCTCACATCATTCTCAAATCGTTACAACAATGCCACATTACTTATTTAGAAAATTTTAGCCGTGCCTAAAACACGGTAGGGTGAAGGCATAGAAGAGAGTGCAGTGACTGTATGCAGGTAGGAAATATTGAGGTAAAATGTAAGCAATACGACCATTAAACTCATTCGTTTATTTAAATATGTATTGTCTTGTTTATTAACAATTTTTCACATTTTTTGCTTAATAATATTCCAAGTGCCACAACGTGTTCCAATTAAAGTCAAATTTCATTTGCATCCCCTTTCACCCTTCACATACGAAATAATTTTGTATTTTTTACTTAAACTCAAGCAACATTTGGCAATTAGTCGAATTGGCGTAGCAACTTTTACCACATGTTTGTGACCAATTTTCAAGCATCATTGTGCACTGCATAAAGTTTTTCGCCCGCAACAGGCAGCAAACGAGCTGCAGCTGATTTGGCTGCCGCTGCTGCATGTTTGTTAATTAGCAAATAATTGCAAAGTTTGTCACAAATTCAATCTTGTGGCAAAGTTGAACACTTTTTGTATTCTTCAAGTGTGCGTCGGGGCGCTTTGAAGGGACGACTGGCCAAATCGAAAAGTTCATGGTTAGCGTTCAGCAGTCAAATTGATTTGAAATTATTGCAAATTTACGTTAGCTAATTAATTTCTTGTATTTGTTCATTTCGTATTTATTCTGTGCAAAAGTTGAAATTACAAGTTGGCATTAGTTTTGTAATTTTTTTGTTAGCACAAATCGGACAAGTGTGTAGTGGTCGGAGCGACATGCGAGGCGGCGAACGAGCGATTTTGTTAAATGCCATTTCACCTGAACTTTTCTGCCAATTAAGCACACAAAAAGTGCAACTTTTGTATGCGGCTCGGCCAAAAGTTGGCAACTTGGCAATTGTGGGTATTTGCAAAATTTACCATGCAACTTTCATGTTGCTGCTGCACAGCGGTATTCATGCTTTCAGGCGCATTTGTAGCGAGCACTACGCTTTTGCACAAAGCAAAAAAAATACAAATAACAAATAAAAAACCAACTAAACAAAAAAAAAAGAAATATAATAAAAATTGTTACAACCGTTTTGAGTTGTTTTTATTGTAGCTCGTTGTTGTTGTTTTAGTAGTTAGTTCTGTGCCCTTATTTGTAGCAGCAGCTAAGCGCCACACAATGCGGCGCAGCCTCGTTGCGTCTGTGCGATGCGGCAATACGCCGTGGCCGAGTGCGGGCGGCTGACAGCGCAACGCAGGTTGCTGCACGCAATCGTTATTTAGAAAGTTTACACTTTAAGCCGCTTATGTTGATTGAGTATGTTTAATTGTTTGTGAGTTGTGTGCAGTGGCGTGCGGCGACTGCAGCTGCTTAGCGCTGCTTTCCAAAGCGACGCGCAGCATGCACAAAAGTTCATGGCAGTCAGATTAAAATTTCAAAATCTAGCATGAAATTGTTCACGTTTACTGATATAATTGGGGGGAAAAAAACAAACAACAAACCATCATGCTCTTTGCATTTTTGTATGATGGCTTCGTTAGCTGAAATTATAACGAAATTTTATAATTGTTGTACGTACAAGTGACCGCAGGATATTACCAAAATTTGTGTATATTCGCGTTTTGAACAACAGCGACTCTATAAAATTTAACAGTAATTGGAAATATGGAAAACTTTTGGACAAATTGCATATCACACATACGTCAAGTTGACGCATATTAGAATGCACGAAAGAGTCAAATTGATTCTATTGAGATATTTTGTTATAAATAATATTAATGGCGTTGCTTTCTGAAACAAACTTTTGTTGTAAACTGAGTTTGAATTAAATGTTACTCATACGACCTGTGCACAAAACATAAAAAAAATGTAAAATACTTATAATATTTTTTGGAAAACTTCATAAAGTAAAAATAATAATTTTATTTGACATGAAAACTCATTAAATAGTACTTAAACATCATCAGAAACGCCACAAATAAAGTGTTCTATTCGCCTATGCAAAAATTTGCACGCGCCAATGTACGCTTTGCTCCGGCTGCAGCATTGCAAGTTGAATTTGGAATTGGAATTTCGGCTTCTTTTGGCTACATTAATTTCGCATTTTCGCATAAACTGCAGAGTAGCGTTCACAATTCATCTAACATGCCACTGACATGCACATCATGTTGCATTGCATGCCACAGCCACTGACATTTCATAATGAAACCACGTAAAATATGCTAAGCATTTGAGGCATTTCCCCTCCCGCCTCGTCCTTCGGTTTTATAGCATGCACACAGCCACATCAATGTTCGTGGCATGTGAAAGCAGTGAAGTACCACGGGTCGTATGAGTGATGCGAAGACGCTTGTACGCCGCGGCGGCAGCAGCAGCTCGCCGCATATCATTTGTCATGCAGCAGGCAGCCATGTTTGCACAGAAACACAATTCGTCGCAGCAAAAATAAACACACTCAAGTCGACAAGAAAGCGCAACTTTTTTTTGGTTGCTTTTTTGTTAAAGAAAAAGCGCAGCGCCACGCACTCGAGCTGATAATATGCACTTCCGCTGCTGCTTACATTTACAGTGTAAATTTTAGCCGCGCTCAAAGTATTGGCGATTGCTATATATTTCTGCACGATGTGACCCAGTTGTGAGCGAAAAGTGGCGAACAAAAACAACCATCACAAAAACACGTCACATATTATTTTAGCACAAAGCAATCAGGCGCTGGAAATTGCCACCGCGCTGCGCTGTCACTATTTGCCCGACGACTCTAATATACTGTTTTTGTAGCGCAAGATTTTCTTGTACGCTCGACGCCTAATGATATCCTTTTGTTTATTTTTATAGATATTTTATTTTAATTTTTTGTTTTTTTTTTAACTCGCTTGAGTCGCTTCTGCCAACTTACACACTCATCGTTGTTGACTTTGAACACTGCATTGCAAACAGTTCGGCAGTGCAATATGTTTGTGTGTATGTGTGTGTTGTTGCAATCGCGCAAGTGCGTCCTGCTGATAAAAGACAGTGCGGCGCAGCAAGTCGCAAGTACGCTTTCTGCAATTTATTTAATGCATGAAGTGCAGCTCACTTTTTCCCTTCGCCAGCGCATTTTTCATTTTTCCCGCTCCTCGTGTTTGTTATTTCTCCACTTATAACTTTCATATATTTTTTTTCTTTTCCTGCCTGCTTCATTTTCCATTCTTGGTATTGCACTCTCCGCTTTCTAAATTTCATCGACTTTCTTTATTTTCATTTTTATAATAACAATGATGAACATCGTTCGACGCTGCTCGCCTGTCGGTATTATTTTTCAAGTGTAAACGAATAGAATTTTATATACCTATTTTATATATACATACTTACATAACAATATATAGGTATACGTTTTTTTTTGTGTTGGAAAATTGAACTCTTGTGATTGTTGTGAAAGTGCAGTGCTTGACTTGCGTTACATGAGCGTGCAGCAAATGGGTCACAGGCGGTTGTCCTTCTTTTACAACTTACAGGAGGAAACTCCACTGCGAACGGATTCACATTTGTAGGAAGTGCCAGTTGATAATATCCTTCCGGCCGTGCATGCGAAAAGCTAAGCTCACTTTAAGTTGTAGTTATTGTAGTTATGGACAGCACTGAATGACTGCAAATGTATTTTGGATATAAGGAAAAGTGAAAAGTCAGATAAAAGTTTAATTAATATTTCAGTTTCGATAAGTTATATTTAATTTGGCTTTAGAAATTTCAGTCAAGTATTATTATTTAGCATCAAAAGGGGTATCAAAAGTAGTAAAAAGAGTGGTTTCAAAAAAGTATCAAAAGTAGTATCAAAAGTAGTACCAATGGTAGTGACACAAGTAGCACCAAGTAGTATCAAAGCTGATTTCAATAGTAACATCGATAGTTGAACCGAAAGTTGTTTCGAAACTGTATCAAAAGTAGTCAGTAGTCAGTCAGTAGTGGTGGTTATAAAAATGGTACCAAGAGTAGTTTAAAAAGTAGTATCAAAATTAGTTTCGAAAGTAGTGCCAAGGGTAGTTTCAAAAGTGGTATCAAAAGCACCAACAGTAGTTTCAATAGTGTATCGAAGTATGTAGTGTTGAAAGTAGTATTAAAATTACATTGTATCTAAAGTGGTATCAAAAGTAGTTTCAAAAATAGTACCCAAAATGTTACCAAAAATTGAAGAAGAAGGATTTATTCATTCATTCATTCATAAACAAATTAGAGCCAAAGCACACTGGATAACAACTTTTGCGCCACCCTGTAGTACGAGTATTAAAGTATTATTAAAGTAGTATCAAAAGTAGTTTCAAAAGTAGTATCAAAAGGAGCATTAAAGTAGTTTCAAATGGAGAATCGAAAGTAGTATCAAAAGTAGTATACAATTTAGTATCAAACGGAGTCTCAAAAGTGGTACCAAAAGTAGAATCAAAAGTAGTTTCAAAATTGGTACCAAAAGAAGTATCAAAAGTAGTATCAAACGCAGAATCGAAAGTAGTATTAAAGTAGTATCAAAATTAGATTCAAACGGAGTCTCAATATTGGTACCAAAAGTAGTATCAAAAGCAATATCAAAGTAGTATCAAAAGTAGTTTCGAAAGTAGTACTAAAAGTAGTTTCAAAAGTGGTTTCAACAGAAGTATAGAAAGTAGTATTAAAGTAGTATCAAAAGTAATAAAAAATGGTACCAAAAGTAGTACGAACAGTAGGATCAAAAGCAGTATTAAAAGCAGTACCAACAGTAGTTTCAAAAGTGGTTTCAAAAGAAGTATAGAAAGTAGTATTAAAGTAGTATCAAAAGTAATATCAAAGTACTATCAAACTAGTTTTGAGAGCAATGTTCATCGAAATATTCATCAAAAATGCCAGCATCATTTTCATTCATACCAATATTTTATTACATTCCGGGATTCTTTTCAATCACTGTTCCCAATCAATGTTTTTGGGAAAAACTTCATTGTTATCAGAATTTCTCCATAAATGCTGCTGTGCAACGCTTTCATTTCATTCAACCAACATTTCAGAGCAACATTTCTGGCAAATTTTCCCATCATATTTTCATCACAATTTTTCCGTCAATGTAACTAAGCAAAACGTTCTTTTTTCAATCAATTTTTCGCAATAACATTTCTGGCAAAAATTCCTATCATATTTTCATCCGTCATATGTCCATCAATGTTGCTACGCAAGATTTTCATTTCGTTTAACTAATGTTTACAGATGTATTTTCATCAGATTTCGTAACAACATTTTCACTAATATTCAAATTATGACAAAATTTCCATTCAAAAGTATTAAGAATTCCCAAATCCAAATAATCATCTTAGAAAACTTAAACGTCCAACATCATCATCGGCAACACAGTTTGTCAAAAAGTTATATTTTTTTTATAAAAAGTCTAACATCATTGGTATTCGGATTTCAGTTTTCAACTGAATAAGCGAGTACGGAGTGTAGGGACATTGGATTTCACTTGGATCAATTGTGCACAAGCTCGATGTAGCACAAAATGCACAAACAACTCTAGCAGAAACATTTCATCGCTCGCTCGCTCGTTCAACTCAAACGCTGCTGTGCGAAATTGAATATATTTCAGCAGCGAAACTTATCTCAAAGGCAGTAAGCGAATGTCGGGTTGGCGCTATTATAAAATCAAATTGTCTGGCAATTTCCTATTTCGGCCAAACAACACTTTGTACACGCTGAACGAACAAAAAGGAAGCATTTACTACCAAAAATCAAAAGGTTGCGAAATCGTAAAAGTGAACAAAACAAAATGAAAAAACACGAGACGAACGAAAAAGCAATTGAAAAGAGAACGAGCGCTAAATAAACCAACAAACAAATAGCAGCATCGGAGCTGAAGACAAAGCTGGCATCCACTTAAATGCAGATTATTGTGTTGTGCGCCATAATTTCCTTTTTCAGCAACGTTTCACGTTTTATCGCTGGCCAACCCACCTTTGTCGTTAGGAAAACGTACCAACTGCCACTAATGCTTTTTATTTTGCGCCAGTCTTTTACATTTTTTACACCTCTCAACATAAAATTGCCACCGCCAGCTGAAGGCTCCAGCCAACGGACGTCGTTGTTGTGTTTTTGTTGTTGTTGTTTCCATTATTGTCCTTGGCGCACGTTTTATGTGTCCTTAGAGAGAGACAAAAATAATCTACGCAAGATTTTTATTTGCTTTCCAGCGGCAGCAACAATCAGCAGCCATCAAGATTGGTATTGTGCCTTTGTTGCGATTTTATTTGATTTATCCTCCAAGTTTGCTGCTGGGATTGCAATGGTTCGGTAAAGCATTCCAAATGCGTTGTACTTTAACTGAACGGAACTGAAGGTCTAAGAAAATGAAACAAAACTAAATAAAATAGAATTTTTTATTAATAATTTCAAAGTGAAAATATAATTGTAAAAATTCAAAATTTAGAACTAAAAAATCAAATCAAACATTTTTATTTTAATTAGAAAAATTTTTAAATTTAAAATGTATTATTCAAAATTTATTGCTCGTAGTTTAAAATTTTGACTTTTTTATTCGTTATTCATTGTTCATTATTTTAATGAAATTCATTATTCTTAATTCATTATTTACATTAATCGCTAAGTATTTATTATTCATTAATTATTAGTTAAATTAGGTAATAAATTACTAACTATTTGTTAACTAATATTATTAATTAAAAATTATTATGTAATAATTTAAAGAAAATACAAAATAAAAATATAAAATAAAAATATAATATAAAATGAAAATAGAATTAATAATTATTTTTAACTAATAATATTAACTAATATTATCCTTTTTGCAGCCGCCGTGGCTCAGTTGGTTAGTGCGTTGGACCGCGAGTCGAAGGCAGCAACCTCAGGTTCAAATACTGCCTGTAATAACACCTAAAAAAATAACGGGAAAATTCGTTTTCTCTTTCGGTGGCTGTCCTCTCAGCTGGAAATGGCAAACCTCTGAGAGTAAAAATTGCCTATGATAAAGCTCCCAACCTGCCGTTCGGAACCGGCACAAAAACTGTAGGTCCCTTCTACCCGCGTACAAATTCACACGCACAACACGGGTGGTTGCGGGAAGCTAGGCCTTAGTCTCGCGTAAGCGGGCTGTCGTGCCAGTCAATTATTAAAAATTATTAATATTATCCTTATATAAGTATTATTTATTAATTAATAGTTATTTAATATTGATTAATTATTAATAAATAATTGTTAGTTAGGAATTATTAAATTTTAATTACTTATTTTCAATTGCTACTTTGTAATTTGTAATTACTTTTTATTAATTATGAACTTTTAATTATTAATTTATTAATGTTTATTTGTTATAATAATTACGTGTTATGAATTATTAGTTTTAAATCTTTAACTAATAACTTTTAGTTAGTAATTAATTAATTAGGTGTTAATATTTAATTAGTAATTAATTAATTAATAATAATAATAATTGACTGGCACGACAGCCCGCTTACGCGAGACTAAGGCCTAGCTTCCCGCAACTAGTAACAGTAATTAATTAATTAGTTATTAATAAATAATAATTACTATTATTATTATTATATTATTATTAAGAATTCTTAATTCATAATTTATATTTTACCTAAAAATTGGAATTAAAATATTAGAAGTTTAAAAATCTAAATTAAAAGCTTCGAAATTCTGTTTTTGAAATTTAATACAAAAATAAGTACAACATTTTCCAATAACTTTTCTATTTCCAAAATATAATGAGAATTCACAAATTTAATTTATTTATTTCAAAAATTAAGCATTAAAACTCAATTTAGAATTTTATGGTCATAAAATGTTATGTTCATAAATAAGTAAATTCAAAATTTGGAATTCAAATAAATATTTTAGAACTCCAAATTCAAATTAAACCTAAAAATTCGAATTGAAGTATTAAAAGTTTAAAGTTAGAAATTTAATGTTTCGAATTTAGATTTTTGATATTTTAAAATTTTGATTTCTGTATTTTCTTCTTAAGTTCAAAATTTGTAAATCCAAAGTATATTTTTAAAGTTTAATGAGGATTCAAAAATTAAATTAATTCAATTTAAAAATACTTAGTATTACAAATGAAATTTTAAATTAAAATGATTTAATTAAAATAGCATTTAAAGCAATAATTATGTTGCTTTTTTATGTACTTTTTCATAGCTCCCGGCACAAATAGAAAGATTTTCAATTGACTTCAAACTTATGCCAAGTTTTACTCGAACCTCTCAAATTTTTGGATACTTACTCTGCTCACCGAACACACAAACTGTTTTGCCTCATTCATTCGTTCATACTTGTAAGCTTCCCTACTTACAACTTTTACTTTTTCAGTCCTATTTTGAACTCACCTACTTCGTTTACTTCGGCTTCTTACTGTCGTGCTTGCCAAATAATCAACAACAACGCATACCATATGTATGGAATACAACAACACTTTTAGCATTTTATTGTCACATTTAATGTAAGTGCGCTTCCACCTCGAACACTGCACCCGTTTCCCCATTTGGTCTCTGTCACTCGTTCAGCGCCAACGACCTCTCACCCCACCAATGACCTTTTTTCGCCGCAGTGCGTGTTGGTCCAATTTAAAATATTCCTACACGCTCGACCCTATTACGGCGAATTAGGCGAGAAATGAGCGCTTGGCGTGCACGACGGCCGAGTAAATGCCGCATGCGCAGTTGGCTTTAGTGCATTTTTATGACGCGAAAAGGATTTATTTGAGACAAACGAGGCGCACGCAGCACAACGACTCACGATTAACATATTCAGGCAGATTGTGTGTTTTGCGGCGACGAATATTGCACGAATAAATTGCAGGGATTTTCAAGTCACTGATGCAGAAGTCATATTGGCGACTTCGGAATTGACTGCAGTAGGGAGCGGCGAGTGCTAGAATTGGTTTTAAGCTAAAAAAGTTGTAGCAAGTGATTCGCACATATTGAGGTTGTGTAGTTAAGAGTTTCGTTTATTGTTGTATTCGCATGCGAATGTACAATTTTAACTGTTGGGTTTGGAGATCATTATGTGAAATTAGTTATGAATTTTTGTATGTTTTCATTATGTTAGGTTAAGTTAGGCTCAGGTGCTGTATGGCCATGGGACTTGCTTACCAAATAATCAACTTTTCTCTTTCAACATGTCTTTTGCTTGTTTGCAATTGTAAATTTTCACATATTTGCTAAATATTTCTTAATGTAACGAGTTGATTTTTGCTGCTTTTAATAAAATTCCCGTCAATATTTGAAAATATTAAATTACAAATAATTCGACAGCACAATGCTCATGAATTATGCAAATACGAATAAACGAGTTACATTGTTGTAGTTGCGCCCTATTTAGCCCGTCAGTGCAACGCTGCCAAGCTGGCAGTCGACGTTGAGCCGAATGGCATCAGATGGCATTGGCCGGCGCCGCCCTGTTGCAATGTAATCGCCATCTATCTGTTTGGCTATGTAAAATATTTGCTATTTGCAAATAATCAATTACACAAATGGGCATTTTTGGTTTTTTGTTGCCGTATTGTTGTTTTTGTTGTTGGTGAAGGCTTATTGTCGTTATGGGCATCATGAGTATTTGGAGAATTTTTAATTCAACACTTTGGGAATTGTTTATTAAAAATTTGTTGCGTGAAAATATTTTCAAATGAACTTAAATTGATTTCGAAATTAAATTCGTTGGCAAATATTTTGCAAATTTGTGCATATTTCATATAGAATTTTGAATTTCACATGGGTAATGTTTGTAATATGTGTAAAATATTTCAGAAGAAATATTGTGTGAGGTAATTTGTAAAGAAATTTTTGTAGAGTATTATTGTTTTAGTTGATAAAGAATGATTTATTAAATCTAAAGTAAATAAAAATATTTTGAATTTTTTTACGTCACGGCCAAGAAGTGTCAATCCGAATTCCATATAGTCGTTGAAAATTGATTGACTTGCAGTTTTATTTTAAAAATATGCTTGTATGGCAACCCTGTTAAAAAGATTTGTATATGTTTACATTTTGATTCAAATATTTTAAATCATTTGGGTGCTTTTATTTGCAACAAACCAACTTATAAAATCGATTCTCCTGCTGATCCCAATAGAAATATGAATAAAAATTCGTACACCTATTCTGGTCTTGCATAATACCAGCTACCGTCACTATGGTGATTCAGACAAAGAGGAATCCATCCAACACTTTCTCCGCAAATCCCAGTCTCAGCAAGCTGGGAATGGAAAATGCTGAAGCAGTAATTTTTTCAATATATTAAACTGAAACTGAACTGAGCAGAGAAATTAGCGATTTACTTGAGGCTGGTCTGAAAAATAGGCGACCTCAACATGAAGATTGCAGCACTCGTCAACAAAAGACAAGGGATGGGTTTGTGAATCTTTTGAAAAGTACTCACCAACATTTCAGCTTCCTTGGAATGGGTTTGCAAATTGGATTACAATTTTTGCTTTTAAGTCGAAATTTTAATAGTGTTGCGAGAGAGAAAGACAGGTGTGTTGTTTGGTGTACGCAATGGGGGTTTAAGGGTTCAAACTTTTCCTTAATTGATAATGAAACAGTGACTCGTTATAACACCAATCATTATTCTGATCTGATCCTTGTGTGGTGACAGAAGCTCTCTAGAACGCCGATAGTCTAGAAATCGTTGGCTCAGAGAACGAATGTCGTATGTTCCATTGAGCCTTGTAGGACATACGACAATTGTTTTCTCAGGCGACGAAATGGCATTTTGGCGCACAGAGAAATCTGTGTTGTCATCAGTTCATCTTAAATAAATGTCATGTATGGAACTTGTGTAAGTATGAAGTTTGCAGTTTTAATGAGTGATACCAAGCGTTGTAATTTCTTGACTTATGTTAGCTGCTCAGTCGTAGCTGCTGATCGAGCTCGTCTGCTCTACAGTTCACTTGAATATCTCAACGGAGCTCAGCATAGATGAATGTGAAACTGCCTGGCAGTCTCATTGAAAGGTTTGCTGTAGCTTAGAACAGTCTTTGATGTTATTGTGACTGAATCTAGAACGCTAAGAGTGGATTGGCTGTTCACTACAGTAGCAGAATATCATGTATCCGTTTATCCTAAACCAATCGAAGACTGCGTTGATTGACCTGGAATCCACTGCAGTAATCTGGTTGCCGGAGCTTCAGGTTTAGATTCTCGTTCTCTGAATTACATATTAGAACCCACCTTGCCAAGCAACTTGGATCTGTTTGCATATATGTAGATATCACCGCTTGTGGAGGGAGCAGGGTTTTGTAAAATTGATTATATTAAAAATGCTCCAATTGCTAGCGCTCTTTCGGAATTGAATACTGTTCCGAAACTCCATCTCGCGCTTCCAGAAAGGTTAGTTTTAAGGAAATTAGTTGAATTTTTTAAATGAACTTGTTGCCTATTTATTGCTATTAGTCTGTAAGAATTGTTAATTCATTAAATAAACTAAATAAATAAATTTTCATTTAGCTGCAGACTGGATTGAAACATGGTATTTCTTATGAAAGGTCATCTTGGATGTCATTCAATCTAAGTTCTGTGATATGCCAAAAACTAAACCTGCACTTTCATATCTCAAGTGCAGTCTGCTTATGTTAAAAAATCATTATTATTAATTAGTTTTGAACTTCAAATATTGTTGTAAATAGAATTAATGAGGTATTTAAGGTGAAATTAACAAATTATTGGTACATGCTATCGTTGTTAAGATATGTAAATACTTTTTTTATTAAATTTTGTATCATAAAAATAATCTCCAATCTCCAATTCTTTTATTTCAGCGCCACTCACAATCTTCCAGTTTGCAAATTTTTACGAAGTGCCTTCAATCAACAACAGCTCAAATTTTATAAAATCCATACTTTCATTTACACAACGGAAATTAAAAATTATTTGTTTGCAAAAAGCGCACAGAAAATAAATGAAGAAAATATTAAAAACAAAAAAAAAAAACAAATAAAAATGCTCAGAATTTCGATTTGAGAATCGCCTTAAGGCATTTGAAATTGAAATTTTCACACACATCGCGCTCACACTGCCAACGGCGCGCCGTGCATCCAGGCGAAGGCGCGCGCCGCCAACGAAGCGCCACACATGACATACGTACGCATAATTTCCTGCATTAACAGAACAGAACTGAACCGAACCGAAACGAACTGAACTGAACAGACATAAATGAAAAATGAGCGCACGCTCTTGAACGTGACAAACGTGACACTGATTAGTTTGGCGCTGCCCAGCGCCGTTGAGTGGGCGTAAGTGTGTATGGCTGTGTGTGTGTGTGTGTGCTGGTGCAAAGTCCTCGAGGCATTTAAAGATTACTTTTCGTAATTTAATTTTCCGCATAATCAGCCGTTGGTTGTAATTTTTTTTCAACTGCCAATTAAATAGGAATGCGAATTTGAAAATGAAACGCTGTCGCGTTGCCACTGGCTGCGAGTTGGCCTCATTTGGCGCGCTCGCACACACACATTCAAATGAAATGAATGCTCGCCCTTTGCTAAATGCGAATATCCGTGGTTAAGTTGCATTTTCGCTGTTGAATTTTTTTTTGCTGGCATAATTGGCATTGCCAGCCGGCGACAACAAAAGCATGAAATGGCGCTGTTGGGTTGCCTTTTTGGGCGGATTTTCGACTCTGTTTGGTTTTTTGGTGCATGGTTGCATGGCACATTTAAAAATTACAAGTGGCAGCGCTTAACTACTGGCAATTGTGCCACTTAACTTGCGCTAAATAAAATGTACAGATTGGAAACGCGAATAAGTGAAAAGAGAAAATTTAATGAGAAACGAAAAAAGCGAAAATGTAAGCCTAAAAGAGTCGAGGGATTAGTTCCACAGAGTCTGAGTACACCACTGAATTAATTATTTATTATTTTAATGAAAACCGATAGCCCTGAAAATTTTGTAGAGTATCTTTGTTCCAGTTGCTAAAGAATGATTTATTAAATCTAAAGTAAATATTCAACTCTAAGTTCAATGACGCGTCGCATACAACAATGTTATATTTTTTACGTCACGACGAAGAGTGTCAAGTGTCACTGGTGGCTAGTGCTGAAAATTTATTGCAATTTTAATTAAAAAAAAAAAAAATAATGAGAACAATAACTTTTTAAAGAATTGTTTTTGTAAAATAAGAATGAAAATAATTAGAATATAAATTAGTTAATAATATGAAGTTAATTGAAAAATATATGTGTAACATATAAAATAATCTTAGTCGAAATATTTTCGGAAAGTCAAAGGGCTATTAAATCTTGAAATAAGGTCAACAATCAGTTGAAATTGAATTGAGTTCTAGCAGAATTGAATAAAGTTCTAGCAGACTTGCTCAATGGTTTTCCAGCGCACCTTTAACTTTTTTAGAAACGACTTTGACTTTCTAAACAGTTGGCTGCTCTCGATTGTCCACAAACAGTTAAATAACAATTGAAATGCATTGAAATTTTATATGTAATGCTTTGTAACGAAGCTAATTCGTCATGAAGTGTTATGGGAGTCTAAAGGACCCACTGTGAGGATGGAAGGTTACGCCAACGAGTCATACCATTCCATATGAGTCAAAGATATTAAAAATTCAGTTAATTCTCTCAAAGTTTCTTATCAAATAAAATTTCTTTAAAAAAGGGGTTAATAAACTTTAAGTTGAGAAACAATTGTACAGGAAATCCAGTAAAATGCAATTTCTGCTTTATCGCAGAGGAATCAACAAGTTTGATGTACGATTGAAATTTTGACACACAGTTCCATTGACTCAGGTTTCCTACGATTAATTAATTAAGAAACGCCCTCACGCCCTCTATTTTTTTATATGTTAGCTCGGAGAAGGGCCTCTATGCTCGAATCACAGTTCTTCACGCACGAGCCAGTAAATAGTGGCACTTACATGACTTAATTTGAAGCAATCCGTAAACAACTTTTGAGTCCAATGCCAGTTGACCCAATCTTTGCCACCCAAAACCTTTTTTAGAAACAAATAAAAAACTAAAACTAAAACTACCTTTGCGTACTCAACTGATTACCTCGCAGAAGCTGCTATGTGCTTGGGTTCCAGTTTCATATGGATGGGTCAATATGTCGTGATTGATTGACAGTGATAACATGGATCAGTTCGTCAAGATTTCATCGATTGACCGATTGACTAATTTCTCTTTAAAATCCGGAGTATACTACAGACTGCTTTTGTGTTGGCGTCACGTAGAATTAAACCTCAAATTCATATATACTGAGAAATGTATTATATCATCGGCATAGAGTAATAAAATAATCTGTTGTACTATGTATGAGAAAAACTGAACGCAAGTACTCGAGTGCCTCCAAGTACAAAAACAGTTGGATATCTACAGTTTGATCTACAGTTTCAGGACACAGAGATTTCTATAGCAATAAGGAGACTAAGCTTACTGAGGCATCACAACGAGTAAAATTGTACTATGAGTGCCATCGGGTCTAATCTGGCTGAAGGCAACCTACGCTACACATTTATCTAACTGACAAAGAACACAATTTTTGCTGATTCGAACCTCTTCATTGGAAACTTAAGGAAAGCACCAAAAATTCTGAATACTGAAAGGACTTCTTGAATGACATTGACTGCAAAATGAAAGAATAAAAAGCGTAATTAATTTTCAACTGAGCTCAGCAATACTTTCATATCTCAGCAGTCACATTAAGCACGAATAAATACTTAATCTGGTTATTTAATTGGAAACATGTTTTTTGTCTCCATCTTCATTCAATGAATTTAATAAAAAAAGGCTCTACTGACTGAGAGAACACACATCATTGTTCGTTTGTAAGTGATGTCTGGCAACAAATGACATTTTAATAGCTGGGCCAACATCGGTGTCGTTCCGGCCAGACTGGTTGATTAGTTTATTGCCAGCAGTGCCAAATGATGAGGCTGCCTCTCATGCCTTCATATGGAGAAGGTTTTTTTTTTTTTATAAGCGCCTTCTGCATATTCATTGATGATGGGTAGGAGAAATTGATACCAGACGGTTGGTGTTTTTGTTGATTGCTGCCGTTAATCTGCACAAGTACTGTCTTCTTTTGGGGCTTTTCAGTTAGTGGACATGAGGAATTACTGCATGCAGGAACTTGTCACAAGGTGGAGGATTGAACTTACCAATGTTGATGGGCTGGAAAATAATTAGAAGGAATGAGAAATGCGGAGGTCAACCTTCACCGAGGCAGCCATTAACACTAATTCGCTTAACATTAATCACCTAATTAACAATGAAATTCGAAAGGACTTGGATTTTCAATGCTCACTTCTCACCATGCTAGCAAAATGATTCAATTGAGCATTCAATGAGCATTGAATAATCAGTTTGAGAATTGCAGTAATTTAGTTTCCAACTTATTTCAAAATTTTTTTAATAAGAAATGAATACTGTATACAAAACCGCAAGAACGCAGCTAGCTGGTCCATAAAATCGCTTTGTCTGCGCGTCGCACAGTGTCGCGATCCCATATAAGCCGTGGCCAAAAATACTTAGCGTTGTACTATTTCGATGAAACTTGGTGAGATTGTTTTAGTGGTGGAATTTAAGAAACTTACAAAAAATCATTCAATTTGGACCACTGTCACGCCCACCTCCCATACGAATGAAACTGTATAATTGAAAGAACTTTCTTAATATTAGTGATAGAATTATGAAATTTTGTATTTGAGTTAAGAAGAATGACATATCACACTAAAACTGGGTGGTCTGCCATGCCCACTTTAAAAAATATTCGTATTTTACTACAACTAAAACTGTATTTTTAGAAGGCTGTTTGCGATACTCGTTCCACGATGTAATTTTAATTGGTAAGCTTTCTAAAACCTTAAAGTGGGCGTGGCAGCTGGAGCATATATATAAAGTGGCTAAATCTTTTCCTTTCTGAATTCATGTTTAATTTTTTCAGCTTGTGATATCACATATTTTGGTATAAATGTTTAGATTTTTAAAGTGGGCGTGGCATTCTGCCTACTTTTGATGATACGAACAAAGTGCCAACCTTGTCCTTTATACATCTCATCATTTCAGGAGCTGCTTTGCCGCTACTTTCATTGAACGTCGGAAGCCATACTTCGAAAAAAACACAATTTTTGACTGTAGGTCCCACTGCAAAAAGTAAATGTTTTGGTGGGGAAGCAAACTTTGCTTTTGTTCATGATTAACATCAACGCCCGTCTTATTTTTAAGTAAATTTATAAGAAAATCTAGTTTTATTGACCGCTTTCTGGATTCAGCTTTACGCCACACTTCGAAGAAATCACGTATTTTTAGTGGAGGCTTCTCCAGAAAAATGCGAATAACAACCAAATAGGCACTTAAAGGCAAAAAATTACTCCGGATTATGTTAATACATACTTTATTGAGTAATTTAGGGTTGGAACTAAAAAAGTGTTTTTTGAGGTTTTTTAAACTTTTTTCCACCAAACTTTTGGTTCTTTGTTAGAAGCAAACCGAAAAACGTAATTTTTCAATGTAACGGGATTTCACGGCTATTTCAAAGCACAAACCAAAAGGAAGTACTGCCATACAGGAAAAACTCCAAAGTTCTATTTAATATATAACATGACTTTATTAATACATAAATTATATTTTTATTTGATTTTTCATTCAGCATAAAGAATTACCCACAAACTTGGAACGAATGCGTATTTTTTAACATCAACTTTGAAGCTACATAAAAGTGGAATGGAGTAGAATATTGAAGATCGGACAACGATCTTCTTCAACGATCTTTCTTAGTTGATATATTATCTGTCGATTGTCATATTCATTTTAGTCATTTTGTAACATTGATTTTTACCATTTTTGGCCACACTCGCGACACTGTGCGTCGCTTTCATGCGTTGACAAGTGCCGCGTAATTAGTATTCCAAGACGTCGAATGAAACATTCAATACAGGGCGGTCACATAAAGTGCATGCATATTAATTGCCTATGCGAGGCATTGAGTCACGCAGGTGCTGGCGCTGGGCTGTTTTAGGGGCCAGCGCCACCACTCAAATGTTATTAAATTACACTCGATATTTACGACCACACTTATAGCAATTATATTTCGTCATGCGTGCATTGAATTTTGGTTCACGCACAGCAGCAGCAGCAGCAATCGAATTCCCTAAATGCCAATAACTTTTAAGGTGCACCGCATCGAAGCGCCCCGCCACCGCATTTACTATTCCCAGTCTGGGCGTCCGGACTCGACTTCGCACATACGCAGTCCAATGTCTTTTTGCGAGCAACAACGACAGTCACACGTAGCGCCGGCACTTCCTGGCTGGCCCGCAGTGCCCGGCCAGCGGTCGATGCTCGGTACTCGATGGTCGTCGCTCGCTGTTCGTTGCTCGGTGTGGCGTATAATTTAGGGAAATCTCATACCAATTATTGCTGGTCAAAGATTTGTGCGTACGTGTGAGTGCGTGCAAGTGTTAGTGGTGGCATATGTGTGTGTGTGTGTGTGTGCACTTCACCGTAACAATGCCGTACAAACTAACCACAAATTACAAGATTTCAATTAAATACGGTTGCGTGTGTGTGTATGTGTGTGAGAGAGAGTGTGTTGTCTGCTCGAACGTGGCATGCGTGCAAATTTGTTTGCATTTAAAACACTCGCACCTCAGAGCCATAGCTCAATGAATTCAGCAAATATTCCCAAGTGCCTGCGGCGGCTGCTGAATAGCTAAACGCAGTCAAGTCATGGCTTAAATAAGAAAAAAAAAACCAGTTGCCATTGCAATGCAAATTGCTTTATTTGGCAGAAACGCTTTCTATCTATCTACTATAAGTAGATATACAACTGCCAGTGTGGACGTGTGGGTGAGAGCGATATTTCCAAAATATTGACTCAATTTAATTAAACAGTGTTGCCTGATTTATACGACCGGAGAGTTGCTATGTCAGTTGGTAATTTGTGCACGCATCCACAGTGCGTAATTGGGTGTGGTCGCCCATAGTTATACAACTTTTTTTTTACATATTTCATTGATTATGTTATGTGTTTTGAAATCACTCATACGACCAGTTGTGCGCCTGGGGACCTTAAATTGTGCCGCATAAGTATACCAGCTAAGCCGCAGTAAGTGTAAATATTTTGTATGCTATACGCACACAAACACCCATAAATATAATGGTATGCGCCAAATCCCCCATAACGGCATTGACACCACACTGTGATACGAAATCCATATGAACAAAAGTTGAAATGCAATGCAAATCACATCCCGCTGCGCCATTGGAAAATAAAGTAAAAATATTTGCACATTTCTTGAGCTACGACTAAGCTCGCTGGAGAGCTGCCAGCGCTCCAGATAATTGAAAATGAAAAGGAACATACAAGAAAACGACAACGCAAACGAAAACTTGTTCTTATCCAAAAAGCATTTCGATGTGTTGAGAAAAAACTTTCGCCTATGGGAATATTTTTGTTGAAAATCCAAACGAATGCAGGAAATCATTCATAAATGGAAAACACTCATTCACAACACAGAAATTCCGCTATGCACAAGCGTACACACACATACACACACACAGCACACATGCACGTCGATTCCTAGGCGTGTACAGTGTGATGCAAGTTGAGTTTAGAGGTCTCATGGAAAGTCTAGGAAACCTTTTAGAGTTATGTATTTTGTGGTGCATAAATTTTTCATTATTTTTTAATTCATTCGAACACTAAAGTTTGACGGTAAAAACGGGAAAAATTTAAATTAATCAAAGAAATTAAATAAATACAAAACTTAAATTAGAAAAAGGTTTTTTCAATTTTTTTTTTAAGGAAATCGTCTGCTCTGCTCAAAATTGCCAATTATGTGACGAAAAAAATCCTCATGACATAAAGCCGCAGTTATTTCAAACCGCAAAAATTTACTAATAAGTATGGTTTATACAGCGGATAGGTGCGATTATGGGTCTACTCCACAGCGATGTTAGAGTAGCCAGCACATACTGAGCGCTTTGGTTTGCTTGAAAATGTAGCCTAACCTATAGCTGTCTAATTATATTTCAGACACCTTCCGTTCTCCATCCCACTTTGGCCACAGGCCACTGGTTATTTAGTCTTCATGTATGTAAATAATAAATATAAATCAGTCTTGGATAGTTGGAACTTCAAACGTACCTCTTTCAATGCGGAGTTGTAGCAATTTACCAGCTCTGCCATTGTTTGACCGTCTAGAGGCGAAGGTGAAAAACATTGGGTATCCCTCTTTCTGAGACTTTATTTATCTCAGATTGGTTGAAGTATAGAAGCGGCTAAAGTTCGTACAACTATCTGGCGTGCTAGTAAGTTTATAGTTATAAGTATATTCAAATCCTATCCCAGGAGTCCCAGTGGTTGTAGGTTTGATTTTCACTTAAGGTTTGTCCTCAGCACTTTTCTAATTTTTTTTCTATAATTTTCCACTCATTCTAATTTTTTTACAATTTCATCAAAATTACACAGTCTATTACCTAGTTTTTCCTTCCTTCTAATTATTTCATACTCCATCAACATTACTCAGTTCAATTCATTACCGTCTAACAAATTCTTATCTTTCAGACTTCAGTCAGTTGTGAAGTTGATTTGGACGCACAAGTACGCTTTACAAGCAACACAACGTAGCGCTTATCGAATACACAAACCTTCTCTATCAACTCCTACCTATAAATCAGCTAGAAATTTGCAGAGGGTCATTTTATAACTTAGTGAAAAAACAAATTCTCAACATACGTAGGTTTCCCTTCTAGAGAGAGATAGACAGATGGCAGTTCCATCACATAAGACACTTAGCGACAGCTGCATTACCCATCCTGGCAGAATTTCAATTAACTTAACCAACACCCAACATTTGCCTAGTTGAGCCGCTATGCTTCCAAATGAATCAAATAAGAGGAAAATCCTACACAGAGTACACAGGTTCCCTGTTAGTGTATTTTAAATCTAGCAGCCAAGATGATTGCTACTCAACTCATCAGTGCTTAATGTCTCAAACCTGACGCGGAGCAGACGCACAAAAACTGGTCCGTCGTCTTATCATCCTTTACAAAGGCAGAACATAGCCTACTGTAAGATATGCCCACCTTTTCCATGTGATATTTCTATAGAAATAATGAGCCATCATTAAGTCGACCAACTGCCTACAGTCTCTCTTGCATAGATACAGACGAAACTGCAAGCATTGATTTGAGATGATGGGAATTATGTTTCGTTCTCAGCCTATCATGCTTACTTGTGGTATGAAATTACCCATTTGTTAACCCTTTCGCTATTTTGTTGCCATATGGCAACATGCTATTTTGTGGACAACTGCATCCTCTATGGTTGCAAGAATATATTTCTTTGTTGGTCTTTAGAATAGATTGAAGTTTTAGGAAAAATACGAAATTAATAAACTGAATATTTTAGTTTAAAGAAGAGACGTATACACGTTTTTTTAATGGTAGATCTTGACATAGTAAAGGAAAAAGAAGCAGAAAAAATTAGAGAACTTTTTAATTTGACGTTTTCTTTCAATTTAAATACTTTTTTTTTATTTTTGGCTGAAGTAAATGAAGAAATATTCAAATTTTCGTTATGCATAAAAAGTTTTATGTTTAAGTAATTATTACAGCCACAACGATGTGGTTGCTCTCATAGAAAACCACTCTAAAATACAGGGTCTGAGTATAAAAATTATAAAATTTCTTATGGAATGTTGCTAATATAACCACATAGAAGCCTAAAACGCAAAATTAAAAATTGTAACTTTTCACAGAAAAAACCTGTAGCGAAAGGGTTAACAGTGGCTTTAAGGGACGCAGCCAAAATGCACATTTCCTACAAAACCACGAGAAAGAAGCCATTTTCTCTGTGCATTGCGACTCTATTGAGAAGAAGGTTCACCGATTTCGAACGCAAAGTGAGATAGACGCTAGCTTCGCTTCTTCCCATCATTAACTGCTTGGGTGGCTATAAGGATAAAGCTCTGGCAAAACAGGTGTTCTACGCGTTAGTTGCAGTTCAACGGTGAAGAAGTCTCCTTCTTTTTGTCTTCGATGGAAAGACCAAGAACGTCCCATCATCTCTTGGTGTGAACAACTGGAAAAATCTTTTGTGGCAGCCCATAACTCAGTGACAAGTTTAATTGGCCACTTAGTTATGACTAATGAAAATGAAATGAAAATAACACACAAGTCGCACAAGTCTTATAGCGCAGAATGTGCGGTCTGCTGAGATGAAAAAATTTGTATCAATAGTTTTTTTAGTTGGCCAAACGGCCTATGAAAAACTTCAAATTGCCTGATGTATTTGACCAAAAAATTAAAGTCACAAACTGTTATTTTTGATAAATAAAAGTCAAAAGTAACAGCTATTTTTGCTTGAAATGATAAAAGGTTCAAAATAATAGTTAATTTTAAGTTTTATAGTAAAAGTAAAAAATTTTAAAAATTAAAAATTTTAAAGATTTATAATGGTATATTTGAAAAAGTTCACCGAAAATTTTTTCGTTATGCCTATTTTATTTGAAAGTTGTAAAATAACAGTTATTTTCGGTCCCTGCTCAAAACATCAATAAATTAACAAAAATATATAAGCAACAAATTTTTCAAATTCATATTCCGAAAGCTCAAATGGGTTCACCCTGTTCATGGACACAGCAGGGGAGCCACACAACGATTCAGCGCACTGCGCATGGAGATCGTAAGGTGAGGCACAATATTCAGAAGCTGGTAAGCTCGAATAAGTCGGAGTGCTGTTTTGTTTTTTTCACTTATTTTTTTTATATTTTAGCTTTTAATATTTTTGCATTGTTTTTGCTACTCATCATGTGAGCAGCAATGATAATGATAATGAAATAGATGCCAGTGTTTCATCACATATTCAAGACCAACGCCAGACCATGGCAGCTGCCAGCTTACTTACATTTCAACTATGTATATGTAATGTATATATGTAAGTAGGTATCGCGTACAATCAGATAACCTTTGCTCACTCTGTTGCCCGTCCGCAGTCGCTCATTAAGTCAAATCCGCTTAATGCGTGTCATTTGGAAGCTTTGTGTGTGTGTCAATTGAATTTCTGAGGTTTTTGTGCGGGTATGTCTGTGTGTGTGTTGTGCAGCTATTTTCACTCAAACTTTATTATCCGCACTAACTATTTTGTGCGTATTCGAAGAAAAGTAATTTCCGTCCGATGACAATTACGATAAATTACCTACGGCAGCAAACATTACTTTTATTTGAAGTTCATAGCAAACTAGCGAGCAATGGCCATTGGATTCGCAGCTCGAAAAGGTTTATGTCGTTTGGCATTAAATTAAAAACTGCTTATGTGTGAAAACCGGAAATTAATTTCATAATTTACAGCTCGTTCAGTTCAACGGCAGGTGATGGCGCTCACCTACGCGCACGAGACTCATATCCGCTGCGAGCGGCAAATCAACGACGTCTTTTGTCATTTCGTGCGTGCCGTTGCCATCATAATCGTCTCGGGCGCGAAAGACAAAGACAAAGGGCGCGTCAGATTGTGTGCTAATGTGCGCAAGTGTGTGTATGGGCATTAGTATCTATGTGTGTGTGTGTGTGTGTGAGTTGGTACGTGTCGCAAACATGCTTCCGCCAACATGTTGTCGAATGTTAACGCTTCAATATTCGATCCCTTCCGCTGTTAAATGGCATCTTCGGCATTTAGAATTATGGAAATTGCACAAAACACAGTGCTGAGTAATCTTTGTCATGCTGACATTTGCTTCGATTGAAACTGATTGGACTGAATGTGGTGCATTGGAGTTTTGTGCAGTTGCTGCACGTTTGCAGGATTAGCTTTCAATTCACACACAGCATACACACTTCTGACATACATAGATGGGCTTTATTTAAGTATTGCTTAAAGGATTTACTCAAACAGATACCGAACAATGTTATTGTTTTTTTCGAAATGTATTCATGCAATGGGCAAAACCAGCATTGCTTTTGTGAATAAAAACCTTAAATATATGTATGGGCAAAGAAATTATCGCGTACACAAAAAAGGGTCCCAAATCGCAAACCAACATTACAAACCCCAACAAGACACAATTTGCACCTGTTCGCATTTTCTTTTAATTTCATTTATAAACGATGCCTCCGCTACATAGTTGCTGTCGTTTTCGGGCAGTTTATTGTTGTTGTTGGTTGTCATTTGGTGGCCCTTTATTGCGCAAAAGATTGCTTAATTAAACGCGAGGGATTCGAGCACGCAAGACGCAGCTAGCAGCTCGATTGTGCAACAACAACAGAAGCCACAAGCAGCAACACCAGACGACTTGTGGCAAACAACAACAATAACAACACACCCAGCCAGGCAAATACATACACACACAGAGAAAACAATGACAGCAATTTATATTTTCATTTGCATAGATATTAAAAATTTTTAGGAAGCCATTAGTACGGCATCAGTCAAATTATGCTGCTTGCATATAAATTTTTGTTTGTTTGTGTGTGCGTGTGTTATTTCAATAAAAAATATTTTTGGGCACATAACTTGATAAATAATGTGCGTGATATTTGTGCTGCTGACGTGGCAGCCGAAAAAAAAACCCGCGTAATTAGTGAAATTCTGGAAATTAATTGCTATTTTAATTGGTGAATAAAATAATGGGTTCAAAGTGTGCCGAAAAGGGCTTATATGGCTTTATTTGCTAATGTTAGGGACGCTAACAGCGCGGTTGATTTTATTTAAAACATTCCATCTGCAAGAATGTGTAGGTTCTGTTAGGTCAGCTTCGGACATTTAAATTCTTTCGAACTGAAAATAGATCACCTAAATATATAACATTTTCATTAGAAGAACCGTGGGAAAATTAAGCAGAATTCGGAAATTCCGTTTTTATTGACGCTAAAATGTTCAGAACTTATATTTTAATATTAAAAATTTCCCTTTAAATTGCACATTAAACGTAACTAAAAGTGAACGCTCGAAGCATTTTTCTTTGTAAGGCCACACTGCATATTTCAGTGTTAACTTAGGTTGAATAAAGTTCAACAAAATATTAACAACGCGCATTCTAACGCCAACTCTTTCGATCTTTCGATCCAGCAAAATATTACTCATACGCCTTCGTGACGCCTTCGCGCCCGTGCGAGATTGATTGCTGGCGATTGTACATTGTATTAATAGTGCGTTTGTGTGTGTAGTATATGTACATTGTATTGATAGTGTGTGTATGTGTAGTATAAGAGTGTTTGCATTAGTGTGTATATGTTTATGCTGTTCGCAAGCGTAAAATTGTCGAAAAATTGATGTTGTATATGGCTTTCATCTTTCATTAGACTGAATACTCTGCAACTTGAACTCATTAATATAAGTGATTTTCCTTTTGATAGCACAACGCCACGTCAGCAATGTTATCGTTCAATTTGAATTTGAATTGCTTTCACTTATTTCGCTTTGCGTCTGATCGATGATGGCAATTTTTGCACTCGTTGCACATGTGTAAATAATAATCAAATGTTAAATAAATAAACAAAGTAAAATACAAATATGTAAATAATAAAATATGGTATAATGTATACATTTGTATGTAGACATATATATGTATATATGTATGGGAAATTGTGTAGTTAAGAAGTGTTTTTTAATATTTTATAATTGTTTTGCATGTAAACAAATAACAAATAGCATTCTGAAAATATATAACCATTTAGTAAAGACATGATATTTTGATATTTAGAATAAGTAGACTGACCATAGGGTCTGAAGTTTGTCTAAAGTACGTATACCTTTTCTAACCTTTTCTAGACCCTAACATTTTCATCAATACGCAGGTACCCTGGCATCTGCTTAAAAATTGTATGGGAAAAGTTAGAATAATGGCACAAAAGTGTAAAATAATATTGCTAGCTTTAAAACAATTTGACTGACAATTCAAGGTTAAACATTAAACACGTTACATGTTACTCATAACAGATATAGCACGAGTCGTGGTCTTTTTGCTGGCCATAGAAATCCCATTTGAATGCTGATGGTCCTTGCAGAAACGAACTTAAGTGTATCCGTGCGCTGAGAATTACTTTGATATCGTTTTTAATGTAAAAATTGTGATAACAAAGGCATTTAGTCTCTTCATGATTACAATTGCTGAAGAAATTTTTTTTGAAAATTTAGCATTTTGTCATGTTGAAAACTCATCTATAAACACAGCGTTTGGCCACCGTGTCGTGCAAGTTTTGGTAATAAAATATGTTAGCATTTGATCCATAACATCTATCGGCTTTTGTACTAAAGCCTGATCCTAAGTGTGTCTCGGACAGAGCCAGCCACCATAGCCAAACTACTCAAAAGCATCGACATCTGATTTATTGCAGTCACTCAACACTGTTTTGTCGTGGTGCATACTTGCATTATTGCATTAGTTAGCATTATTCATGCAAACAAAATGTCTAGTCAGATGCGAGTTAGCTGGTGTTAACTTGTACTAACCAAAGAGAATTGGTTTTAAATAAATATTCCGCCAGTAGGTGCCTAAGAAGTAAATGAGTTCTTCCGTGTTCATGAACAAAGTTACGTATCAAAGGTTTTACTACTTTTGCTTCTACTTAGGCTTCACGTTGTCTTCTTGACTTCTAGAAGCGATTTCTTCTGTAAAAGAAGACCGTCAAGTCGTTGACATAGATCGAATGTACTAAATTCAATTTAACTTTAAATACAATTTTACACACAAACATTGAATTTGGTTTATTACATTTTTAAATATGCCTGATTTGATTTAAAATTTTAACAAATAAATTAACTCTGCAATATGAAGTATGGTTTTTCTTTGTATTTTTTATGATATTACTTGTCAAAATGAAGTAGTGGAACTACCTTTTTTTTGTATCGTAGTATTTTGCATGAATCTAAACATTACGTTAAAAAATCGGTTGTGAAAATGGTTGAAATTGATGGTTGATTAATTTTCCAGAAGATACCACAAGTATCAGCATAATCTTTTATTGGCCGAAAGTTGCATATTTTTACCTCAAGAATACATAAAGTAGCTTCGTATAAACAGAACCAGAGACATTCTTGTAGGCAGAAAGGTTAAACAAATATTTGATGTTGAAAAGAAAAATAAATTGACGAATGTTCTTAAATAAATTATAATAAATATATTTTAAATAAATTACAAATTTTAAATAAAATAAATTTAAAAAAAATATAAAATAATTAATTAACTAAATCATAAATAAATTTAATAGAATTAATGTAGTTTTTTTTAATACAAATCAATAAATGGCAAGTACAATAATTCATTCAGTTTATTGAAATCGTATTCCATGTACAAAAACTGAAGATGGTTTACTCTGTATGTGAAAACAGCATGAAAGTAGTTAAAGACTTTTGAAGAAATTTAACCGCTGTCAAACTTTCTGTCTGAATCAGTACGATCTGAGCCACAGAGACTAGTCAACAGCCGGGTTTACGCTTTGGCTCTGAAGGCAATAAATCGATTTGTCAAACCTTTTTTCTAGGTACACATTTTGGTATAGATTTCGATGTATCAAATAATTTTTTAACAACTTAATGAATTTAATGAATTAAAAATTATTGGAAAAATATAAAATTTACAAAATTATTAATTTCAAAGCAATGCACAGTGATTCGACTCCATACAACCGCGGGACAAAATTAGAAGAAGTGGTCGGTTCTTCATAAAATTTGGTATACTAGTTAATCATGGTCTGCTGAATTGAAATCTCTATTTTGTTTTTCTTAAACTTTTGCAGTTTGGCAATGCCTAAGACTTAATTTTTCAAATTTCGTCATTTTTGGAAAGCTATAGCACCAAATGTGTTGGCTAGATTTTTCAGATTTTACATTTAATCGGTAACGTCAACATTGATTATTCCAAAGAGCAACAGAAATTGTATCGGGACCCTCTGGTTTGCAATAAAAACGATAATAATAAATGTATGTTTTGCATTTTTGCAGATTTTATCATTTTTCGTGCTAATTGCATACTTTTAGGGATAAATAAAATAAATTTTGTCGAAAAATACGTGTTTAGACCACTATTCAAATTGAATTATTTTCTGAGATCGGAAGATATCGGAGGATACAATTACATTATCCGACAAAGAAAGAATGCTTCTTAAAATAAAAAAATCCAGAAACATACTTTCACATACTTTTTAGATATTTTCGTCTAAGTTTTACCAATTTTCAGATTTTTAACTTAGACAAATATTTTGAATTAAAAGTGAAGTAAAAGCCTACGCTTTGCAAATTTTGGGAAAACATTAAAAGCGAAAATGGCCACATCATTTCTTATTCTATATTAAAAGTTTAAGCAACTTTGTGCCAACCATGTATTTTTAAAATTTTTTTTACTCAATAGACTAAAAAACAGAAAATATGAGTTTAAATTTTTTTGTGAAAAAAGTTTCAATTTTGAGCCGCTTTTGCTCAGACACTAATTGATTTTTTGCACAGATTTTTCTGGTTTTCTGAGTTGGAGTTTTTTCTTTCAAATGACATCAAAATCGTTAAATTCTGAGACCATACATTTTTTGAATTTTGTCTATGGAACGAATCAGTGTGCAATGCCTTGAATTATAAGGCTCGCATTCACATTGACGAGTTGAGTTCACATATCAAATGGTAAGCTATCGATTTTTATTTTCACAGCAAAAGTTAACCATCGGTTGTTGGAGTATTTACTGAACACAAACAAACAAACACGATGATTTGTTGCGTTGACCTCTAAATTTTCTTATCAAGAATTTGCACTATTAAACTGAAACTTTTTGTATTTCATTTCAGTGAAAATGGGCCTAAGAAACAAAAAGCAAAAAACAATAAACTGTTTCTCTATTGATAAACTTATTCTTAAAGAAAACTATATATACAGACATCATATCTAAACCAAATACTCGTCTCTACATACAAAGTTATACTCTAAACTGCACTACAATTGGATTTAACTAAACATAAAATACATAAGTTACCCCAAAAATTACTTTGAAATTCATGCCACAATAATTCACAAGTTAAACACTTTAACTGGGCCAAATTATTATTTATTGTGAAACATTTTGTTGGCCTACAAGTGTTTGTACCTTAACGACCAGCGCACAGTGCATAGTGTCGCACCGTCTTAGCGGCAATGCAAATGCGAGACGATACGAAAATGCTGCCGCAATCGCCAAAGTTGGCGCACAAATTCTCATTTGCGACTAATTGGAATTGATTGCTCGTACATTGCTCGCCTAGCGACGGCGTAGGAACATATTACAAAATTTAAGGCCTCCTCCTACAAGATGCCGACATTAGCACACTCGACACTGGAGTACTACACACATACACACACACACTGACACACCAAGGCGACGACTTCGGTGTTGGCAGTGGTGGCTGACGACTGGTTCAGCGAGTTGTGTGGTGCTGTCATTGTGGCAGTCCGGGCGTTTGGCACAAGCTCGTTGTGCCATTGTTGTGCTGTGTGTATTTAATATTCACGAACCCGCGCCTCCGCTCCCCAAAAGCAGCGGACAAAGCAGCTCTTGTTTGTTGAATTATGCCTGCGGCAGGTTAATGCTAAAAAATGCGCTATTTGTGCCACTTTTTCATAATTTTTTTTATTGGAGGGCGGAAGTGAATAGAAAGGGAGCGGGGTCAAACGCACACTTTTGTTTGGTAAATATATCTTAATAACTGCAGAAATGCTTACTGTGGGCACTGCGTACAGGTGTGCCGGCGCACAATGACAGCACTGTTCAAATGCGCTTCATGAAAAGGAAAATTCGCATAAAGCACTATGGAAAATGAGTGAGAGAAAATATGGAAAATATGAAAGGACTTTTTTGATTTGGCAAATTGGCTTAAAATGTTGAAAATACACTAAATTCGAGTGGAGTTAAGATGGATTGAAATGCAAGCTTAGAGCAATGCAATGGATGTGTAAGTGTCTTCTTAAAAGTTTTTTCTTCGAAAATTTCAAAAAATGCTATGCAAATAAAATAAAATTGAAATATATATATAGTCGATACAGTCTATACAGTCGATTTCATGCGAAAATTCATGGCAACCATACAATTCTTAGACTACTTAACAATCGTTGATAGTACACGTGGGGTACAGTTTCTTCCTTTTTCTCACTCAGGCAGCCGCAACAAATGGCCAGTTCTGCGAATCGTAGTTTGTTGACATCACTGTGACAATTCTAAGTTGACTGTTGTGGGTAAACGACTTCTCTGAAGCAGCTAAGCTGAAGGTCGCTGAGTTGTGTGATTGCAGTATAAATATTTTTCTTCTGCCACATTTTATTCATTCAAGTTCATTCTAGAAAATGTAATTTTTAACAGTAAGCCATAAATGTTCTACATTGACAACAAACGTACGTTTTTTTTTTAACGTTATTATTCAGAAATCAAAGAATGACAGGCAATGAGGCAAACTACAGAAAATATTTTGCATGCTTTCCATACGTTTGTATGTACATGAAAACTACTACAAATATTAAACTTTGAAAGAGTCTTTATTAAAAATTACATTCCTCTAAAAATTTTGGACAAATAAATCGATAAGAAGTCATTGCCGATAAGATAAGAAAGGACAATTGCGTATATTTATTTGCGTTTTTTATTTACTTATTCATCCTTTCAAGATTTATTGAGTTTAAATTCGATTTGTTACCTCGAAACGCGCTTAATTCTCTAATTTCCTAATAATTCTAAAAGAAAAGTGCCCAAAAGTTGCCCAAACCCACCAAAATTCTAAAATTCTGTGTGCGCTATTACAACTAACAGACCAAGCAATCTCATAGAACGATGATTTGGATATGGAAATCAAATGAAATTTTTATATCAGCTGTTTTTTCTTTAACCCTCTTCCTTAGCACTAGAATGCCCAAGGTAGTCATTTTGACTACATTAAGGTCTTTTATAGTAATTAACTTTTATTGCATCGCATTCTAAAAAAAATTATCGTTCGTCGCTTTTACTAATTTTTAAAGCTAAATGGAATAAATAAATTAAAGATATTGTAAACAAATGTTTTACCCCAATTTTGCAACGTTTAGGGGTCATTTTGACTACCTATATAAAATTTTTAGCAAAAGTGAATTTCTTACTGACAAATATGCATCTTCAATTGTGAAATATGAAAAATTCAAATAATTACAAACATTAAAAAAAAAAATAATAATATCATAGTAGGCTGTGACAATTCCAAAGTTTTCCAATCCAAAATTCACTCACAAAATTCATTTCAAAGTATCCGTACACAAACAGAACTATTGTTGCATTGAAACTTATTCAAACGTCACAGACAGTATGGATTTTTTTATTAACCCTTCGCTGCATGGCATTGCATTTGGAAACTATTCTATTCACCATTGTCCAGTCGTTCATTCTTTAGTTGAATCTTTTATGTTAAAACATTTGATTACTAACGGAATTTTGCGAATAACATTGAAAGTATGTGCAAAAGAATCGAAAATCCAAATGTTTCGATTTGGTGAAATAATTTTGGTTATTGATGGTGGTAGTAGACAACACTAAAAAATAGATAAAACCGACTTTCATTTTGGCGGTAGCGCTCTCACCAGGATACGGAAAATGTCCGCAAAACTTCTTTCATAGATAAAGGAACTCAACAAAATGTCATTGTTACGATCAGAACTTAACAAGCAACAAGAATTATATGACAAAAATGTGTTTGCTTCACGGAAATTAAATCATGCAACGAAGGCTGACGTTAGGATTTTTTTTTAAAAAGGACTTTGAAATTTCAAGGATATGTTTATTTAAAAAAATTATTTTAAAAATTGAGCTCAATGTAGAATAACAATATTGGTATCAAATGAAAGAGAAAAATCCTTAGAATCTTATATATTTGTTTTATAGAGAGAAGTATTAAATTTTGTATAACTTAAACTATTAAAGTTAGAAGGACGAAATTCAAGGATGTCGTAGTGTACATATCAGTCCTCAAGATATATTTTTTTTCAAAAAAAAACCATTGGAAATTTCCAAGGATATTCAAGGATAAAGTTTTAAAAGGACATTTTCAATACCTCTTCGTCCTTTTGCACCAAAACATTAAATAATCTAAGATTATAAGGATTTTTCTCTTTCATTTGATAACCATATTTTTATTCTACAAGGCGCTCAATTTTAAAAATAATTTTTTGAAAAAAACGTGTCCTTGAAATTTAAAACTCCTTTAAAATAAAATACTGACATCAGAGAGAAAAACTAAGACTGCGGTTTTGAGTTCATTTGGACCCTAGTTTCGGGAGTGTATAAATGTTTTCATGTGCATTGAAATTTTTTGATTTTCGTCGCATGGTTTTATTATGTTTTGATCCCGTGATCGGATTTTGCCAATGCCGGGATTTTTTTGAACTAAAATTATCCGGTATTGCAAACCCTAATACATGTATGTACCCTAATACATGAAGACTTTTTCCAGGGGTTTCAGTCCACTTTCTTTGTTTCACTTAAATTAATGTATTCCCTCCATAAATCAAACCAAATCTGACCAAAGCTGCAATGGAAACACACAAAAAACCTCAATAGAGTTCGAGGTTATCACCTGTCATTACACACATGGCAGCCACAATGGACGATGAGGGCTAGGCCACCTAGTCAACAAAGTCTGCTAAAGTTATAAAAACCATTTCTTATCCAAATGGATGCATATTTTGTCTGAGTACAAAATTAGCTTAATTGTTGCATTACGAAAAAAATTAAAAAAAATTTCTTCACAAGCTCTGATTGTACGCGCCCACATACTCATTTGAGTAGAAATAAGTCGGCGTATTTATGACTTTATTTGCCACATTAGTGGCATTGTGTTGTGGCATATAGTCGAACTGAGTACAGCAACAAAACCGCAACGCCTCTCAATCGGCCACACACAAATCGCCCAACACAAACGCCAAATGAACACCGCATAAAATTCATACGCTGACGGGTACATACTCGTAAATACCTCGCCGTCCCACCTACTCTGCTATTGTCTGCGCAAAAGTACTCGTATGTGTGGGTGTGTACGCACTAACAGTTGCTGGCAGAATGCTTGCGACATTTTAGTTGTTGTTTCTTGTTGTAATTTTTCTGTTTTGTATGCGTCACGGCGGTCCATCCAGCGCTGTCTTTCGTTGGTGTATCGCGCTGGCGTTGTTTCCATCTGCCAACAACTGGCCCGGCAGCAGTTTGGACAGACAATGTTATGCGTTTTGTGTGTATATGTATTGTCAACTTTCATATTTTGTGAGTGTGTGTGTGTGTGTAGCATAAGATGTCTCTGTCCATTGCTGATGCTGATAAATAGAATAGGGAATTAAACACAAATCAAATATTCCCTCACTCACTACACTCAAGTATACGTATGCCTGTGTGTGTGTGTGTGTTTGTATGTTTGTATTAGAGTATTTTGGTGTGTGACCGAAAATGTCTCGTTGTTTGCATTAAATTGACTTTGCTTCATTTCTTAAATCTCAATTCAATTTCAGTTGTCATACACATTTTAGTTTGCTACTTCTTGTCGCTTTGAATGTATGTGGATGTGTGTGTGTGTACACATACACATGTATTGATTGAAAACGCAAACACTCCCACCAGACATTTTTTGTTGCCGGCAATAAGAAAACGAGTCGCCCCGGCAACAAATTTATCGCCGGTAATATCGCCAACGTATCGATTTCGTATCACCAGTCGTTCTAAAACGTCCGCCGAAAGCAACTCGCCGTGACGAGTCGTTTTCTTATCGCCTTGACGAGTCGTTTTCATATCGCCTGGACGATTCGTTTTTATATCTAAATACATCATATTGTTTGGAAAATTATCAATATATAAAAAGTCAGTCAGTTTTGGTTGGGATGGAATTTCATTTGCATACAAAGATTCAATGTTGCTCTCATTGTTTTGAGCTTGAATCAATGCTGTTGATCAATGAACCGTCGGCGAATGAATACAAATTTTTTAAATGCGATCAATCTCACTGAAATACAAAGCATATCAATTCGATATTTCAAAGTCCTGGAAAACAAGGTGTTTTTGGGACATGTTGCTAATTTGTCGCTGTGGAAATAAATCGGCGAGTCGCTAATTTGTTGCCACTGACGATTGTTGCCTATTTCTCACATTTTGCTTGGTGGGCTATTATTTCAGTTTATTTGTGCTTTTTCGTATGTACATTAGACATGATTTAGTGTTGTATGGAGATTCTTAATAATAGGTTCTCGATGCTCCGAACCTCTTATTTTATGCGGTTGGGTGAACAAGTGCACGAGCCAAACAATTTTGGTGCTAGAGTGGGGCTAATTGGTGTCGCATCGAGGTCAAAGTTCACAAAAAAGCTGGGAAATTCGACGAGCAATTCGCTGGTACAGCTGGTTAGAAGTTGCTCTTAGAGGGTTAAAATCTATGACCGACCAAACTAGTTTTCTCTAGTGAACATTTATTTAAAACATATTTATACCCTATCTCCAACACTTGATGAGGCTCCCATACAAAATGGTTATTTTTATAAAATAGGCTCCCACTGCTCCCAGGCTGCCTCCATACGTGTCAATTGTAAGACCGACACTCAGTTATTTTCCATTCCGAATGTTTCTTCCAAACATACCTACCAGCTATCTCCAAGTCTTAAGGGGGCTGCCATACAAAACTGGCCATTTTCTATGCAATTGGCCCCCACTTGTAAATGTATTAGTTAAGTAAGCGAGAAAACATCGTATCTCGAAAACTACTGAACTGATTTAAATGATTTATTCAGCGATTGCCAACATTATTGAGTAAAAAAAAATACAAAATTAATTAAGTGTTAAAAGTTCACCACCAGAGGGCGTCTCCCATATGATACGAGTTTTGAGGTTGTCAACTTTTGGGTTTCTACAAAGCAAAAATCAAAATGCATTGTAAATGTATACATATATATGCATATGTGAATACTTAAGCGACTTTTTTTGTCTGACTAAATATTGCATTGCATTGTTTTAGCCCAGTCGATAGCATTTATATTTCTTTAAATTTATTTGTTAATTGAATTAATGTTTGAATTCGTATTTGTTTAGCTCTTTTGAATCATTCACC
Organism: Melieria crassipennis; assembly: GCA_963668005.1. Lineage (NCBI taxonomy): Eukaryota > Metazoa > Arthropoda > Insecta > Diptera > Ulidiidae > Melieria > Melieria crassipennis. Next base: position 104,284,493 of record OY764962.1, on the reverse strand, counting down.
TGAATCTTCAGATTTTGTATAAAATGTATGCTTAATGCAAAATGTTATTAAACAATCACGCAATATTTTTGCATTTCGTATTTTGATATAACTTTTTCAGTTAAGGAGTGCGTCGTTAAAAATTGTGATATGCAATTTTGCTAATAACTTCGTTAATACAAATTTAATTCAAACTTTCCTTGATCAGGTGAGCCATGAAAACTCTGTCATTGAATAGTTTATGCCCATTTAGAGCATTGATTGATTTAATGATAAAATGGCTTCAGATAATTGGATAAAATGGCTTCTGGCTTCTACCCAGAAAATTAACGAAGAAACAATGAAAGCCCTCATGAGGGGTATTCCAGAAAAACTTAGAAACTTTACCCTTGAAAATGTATTATAATTTTTTTCTAATAAACTCAAAACTCTACATAAAAGACTTGTTAAATAAAACCAAACTTTTAAAAAATTGGACTAGTGGTTGCTGAGATGTTTTTATATTTCGATGTCACAATTTTTAATGAAGCACTCCTTATTCCTTAAAAACAAATGTATTGACTTGATGCATTGTCGATCCTTTGTTTGTCTGGTTGGTGTCAGTTAAACCTGCCATCACTTCAATCAGTCAACTCTACGTCGCACTATTCGTCATTTGTTTGGGCACCCGTTTTTTTATAACTCAACTCAGTTAAGCTTCATATATGAACTTTGTGCAAATTTCAGTTTATCTATTCTATGTTTGTCTGTCAATCGCCCGCCAGCACTTCGGTCAATGCGCTCTCGCTATTCATCATTTATTTAGTTGCTAGTTTCCTACTATCTCAGCGAGGCTTCAGTTGCATATTTATGTAAAATATTAACTTGATTCATACTTCTGTTTGCCGAACGATTGTCTGCTCAAGCTGTGAATCGACAATTAATCATATCTTTTTATCCATGCAAAAGAGATCTTAATGTGTGGTGAGCTGTCAGTAATGAAATCAACATCAATATCTGCTCAAGTAATATAGTTTACTAGTAATTTAATGAATCCACGCTGTGGCGAGCTTCACGCCTTAAAGACCCATTTGCTGCATCTAAACCTTTTACTCTTTTCATCATCAGTCCTATTTTGGTAATAGGCACTGAACATGAGAAAAAGTAATAAATAAATAATATAAATAAATTCACAGTTCCCAACGGTCTTGAACACGCACAATGTATGAGTTGTTAAAGTCAAATTTTTACGCTCGCTGGTATTTTTCTATATATTTTACATCACTTTTAGTGCCAACCAAAACAATGAAATAATTATCATTTCATGGCATTTTCTCGGTTAAATGTCACTTTGCATTTAAATATAGCAGATTTGCTATAGCTGACTGCTCCATTTTAGGACCGCGTCCAAGTCGAAACTAGAACTGGTTCAGCGTTTTGATTTGTATTAGCAATGAAAGAAGCGAAATGGGACCAGTCAACTGTACGCACAAAACAATATATACCTATATACACGCAAATGTAAATATATATATATATATGTATGTACTTTTGTATGTGCGTATCCACAGTACATATGTCGAGGGAAAAGCACTGTTCGTGGCCAGCGAAAAGAACAAGTTGTCATATTATTTACAATGTGGTTGGCTGCCTTTTTTCACTATCTCACAGCTCTATAAAGAATATGCAAGGTATAGTAGCAACAACAACAACAATAACAACAACAACAACAACAAGAAAAAAACAACAATGAGAAAATCTATGCAGCATAAAGCAAAGCAGCACATAATCAGCGACGAACTTGATGACCAGCGCTGTACATTGAAACCAGCAATATACATAACAGCAGCAGCAGCAACAACAACAACAACAACAACAACAACAACAACAACATCACCAACTACAGTTAATGGCGCTCTTCATGCGGCCGCAATGCCACTGTCCTTGCGCAGCTTTTACTGTGCCCATTCAATACATTTCAATGATGCTCATTGTTGGCGAAGCATTATTGCGAGACTGCGGTGCTGTCAATGCGACGCAGGAGCGGTTGTGGGTGCGGGCCAGGCCGCATACAGCGCCTTGAACACTCGAATTGAATACTACCACCGGGCAGCCTGCAGCATCTCTGCTTCAGCGCATCCGACGCAGACGTTCGCTGTCCGCTGTCGTTGTTGAAATTAAGTTTTGCTCGCATTCGCGCGTCTTGCAGTCAGTTGCCTTTGTGTTTGTATGAGTGTGTGTGTGTATGTGTATGTATGAGTGTTTTTCTGTGTCCATGTATTGGTATGTATATTGCTTTGTTTAGCTGGCGCGCATAGTTCTTGTGTTGGCGTTGTTTTTCTTCGCTGGTTTTAATTTATTTGCCTTTAGTTGCGCGCCACAACAATTGTAGTGACTGTGCTATTTTTTATTGTTTTTGTTGCTCTGCCCTGTGCACCACTTGAAGCGTAAATATATAAATCGCCATTTTTATTTTCGCTCTGCTGTGAGTTTTGACGGCGCTTGTGCGCGCTTCTACACTCAACACACACAACAAACAGTGCAATGATATCAAGATTTTTTCTATGTATGTGTGTGTGCGCATGATTATCTGTGCATTGTGCTGCTGATCTTCATATGTGTGTGCATGTGTGTGTGTGTGATGTGTGTTTGTATATGCGAGAGATTTACTTTTATCACATAATAAAAAGCAATTTTCTGCTCGTAATCCGTATGTAATTAGAATTTATTACAATCTTAATCGCTGCGAATTAAGCGAATTTTTATTATAAAGCACTGAGAGTAAGACAAAAGTTGCATAACAACTTCCAATGCCGGCCGTAATGTAATTTCTCATTCCAACTTACCGGCATTTCGGGCGGCCCTACTGACCTCATGTCTTAAGTGTTTGTCGTGCGGTATATGTGAATGTCGATTAAACGTTTTACGTTTGAGACTAAGTAAAAAGAAATTGCTCATAAACCGATAAGAGTCGCTGGAATATGAACTGTGCGCGCAGCGAGCTGAAGTTGAGTAAAGTTTCTTGGGTACATGAGTGACGCAGGACCGTCTGACTCTGCAAACAAGAGTGGCATTTAAAAAAAAAAAACTCTAACTCTACTTTTATTCGTTTCAAAAAGCATAACTAGGAAAATATGGCTTACAAATATTGAACTAAAATAGGGAAAATTATCAAAGTTATAGAGACTTGAAGACGCCATGGAATCTGTGAATGAAACTTGTAAATAATCGTATTTTCGTGTTTAATATATAAACATTAATTCTTTTTAAACTGGAACTCTTACTTAACTTACTTAACTGGCCATAACAACCCGTTATCGGGTTACGGCCTGCCGCAAAACTTCTCTCCAGGCGCCTCTGCTTCGCGCGCGCCTTCTCCAGTTGGTCACACCAAGAGATACCAGGGCCTCTTCCACTTGGTCCTTCCACCGGAGACATGGCCTCCCTCTTCGCCGTCGACCTCCAACCATCGCATCGAACACCTTTTTCGCCGGAGCTTCGTCGTCCATGCGGCAGACATGACCGAGCCAGCGTAGCCGCTGGATGTTAATTCGCTGTGCTACGTCCATGTCCTTATACAGCTCATACAGCTCGTTATTGGTTCGTATGCGATAGTCGTCACCAACACGAACAGGGCCGAAGATTTTGCGAAGTACCTTCCTCTCGAACACTCCAAGGGCCGCTATGTCGTTTCGTGTCATTGTCCATGCTTACTGGAACTGGAAAACTGGAACTCTTGCAGATTTTAAAATTTCAGACAATTCTAAATTGATAAACATTTCGATCGAATTTGTTGTCAAATTTATAGAGACTTGAAGACGCCATGGAATCTGGGAATGAAACTTGTAAAGAATCTTATTTTTTTGTTTAACAATAATTCTCTTCAAACTTTAATTTTTACTTTTATTCGTCTCAAAAAGTATAACTAGGAAAATATGGCTAACAAATATTGAACTAAAATAGGGAAAATTATCAAAGTTATAGAGACTTGAAGACGCCATGGAATCTGTGAATGAAACTTGTAAAGAATCTTATTTTCTTGTTTAATAAATAAACATTCATTCTCTTCAAACTTTCATTTTTATGAACTCTTGCAGATTTTAAAATTTCAGACAATTCTAAACCGATAAACCTTTTTAATGAATTGGTTGACTTTCGAAAATATAATGAAAACGTACTTGAAAACATATCCATTCAGACGCTAAAAGGTTGATATATATAACCAGTGGCGTACGCAGAATTTTATTTGGGGGGTTTCTAACACAACTTTCGATCCTAGGTGGGCAGTGAGGAAGCAAAAGTCCACTTAAGGAGTGCGTCATTAAAAATTGTGACATCGAAAAATGAAAACATCTAAGCAACCACTAGTCCAATTTTTGAAAAGTTTGGTTTTAGTTAACATGTCTTTTATGTAGATTTAAGAATTTATTAGAAAAAATTTATAATACATTTTCAAGGGTAAAGTTTCTAACTTTTTCTGGAATACCCCTCATGACGGCTTTCCTTCGTTCCTTCGTTAATTTTCGGGGTAGAAGCTAGAAGCCATTTTATCCATTTCTCTGAAGCCATTTTTTCATTAAACATTCAATCAATGCTCTAAATGGGCATAAACTATTCAATGACAGAGTTTTCATGGCTCACATGATCAAAGAAAGTTTGATTTGAATTTGTATTAACGAAGTTATTAGCAAAATTGCATGTAACAATTTTTAATGACGCACTCCTTAGGCCATTAAGGTCCATTGTGATATCACAAAGAGTCGAGAATGAGACCGCTCACTCATTAAACCAGTTTTCGCTTCTCAGGGAGCCTAATAAACTTTTGATTCGAATACCATTGGAAACCCTTTTTTCCACCCAAAATTTTTGCAAGATACAATTATTTGGAAAGGGAATTAACCATTTGTATAACTTATTTTTAACAATCAGAAATTAAATCTCAACTCTAATTCATATTCGAAACGTATAACAAACGTCTTTTAAACCAACCGAACCACGTTTTATTGTTTTTCTCAATTTAAATTTGCTTTCACTACGTTTCGTTTTTGTGGTCTAATATTTGCCGCAGCGATGCTTATTTTAATTACTTTTCTCAACACTGTGGCAACTACAAACGGCACAAAATATACACTATTGGAAAAACGTATTTTTGTGCTCATTGTTGGAAGAAGCTTCTTCATTATTGCAATCTGCGTGTAAGTTGCAAACGAAAATACATATCCAACGCACAAGTTGTGTTTTGTTATTTAATTAAAATCCACTTGCGCAACTTCTCGCAAAAGCTGCACTCCATTTCATTTCATTAACATTAACAATTAAACAAAACTGCAGCAACAACAGAAAAAATACACCATGAAAATGCACATATTTAGCATTGGTAGGAGGCAGGACAAAGCAAAAGCTAAACGATTCCTGCCAAATAATTGCGACCATCAGACGTGGACCGTTTGTCGACTGAGTCAACTAACACACAAAACTTAGGTTACGTTTGAAATTGAATTAAGAGTTTATTAGCACAACTGAAGGCCAGCATACACACACACACACGCGCACGCGTACGCACAGTTACATTTATATTTAAACAATTGTTATAAACGAATGCGTGTGTGTGTGTGTGTGTGTGTCGGTGCAAAGCGTTGCGTGGGCGTCGATCTGCGATGCAGATAAAAGAGCATAGAATCCGAACGCCGTTTGTGCTGTGGCAAAAGTTTTCACCTATGCGAAAAGTTTTGCGCTGTTTGAATGTGGAACGAGTACACCGCATCCCACAAGTAAACAATTGGCAGGCATTGTGGGTACGCGCGCAACGCTGGTGAGGCATTCAATTTACATAGTGGAATGTTCCGCTCTTTGTTTAGTTGTTGGTCGAGCAACTACGTTGCACCGGTTTGCCTTTTGTTCCTATTTTCTGTCCAGAATAGATACAAATGTATATACAGTCAAGCAGAAAATTCGACCCAAAGAAAATTAATGAACTAAAGGTGGCAGTTTATTGTTGCTGTTGAGTAAAAACATTTGTTCGTAAATAAAAAAAGTTCTGAAAAATTGAAACAAAATGCAAACCTATTAATAAAGTGATCATTTGAAAGTTCTGTTTTTTAATTATTTTTATGTTTAATAAATACTTATTTGTATAAAAAATTAAAACTTTAAAAATTAAATTAAAAATTCAGAATAATCAATAATTAAATTTTTCAAATATGAAAATTTTATGCAAAGTTTTTTCTCTACATAGACGATTTTAGTTTTAACTTTTTTATTTTATGCACATTTTTTTTAAATGCGAAATTGTGCTTCACTGCACACAACAAATTATTAGCATATGAAATTCAATTTTGAAAACTTAAATTAAAATTAAAAAAAAATTAAAAAACATTAAAAAAATGTTTTCTTTAAATAGTAGGTATAAAAAATAAAAACTTTAAAAATTAAACTAAAAATTCAAAATCAATAATTCACACTTTAAATTTGAAAATTGTATGCAAAGTTTTTTCCCTACATAAATGATTTTATTTTTAACTAAAAAATATACACATTTTTTTAAATCCGAAATTGTGCTTCACTGTACACAAAAAATTATTACCATATGACATACAAATTTAAAAACTTAAATTAAAATTATAAAAATCTAAAAACTAAAATAAAATTTGAAAATTATATGCAAACATTTTTTCTCTTAATAGTTTATTTTAATTTTATTAAATACATTTTCGGAATGAAAAAGATTGTCCTATGATATAAAAAATGTTCGTATATAAAATAAAAATTTTAACAATATATTTGTTTATTATTTATTCTATTATATTTTATGTTTATTATTTATTCCAAAAATATTTTTTTCCAAATTCGAAAATTCTAGACAACAATTTTTATAGACCTACATATATATTTATTTATAGATAATTATTTTATTTGATTGAAGCATTTTTAGCATGGAAAGGCTGTCACACGGTGTTAAATACTGTTCGTATATAAAATACAAATCTGAAAACAATAAATTAAAACAAAAGAAAATTTATTATTTTCAAACTTTTTAACTCTATGTTAACAATTTCTTCTCTGGACATATTAATTTTTTATAAATAAATTTTTGGAATAGAAAATTCTGCTTCACGGTATACAAAAAGCTATTCGCGGTATACAAAACAAATCGGAAGAATTAGATTAAAATTCAGAAAAATTAATAATTTTTTAAATTTGCTATTTATGTTATTTAAAGAATTTTTTCTTTAGATATTTTTAATTTTAATAATACATTTTCGGAGTAGAAAAAAATTTGCAGTATAAAAAACATTCGTTAATAAAATTCTAATCTTAAATAATAAATTAAAATTCCAAATAATCAATAACTTTTTAAATTAAAAAATTTTATGTATGTAGATACATATTTTCGTTTTTAATGAAAACATTTTTAGAATGAGAAAGTGCCATCTCACGGTATGAACAACTGTTTGTAAGTGAAATGAAAATCTTTCAGATCGGTAAATAAGCAGCAATGTACACAAATTAGTTTGGTTGTTCAAAAATAAAAGTTCAGTTGTTTCGAGCTCAGTTGTTTCGCCAACACGAATCGAAACAGAATCGGCTACTCACCATGATGTTGTTTGGCGTATTATGTAATGTCTGCAACTAAGTAGACGAAATTCTCCATCGAATACATACACACAACACTAAGGTATAGTAAGTCTATATTAAAAAATATTTTAGCAAACGTACTTTTATAGTTAAAAAACTTGTGCTGAATGAAATGCTTATCCAACGACAATTTAAACTGCGTTATCGGTAAAATGTTATATTTGAAAATGCAAATTTTCCCCACAAAACTTGTTCAACGCTGTTCAAAAATTGAAGAAACGCCAAAAAGGCGCTTTCACTGCCACTAACAACTTTTCAAACTACCGCAGAAACAGTTTGCATAATTCAGCTGTCAAAGTCTATGCGTGGATTTTGTTGCTTTTTTCGTTACGCTTACGCGTTTCTTGTATTTCGGTTTTTTGTTTTGTTTTTCGGGTGTTGATCATACGAAAATTTACATAGAGATTAAAATTTGGTTCCGTTGATGCTTTAACCCTATGAAAAAATATCACCGGCTGCGGGCTCAACTGTGAGCGAATAAATTTAATTTGTGTGTATTGTTGTTGTTGTTTTTTTCATGCAAGAACTTAAACTTGCGTTAGAAAATACTTTGATTTAAAGAGCTCGAAATGCAAGAACCAAAATAAGAAATTAAGTAAAGTAAACTTGACGTGCATAGTTTGAACAGTTGAGGCAGTCACAGGGAAAAATTAAAATATTTAAAGAGTGTTGAATGTTGTTTTATGGTTTGTAGACATTTATAGTATAAAGGAATTAAATGGACAATATATTAGGATAAACATTACGACTAATTTCTTCCGTGTAGAAGGGAGGCTTCTGTGCGTCAGAAAAGAAATTTTCATAGACACATAGAAAGGTTAGGTTAGGTTATGGAAGCGTTGTGTGCGGTATGCATTCCCACTCGGAGACACAGTTGGATTCATTGTGATTCCATTCAATTTAGAATCCTGTGCCCCTTCCTATGTGTTGGGAACTCTCTTGATCCAGACAAGATCTGTTAGAAACCATTTGATCTTGGCGAGGAAGTTGTGTACATTGGTAATCTGCATTGAAGAACCTCGCTTCAAAAGGCGAAGCCTTTATTCCTGTAATGAGGGACAGTGGCTTATCATGTTTTCCATTGATTCCTTTGCATTTCCGTCTTATAAGAAATAATGCTGCAATGATCTTTGATTATCCCTGTGACCATGCGTATAGTATGTCTGTCGAGGAGCAGAATGCTTTTAATTCTTCTCATATCCAGTGGTGGCTTAACCCATTTTCGGCCGCTACCAGAAATAGCCAATATTTTTTTAATTCCTTTTAAGGACTTACATTTAGGACCTTAATCAAGAATATTTTTGAATTTTGTTTGTGTTTTTCTTTTTACAAATTTTTTTTATAAATTAATAAAAATTAAATTTCAAATAAAAACAAATATATATGTACATAGTTTTAGTCAAATAATAATCAAGCATGAAAACAAACAATTGTTGGCTTATATATGTACATACATGACGACTTCTGGCCAATGGTCGATTTTTCGGCCACTGAAAGGTACGCGGTGCTGAGAGGTAAAAATATTTTCATAATCTTATGGATATCAATTGATTGTGGTAACTTGGTCTTTAGGCTTCGTAAATAATCAATAATAAATCAATAATTTGAAAAGGTTATATATTTTTTAGAATATTCAAAATATGACTAAAAAAATGCTTTTTTCGTGCCTTCGCCAACATCTCTAAATTTATCGTTTTTAAAGAAAATTATTATTTCGAGGGGTTACTAAAAGACCAAAGCTATTTTCTGCATCAAAAGTTCAAAGATATAATGTCTAAGTGCAGAGCTACTCTCCTTCAAAGTGGCTGGTCGAAAAATCGACCAGCGGCCGAAAATGGGTTAAGAAGGGAACTAAATCTTAAACTCAATACTGAATGATTCGTGTAAAATTTTACACTATCAACACGGATGTGGTTACGCCTAGATTTGTTATCAAACGTTTCAGTTCAGTTGGTATCGTTAGATTATTTTAAATTAGTCATGTAAATTTTGTGCCTTGTTGAAGCTATGGAATTGAATTGTAAAAACGACACAAATTCGCAAACGTTTTTCATAAAAACTTTTATGTATATGTAAAAACAAAATACAAATGCAATTCCTCAGAATCCTTGGAACATTTGAAAAATAATCAAAAGAATAATGTTAAAAAATAACCAAAATCACGGCGTATACCTTTAATTAAAAAAACATTATACAGTTGATACGTAAAGCCATATAAATGAAATTCCAAGCATAAATATCACCTTAGAACTTTTTCTATTACAAAATAATCGGAATCACTGCGTATACGCAACTTTTAATTAGCGCTCACACCATCAGCTGCGTCTCTCAAACATTCATTTTTTGCTCGTTTTATTGTGATTTCATTTCGATTTTGTTGCTTTAGGCAATCATATTTTCGGTAGTCATATTTTTCATTAAATAATATTTTACGGAAAATCATATTTTCACATCTTTGATGACATCTTTTGGTGTTGACACTCTGCCGCTGTGGAAGCAAACTTTTATTTATGCGGCCAGTATGTCATAGGTGCGCCGAGTGTGTGTAAATTCGCAAAGCACGAATGACGACGAATGTAATTGAAATTGAATGCGCTGCGCCTAATGTTGCAAGTCGTAAATGCAACATCTGCTGGCTGCCACAAAGGCCATTGAGCATTTGTTTGATTTATTTATATGTTATTCGTTTGTGTGTGGCTCGTCGCAGCCAGAGCGGTTTCTGTGTTAGTTTTGGCGCCTCCACTCACCAGCACAAGCCGTGCCATGGTGCGCAGCCAGTCTAAGCCGTTCAGCCGCCGCCTGGCTGCTGTTGGCATTTTTAGGCTAATGGAGTCTGCTGATTTACTCAGCTGCCACTTGCCGCGACTACATATTTTATTGCGTTTTTACTTTTTCTTTTGGTTTTTTGTCGCTTGCACGCTTTCGCTCATTGCATAATTTTAAATGACTTCCGAGAGATTTCAGTGGTCTGCATTTGGCTTGGCTTGCTGACATTTTTTTTGGGCGCACACTTTGCCGTTTCGTCTTTCTTGCTGTTGGCGAAACTTTACGAAATTCTTAATCTCACCACAGACAGCAGAGTGACTGCGTTCACTTTGCCGCAGCTCAGCTCGGCTTAGCGTCGCTTCCAACTCATCTCATCTACCCAATTAGATGCTGCACACTTTGCGCCATCGTCATCGTCGTCGTCATCGTCGTCGTTGTCGTCGTCGGCAATTGCCGCTTGCTGCAAATACGCGAGGCTTGCCAAACTAAATGTCCTTGTGACACAAACTTTCTGCTCGCAACCGCTTATCCACACACACACACACACACACATTTGTGTAATCTTGCTCAATTTCTTCGACGTTACTTTTTTGTTGCTGTTGTTGGCTTTTCACTCACAAGTTGGCAAGTGCGCCCAAGTAAACGAGTAATAATTAAAATAGATTTTGGCGTTGAGGCATAAGCCGCAAGCAAAGTTTCTTCGGCAACTTTTCAGTGCAACATATTTTTAATGCAGTGCCGCTGCCGCTTTGCTCTCCTGCTGTGCTAACAAATAATTGAGCAGCACAAATGCAATCAAATTGCATAATTACCAAATACATTACACGATGCTATTCGCTATTCGCCATTCGCCCTTTATGACAGCCGCGCAGATGCGCCATTTTCTAATGCAACCAACCCGCGCAACGTTTGCTATGTGCACTACTTTTGTTTTTTTAATCAATTTAGTACTTTGGCAATAGTTGTCATTCATTCTGAGAGCATGATTTATTCAAGAAAAGAAAGTTGCAAGTGTATTGGCTAATAAGCAAAAATGTTGCCATTTTACTGCACTTTACTGTCATGAAAATAATTTTCTTTAATTACTACAACTTTTATTAATTGCTTTGCCGGAACATTTTATATAATGACAATCATTATCTAAGCACAACCATGTGACTGTGTGGGAACTCAGATATATATTTAATTTTTTAAAATTTTTGGTTTGAAGTGTGAACAAAAAGATATTTATCAGAGATAAGTATGAAGGATATCTTGGTTGCGAGTTAAAGCACATTTAAAACCATTACTTACTTGTAATCAACTAACCATAAGAACTCGTTATAGAGTAACAGCCTGGCACAACAAGGCTCTGCTCTCTTCGGGCTCTGCTTTTTAGTTTGGTCACACCAAGAGAAGGCAGGGGTTCTCAACTTGGTTTGTCTACCGAAGACCCGGTCTCCCTCTTCGCCGTCGATCTCCAGCTACCACGGAAAGTTAAATTTTGTATTACTCTGTTACGTAAGTTGGCCTGAATGTCTACATCGTCTCATTTTAAAAAAGAAATCCTTGAAATGGCCTTTACAGCTTCGTTTTCTCGACTCAATGCGTCAGATTCAACCAATCAATCTATTTATATGACTTTGTTGCTTAAGTCAGGCTGGATCTCTAAACACTTTGAAGAATGTTTCGAAACATCATTTAAATGGCCTTGGCGACTTCGTTTAAAGGACTCGATACAAAAAGTAAAATTTTATAATCCATGCATAAGGCGGCCTCAATCTCATCCATGGTTTCAACAATGTTGTTCTCCAATTGGTCAATTGTTGTTGCTTTATTATACCAACCATTCCACATTGCTTCTACTGAAAATAAAGCTTTCGCGAATTTTTCTTGCTTCAATTCTAATAAAACGCTGAATATTTGACATATTGTGTTGTTCTGTTGGTTCAGATTCATGTCATTCAATTAAAGCCAAACAAAATCAGTTATCATGGCTCGATATCATACAATATTGACAGTCATCGCCTAGTCATAATTGTTGACAAAGATATATTACCCAGACAGTGACGTAGCTAAGTTGGCCTGGCCACATATGTCTTCCGTATGGACTATGAAGCTCCGGTGAAAAAGATGTTCGTCGCATCAGTTGGAGGTCAACGGCGAAGAGGAAGACAGTGTAGCCGGTGTAAGGACCAAGTTGAGGAAATTTTTTCGAATACAATGAAGACTCTTTGTACTACTATGAATGGTTCTCTTTCGAAATGCAGCAATTTTGTTGGCTCTCGAAACCATTCAACCAATAAAGTCATTCCTAAAACTTGGTAAAAATTTGACTAAAAGACAACTTTGAGACACAATAAAATGATATAGTACTCCATTCTGTCATTGTGGTCATGATAGAATAAAAATGGTGAGGAAGTACATAGTTTCCAACTAAAATTTTGGAGCAAAATGTCGGAGTAATGACCATCTAAATTTATATATTTAAGATGTCAGTCCAAGGCTGACAAAGGTTGAGATAGTACATACATATTCGGCATCACAATAACGGGATCCCGTACATTTTCTAGTCCCGAAAATCCCGGGATTCAAACTCTCTAATCCCGGGATTTTCGGGATTGCATTTAAATAAAATTCTTAACTTGTACTACTTTATTAAAAGAATTTTGTAATTTTCAGATGAAATAAATTTAAATAATAATAAATTAGTAAGTAAAATAAATTTAAATTTATTAAATTAATATAATAATATAAAATATGATAAAATAAATTTAAATTTATTTCATTTATAAAATAAAATATTATTTTATTTAAATTTTTTAATTTATAAAATAAAATAAAGTAAAATAAATTAAAATAAAATCAAATCAAATAAAATAAAATAAAATAAAATAAAATAAAATAAAATAAAATAAAATAAAATAAAATAAAAGAAAATAAAAGAAAATAAATAAATAAAATAAAATAAAATAAAATAAAATAAAATAAAATAAAATAAAATAAAATAAAATAAAATAAAATAAAATAAAATAAAATAAAATAAAATAAAACAAAATCAAATAAAATAAAATAAAATAAAATAAAATAAAATAAAATATCATAAAATAAAATAAAATAAAATTCATTTAATTTATGGAAAATACATGGTAAACAAGTATTTATGCCATTTGGGAAAATTGTTTTAATTTAAAAATTTGTTATATGTATCCCGGGATTTGAATTTGCAATCTCGAAAATCTCGGCATCGCAAAAGGGCCAAAAATTGCGATCCCGAATAAACTGGTACAAATATTTCATTGTATAGAGATGGTAGTTGAGGAAGGAATAGTTGTATTTATTTATTCAAAACTATCTCTATGTCACTATCTGTTCTCTTGTACAACATACGGAAAGAATATTAAACATATTCGAAATTTTAAAATCAATGCCATACCATATTCGATTCTACAGTAGAGTTGCTTCGACATAGTTGAAAAATCCCACTCAATTCATTTTACACTTAAGCTGAATGAAGGCACCAACTATCGATGCTCTGTGTCGCTACTCAAGTTGCCTATTTAAATAGCCCAACATTTCGCTTCATAAAACCTGTTCCTTATAGCATACAATTTCCATCAAGTTATTTTTGAGACTTTAACTGAATCGAGGCACGAGCTATCGATGTTCTGTGGCGCAATACAAGTCGCCTATTTAAATAGCCCAACATTTCGCTTTGTATGAAGTTGAAAGTTTTGAAATTGTTGTACATTTTCAGTGTTACGCGTCGGGCATTTTGATTCGTTCATTCTGTATGGTAACCAATTTAGCGTAACGCCGCTAGTAGCACTGCACTTTGTGGTAAGCCACAAGCAATTTTCAAAGTTATTTGTACGCCTGCCGTGTCTCTTGGCCCAAATGTACGGAAGCAACGCTTCACACACGCCACCAGCAGGACCAGCAGCCAGACGCTCTCGATGTGTATAACGTTTACGTGATGTCATTAAGCATGTCACGACAGCGACGTGAGGGCGTGACGCGCCCCATGCTCTTTGCCACGCGCCGCTGCCGATTGTGCGCCGTGCGTAACAGCCCGTCGAGGCGACGTGTTATCGGCCCCTTGCCCGCGCCATAGCCGCGTCGAATGGCAGACAATACCGACAGCGGTGCTGAGATGGTTAAGCGCGCATACAAGTCGACAAATTGTGCACTTGCGAGTTAGAAGCGATGGCTAAAACTTTAAAGCCCAACTCTAAGCTGTCCACAGCAGCATCGATTTTTGTCTTTCGACTCAAACGAAAGCCGCCTCAGAAATTCCGAATAGTTTCTTATAGAAATGGTTGTAAATAACTGCGGTTTGTAGCAAGTTCAGCATAGCAAGTGCTATACAAATTGTAAAATATTTGCCACTTGGCCACTTGAGTCCCTGCGCGGCACCCAATTTAGTGACCCGAAAACCATTGCTCTCGGCAACCTATAATTAGCCCCACTGGGCGCACCGGTTGCAATTAAAAAAACCTCCAACACTTTGCGCCTCTCGTAATTAACATTTCAGCCATTTGGCAATTTACTATTTAATTTAGTTATTTAAGTGACAGACGGCAGTGCTAGCAAATTTCAAATGACGCAGTCACGTTTCACGCAAATAATTTGTAAATTTTAAAAGGCTCTGCCGGCTGCGACAATGACTGCGACTGTGGCGGTGCCGGTGGCGCTGGGTGCGATTGTGGTTGTGACGCTATGATCCACCACAGACACTGACAGCCGCTGTTACGCGTACAGTGCGAACGACTGAAGCATGGCTGGCACGTTTTGACTCGATGCACGCGTCCTCGTGTGACGCTGTGTGGGCGCAAACGAGTGCGAGTGCGATGTGAGTGCGCAGACAGACGTACGCAAAGTGCAAATGTGCAAGTTTTGTTATAGTCCGTTTAGTTGGCGGATTAGTTGAGGAAGTGCATTACGTGAAGTGCATTTTGCGCTACTAAAAGGGATACATTACGCATACGTGTCGGAATGCGCTTAGCGGCGGTGCTAAACTTACATCAAATGACTGCGAGTTGCTGTAAAACAATAAGGCGAAAAGGGAGGGGGAGAGATATGGAAATGGAGTAGTTGTGAAATCAGTTGAAATATTAAATTTTGTAAACACTGAAATTGATTGAAAAATTTATACTTACTTACTAAACTGGCCATAACAACTCCTTACTGGATTATCATTAAAATTTCTCTCTCGACGCCTCTGTTTTGCGCGCAACTTCTTCAAGATATGATAGGGCGTCGTAGAATTGGTCCCTCCACTGGAGACACGACCGCCGTTGATCTCCCACTACTACTTCGAAACATGGCCAGCTAAGCCGCTGAATTTTGATTCAGCCCCTTGTTCATTTGTGTTCGATAGTCATAGTCAGTGGCGCACACAGGATTTCATTTTAAGGGGGTTCTGTGTACAACTTTTGAGTCCCAGAATTTAACGATTTTGATGTAATTTGAAACGCAAGACTACAGCTAAGAAAATCCCAAAATATCTGCCCGAAGTATTAGTTAGTGTGCGTGCAAGAGCTGCTTAAAGTCGAAACTTTTTTCACAAAAATATTTAAACTAATGTTTTCTGTTTTTTGTCTAAAAAAATCGTAAAAATTCATGGTTAGCAAGAAGTTGCTAAAACTTTGAATGTATATTAAGAATTGATGTGGGCATTTTTACTTTTAATTTAAAATATTTTTCAAAATTGAAAACCTAAAAATTGGCAAAACTTAGAGGAAAATATCTAAAAAGTATGTGAAAGCATGTTGCTGGATTTTTGTTTATTTTAAGGAGCATTCCTTCTTTATCGAATAATGTAATTACATCCTCCGATATCTTCCGATCTTAGAAAAAACTTCAATTTGAAAAGTGATCTAAACACCTATTTTTCGACAAAATATATTTTTCTTCATTCCTAAAAGTAAAAAAAGAAAAAGTGCAAAACGTATATCTATTATTATCATTTTTATTGAAAACCAAAGGGTCCTGAGACAATTCGTGTTACCCTTTGAAATTATCAATGTTGACGTAACTGATTAAATGTAAAATCTGGAAAATCTCTCACTTGTTTCTCAGTTCGTTTCGCTTGTTGACGAAAATTGCAAATTTAAGTCTCAGGCACTGCCAAACTACAAAAGTAAAATAAATAAAATAAATACATAAATAAATAAATTATGATTAACTAGTATACCAAATTTTATTAAGAACAGGCTACTTCTTCTAATTTAAAACTGTAGAAGCTTTCTGATCTCCATAGTTGAAAAAAATTTCGAGCGAGCGTAGTCTTCAGCTTGCTCAACTCGAGCATACACACAAAAAGTGGGTAAGCATTTCTCTTTGAATCTCCTACTCACAACTGCAACAATTATTGTTTTGCCGACCAATGACCCCTAAGAACCGCAATGAGCCTTTTGGTCTTCTTCCCTGTGCTTCCAAGTAGTTGCTTTGTCCTTTTCAGGTGGTAGTTTGGTTTCGTATTTTCTTGTTGCTTATGTTTTCCGTGATTTGCTGCAGAGAGACAGTTTATAGCATCTTTCGTTAGCACATAACAGAAAGTGGGCGTGAATGTTGCTCCTTCGCCTGCTGAGCGAAGTAGCTACCGGCTTAATGTTAATGGGACCAACAAATACAATAAAACAAAAATGAAAATCTCTTTTCATGTTTGAATCATCTACTACTTCTTCTTATTCATCTTATTTATGACATTTTATACAAAATGTTTGTCATTAGCGGGAAGCTGTAAGGTCCTAAGTGTTTCAATGTGTTTTCAATAAGACTAATTGATGATTTTTTGTTATTAACTAAGTGTTTCTAAATGCCACAAATTCATAACCACTGTAAACTTTTATTCAGCAACATAGAAACACAAATTTTTCTTTAACATTTGCATTTATTTTGCAATGTTACTTAAATCCTGAAGATAGTATTTCGGGCTCATGAAACTTGAAACTCCGTACTGGCACACATGCTTCGAGCGAACAATAAGTGGACATAAGTGTGCCAGGGAAAGTGGCACAAGTTATCATCAATCAAGTGCGCTGTCAGACTCAATTAGCAAATCAATATTTTAACGTTGGGCACAGTGACTCGACGGCGGCTCTGATTACAGCCCAGTCACTTTTTATTTATGCCTTCGAAGTGGGCAGACCAGTCAAAGCCAAAGCATTCAATGTCTTAATGTCCTACTATATATCTATGTATGTATGTATGTGTGAAGGACATGGGGTCAACGCAATCTTCGAGCGTTCTTTGGTATTTGCATTAGTTGTTGGTGGTTTAATTAAATCGCGCCATACTTGCGGCTACATGAAAGCCTATAAATCCTGTTGGACTTATACTACGAACGTGTATGTGTTGGTGGTCGTTTGGCTCAAAATCAAACGTTGCATTAAAGTTGGAAGGTTTCTTGTAATGTAGCATTAATAGTGTGGATATTTGTATTTATGTAGAAACGAAAGTATTGGGTTGTGTGTATTTATTTATTTTTTCAGTAAGAAGCTGACACACAGAGAATGGCGACTTATGAATGCCAAGCATTGTGTTGGCACCGGAAGAATGTGTGGATTAGTAGATATGAAATTTCAGGAAGAATTGAATGAAGCATTTATGAACACTTGACTTGAGCCCATACCAGAAAATAGGTGCTGCGGAAAATTGTTACGGAGAAACCAAACAAAAGAAGCTGTCCTTGAAATATTTTGAAACATATGTAGAAATGGGGACTTTGGAACAACCCAAACTGAATGTAGTTATGAACAAATACAACACTCCAACTCAACAGTTCAAAACGAAAACCAACAACAACCGCGCGGTCGTCTGGAAAAATCTAACCAAAATTATAAATATTTATTAATACTTATTGTAAGCAAACAATTTTGGTAAAAACCTCATCCACATACGGACACATGTATATATAATATTTAAAAAATAAATCAACTAAAAAATTCAAAAAAAACACTGCTTAGGTTTCTTTCTGAATTTTGATCTTTTGAAAGTGCTTGATTTAAAATTTATTTAAAACTTTAAGTGTGAAAAACATTTATATAACTAAAAAAAATTGTTGGTTTTTCTTTTCCTTTCGAAAAATAACAACAAAACCAAACGTAGATAACTTTAAATAGTCAACCATATCTGCATTTACCGACATTTAAGCCATCAAAAAAACACATAAACACAAATTTCAATGCTGCAAATTTTACTATTTCCAGCAAATCTTACTATTTTCATGTGTCTAATCTTTGCCAGTCGCATCACATGATTTAACCAAAACCATTTTTGTTGGCAGCCAAACAAATGCCAAGCAAATCCTGATTGAGACTTGGTATTTATTTCATTTTCTGGTCATCAACCGCACAACTGCATCTCTGCCGCTCACATATTCCAGCTTTCAATGCAGAAAAATAAGAAATACAATATTTACATACTTATATATATATATTTTAATATATATAAGTATATTCAGTGACATTAATGCACAGCAAATTCTGGTCGAAAATAAAATTCAGCAAAAACTTACCGCCTTGTGGCAAAAGTCGTAATTTATTTTCATTGCAGCAGAGATTCCTTTGAAAATTTCACCCCAATTGCGGGCACATTTCGTTTGTGGTATTTTTATGCTTATTTCTTGTGCACACATACAACTATATACAAGTAAATAGTATAGAGTAGAGCGACAAATTGTAGTAGTCATGCGAATACAAAATCGAAAAGCTACACAAGAGCTGGTCGAATCGGCATACTTTCTGCATATGCGAGAATGGTCTAAAAAGTTTCTGACCTAACAAAGATGCAATACATTTATTCTTCAACATTTATTTTATTTTCATACCTAGTCTCTTTGTATGTCTGCACACTGCTCGTGGCGATGCTCCAATCGTTTTAATCCGCCCCAATAGAATGTTGGAAATATTCATTCGAACACGTTTCTGGTTTAATGTGAGCAAACGTGGCATCCAACGAACATGTTTCATGTTTAAATCTGGATTAAATATGATTAAATATGTGACAAACACGTTCTTTGGACATATTCATGGCTATGGTTATGAAGCTAATCACAGTATTTGGATTTTTAATAAACCCTTTCTGGATATAAGAAATGGATTTTTGAAATTAAGTTAAACCAAAACAGATTTTCCCCAGGGAATCACTCCTCCAGCAAATTCTCTACCTATAACCTATGGTATAGTTGTATGTATGTTTGTATAGTTGCTATATAGCATTCACCGGTAAATACTTATATAAATGTGTATGCATGTCGTGTCATTACCAACAGCCACGTAGTCACTCATATCGTCGTATTAGTTATCATCTCCATGCAAGGCAACAGCAGCGAAACAAGAAGCCACCAAGCAGACAAAACAGCAACATAAACCTACAACATAAAACCTACAAATTCTTCCATGCCTTAAAGATGATAAAAGACATTTGTTCATATAAACAACAACTGAAGGTCAAAAGAAGCTTATATCACAAACACTGCAATTTTGTCCAAAACTCTTACTTCAAAATCCACGCAGAGCAGCTAAAAGTCGTTAAAGCAGAAAATTCGTTGTTATTACAATTTGTTTTTATAAAAAACGAAAGCAAATTTTTACAAATAATTTTTTAATCACAAATTGTATCCATTTCTTAAGAGAATTTAATTAATGTTACTCATACGCACCGTAAACAAGTTCAAGCCGCGCTACGCCCAATTTTTTCTTCATGCTTTTAATGATTCAGTATTATTTGTTAATTTTTTTTTAGTAAAAGTTAATAATCGCTAAGTACAAAGGAAATTACACACACAGCAACAACAACAACAACAATACTCCATTACAATTAATTCGCTTTGCAAAATGCTACTTTAAGTGATTTCCAGCGAATTGCATTAGCACCCAACGAAATGGATTCTGATGTAGGTATGGCGCCTAAAAGCATGCTAAGCATATTATCAGTTTGTTGTGCTTTCGCTGTTGCTATTGTTTTTGTTTTTTGTTTTGTTTGGTTCGGTTCAGATCAAGTGTACGCGTTGTAGTTGTTGTTAATGTGAATTTATGAGTACATTTTCATAGCGAATGATTACCTTCGCTACTGTTTGGCTGCCGACGGTGCCAATACTTTCACAGCGACTTGGCGCGCACATCCGGCAGAGCCGGTAGCACCGCACCTCGTTGGCGGCAGCAAAAGTGCCAGCAAAACGGGCAAATTCAATTTCGTACACGGGCGCAGGTATTTATGAAAAAAAAGCACACCGATGGCAAAAAAAACCAAATATACGAGCAGCCCTAAAAGATGGCGCGGGCGCTGGCAAACAATAGCAAACTGTGCGCGCGCGCAAAACAGTAGCAACCGCTGAACTGAGCAACGGCACATGCAGCGCTGCCAGCCGACACTGTAAAAAGCATTTCTAATGAAATTACATTCAATTTTCCATGCACTTACATTATGGAAATTTATTTTGCGTTCTTCATCGAGTGTGCCCGAGTACGTTCGAGTGGCTGACTGAAGTGGAAGCGAACTAGAGTGGAGTGTGTTTGTGTTTGTGTGTGTGTGTGTGTGTGCTTAGCTTGCTTATGTGTTTGTCTTGATGATGCTTCACTTCTTCGCTCAATAGCGCCGAGACAACACACGAGTGGCTGCTGCGCCAAAGGGTTACAGCAGAGCGGAAGTCGCTACTCACACACACACACACACACTCACCCGCATACTTAAAGTAGAAAATGAACTTTTTACTTCTTGGTTGACTGTAATTGCATTTGCATAAAGCCAATTTGCGTCTTTTTTCTTGCAGTTGCAACAGCTCGGCGTCGACGTGCTTTTACACATCGCTGTACAAACATATCACAAAAAGCGGCAACAGCGACAGTAACACTGACAGCGGCAAATTATGGCAAAACAATGGCAAAGAGTGTGCTGCATGGTTGTGAAAAATTAGAAAAAATTATCATCAGCTGCGTCCATGGCCAACGAAGTGTTTTGCGTTGGTAGAGATAAGTAAGAGGAATTTTTGAGAAGTGTTAGTTTGCAAAATTGAATCGGCTGAATTGTATATTTGATGCACATGGCGACTTTAAAAGAAATGAGTACAAATATCGTGGATACATTATATTTTTTTATATATATACAAGGTGCAACCCAAAGTAAACAGGACTTTTATAAAATAAAGAAAACGGATGATTATTTTTGTATAATTCTTTTTATTTATTCAAAATACTCTCCTTCTGCTTCGATACAACGTTTTGCACGGTCCAAAAGCATTTGGAATGAGTGTTTTAGGTCATCGGCCGGCATCGCCTTCAGAATGTTGGTACAAGCCTTTTGGATGTCCTCAACGTCCTTATAACGGTTTCCTTTCATCGGCAAATGCAACTGACCGAATAAGTAGAAGTCACAGGGAGCCATATCAGGCGAATACGGTGAATGATTGATGGTAAAAATGCGATTTTTGGTCAAATAATCGGTCGTAACTAGGGCTCTGTGAGCCGGTGCATTATCATGCAATAAACGCCAACTTCCTTCCTCGCGATATTCTGGCCGAATACGACGAATGCGATGCACCAAACGCTTCAAAACTTCAACATAAAACAAAGCGTTAATTGTTTTTCCCGGTGGAACAAACTCTCGATGAATTATTCCCTTTGAATCGTAGAAACAAATGAGATGAGTTTTGATTTTTGACTTCTCACGGCGGGTTTTTTTCGGATTTGGCTCATCTGGGTGCTTCCATTCGGCACTTTGACGCTTTGTTTCGGGATCATATTGAAAGCACCACGTTTCGTTACCGGTTACGATGTTGAACAAGAAATTTGGATCACGTCTGGCTTCCCGAACGATGTCTTTTGCGTGCTCAATTCTCTGCGCTTTTTGGTCGTCGGTTAAAGTGTGCGGAATGAAGCGAGAACACACTTTACGGAGACCCAAATGTTCGGTTAAAATGCGATCAGTTGATGTTTTGGAGATGTTCAATTCCATTTCCATCAATTCCAATGATGATTTTGGCTGCATTTTGATAAAATCACGCACAGTTTTGATGGCATCGTCAGTAATCACAAATTTCGACTGGCCGACGTGTTCGTCGTCATTCAAGTCTTCACGACCATTCTTGAATCGATTCAACCACTCATTAACACGGCCACGGGATAAACAATCATCACCATAAACTTGCTTTAACAATTTAAACGTTTCGGTAAAAGTTTTACCAAGTTTAAAACAGAACGTAATATTAGCTCTTTGTTCGATCGACATTCTCGTACCAAAGTTAAAAACATACTGTCACATTGAGCGGGATATTTCGGCGTCTACTAGACCAAATGTCATGAAATTTAGACAGTATGTGAATGAAAGATGTACCTTTCCAACGCATGTCCTCACACATAGATGGCGCCACCAGAAACGTCCCTATTGCAAAAGTCCTGTTTACTTTGGGACGCACCTTGTATATTAGGTTAGGTTAGGTGTGATGAATTCATAAAATAATTTTCTTATTTAAAAGATCCAAATTCCATTCTGCGTGGAATATGATATCGTTGAAATATTGAACAATGATCCGAGTGGTTAAATGAGCGATGACTCTGCTGCATAGATCGGTCTGAAGTTGAGTAATGGCCTGTGCTAAGTTAATTTTTAGAGCATTGGTCTATTGCAGTTTATTTGCAAGGACCTGCAACATCAGGAAACTCCACCAGAAATAGGCCAGCTGAGTCAAAATGCAAAATTTTGGTGACCAATTTACGTCACCTCCACAACAGCCAACCAAATGCTCAAATTGTGCATGTAGAATGTCCATCGTTTGCATGAACAAAAATTCTTTTCGATAACAAAGTGTTATCCCTTGATTTCTGTTCTTTTTTCTTTTTGCTCTCTATTTTTTTGCTTCGTATTTGAAAGGTGCGAATTGTGAATTCTCAAAGTAAAACAAAGACTGAATCGTTTATCTTGGCATGGAGATTTGGTATTAGAAACTAAATCATGAACAACAGAATTTAAAGGTGCTGCATTGAAACGTCCTGATTGGAAAACCGTTTTTCTTATATAAATATGGGCGGTTCAAAGAATGGACGTTTCAATGATGTCTTAAGTGTATTTGTTAAATAGTTTACGTAAATTGTATTTTGTAATTATTAATATTTCCTATAGTCAGTAACTACATTTGTTCAATGGCTAAATAAATAAATAAATAAAAAATAAAATGAAATAAAATAAAATAAAATAAAATAAAATAAAATAAAGTAAAATAAAATAGAATAAAATAGAATAAAATAGAATAAAATAGAATAAAATAGAATAAAATAAAATAAAATAAAATAAAATAAAATAAAATGAAATAAAATAAAATAAAATAGAATAAAAAAAAATAAAATAAAATAAAATAAAATAAAATAAAATAAAATAAAATAAAATAAAATACAATAAAACAAAATACAATAAAATAAAATAAAATAAAATAAAATAAAATAAAATAAAATAAAATAAAATAAAATAAAATAAAATAAAATAAAATAAAATAAAATAAAATAAAATAGAATAAGATAAAATAAAAAAAAATAAAATAAAATAAAATAAAATAAAATAAAATAAAATAAAATAAAATAAAATAAAATAAAATAAAATAAAATAAAATAATATAAAATCAAATCAAACCAAATCAAATCAAATTAAATAAAATAAAATAAAATTAAATTAAAATAAAGTATACGTTTGTTGTTCAGATCAGATATAACTTTCAAGACATCTCTAAGAAGTACTAAGATAAAATAAAAATAAAAATTGTCATAAATTGAATCATAATGCAAAATTACGACAGCCGCCGTGGCTCAGTTGGTTAGTGCGTTGGACCGCGAGTCGAAGGCAGCAACCCCAGGTTCAATACTGCCTGTAATACCACCTAAAAAAAATAACGGGAAAACTCGTTTTCTCTTTCGGTGGCTGTCCTCTCAGCTGGAAATGGCAAACCTCTGAGAGTAAAAATTGCTTATGAAAGAGCTCCCAACCTGCCGTTCGGAACCGGCATAAAACTGTAGGTCCCTTCCACCCGCGTACAAATTCACACGCACAACACGAGTGGTTGCGGGAAGCTAGGCCTTAGTCTCGCGTAAGCGGGCTGTCGTGCCAGTCAATTAATTAATTAATTATGCAAAATTAGACCTGATCTCAAAAAAATGCGAGCAGTGAAGTGCTACCACTTTCAATATAATCATTAATTAATTAATAGTACTTCAACATTTCAAACATAACCTAATAAATATAATTAAAAAGCAACTATGACAAAAAAATCCTAAAAATCTTTCATTAGCCAAAGTTATGAGGACTTGAAGAATTTTTAATTTTGCACACAACTCACATTGTTGGCATGGCACAAATTGCATAAATGTTTGAATCTTTTATCATTGTCGCGCGCAACGCAGCTCAAGAGGTGCGCAAAAGTGCGCTCAGAGTATTTACGTGACTTTCTGTGCCACTTCCGTTTTCATTTCCGTTTTTGTTGCCACTCTTGCTGGCACAATAAATTATCCGCTCTTTAGAAAGGAACACTAAGAAGAATCAAGCAGAAAGCAGACAACGCAAAAAGGCCAACGCCGACACTCATTCATACACAACTTGGCCGCAGTGCCACAATGTGTGTGCGTAATTCTGTATGTGTGTGTGTGCGAGTGTGCAACAGCAAAAAACCATGTAACAGAATCAAATGCAAAAGGTGTGGCACAGCAAACGTAGCAAAATAATGAGGTGAAGTCACATTTGTTGTCGTCGTGACGCCTTTTACTGCCAGCGCCGGTGCGCAGCCACTCATTCACCCTAAACCATGTCATCGCACAATATTCCTCATTGTCGCCCAGCCGCCTCTGCGGCCCCCGCACGACTGCTGTTGAGTTCTTTACGACTTGCGGTGACGAATGACAATATGTAAATAGCTTTATGCTGCCACTGCCGCCGTTACATTTGCCGTTAGCGTTGGGTTGCCAGTGTTGCCACACGGCAACAGCGACGAAATAGCGCAACACCAGCTGGCTGCTGGCATATTTTATTAACCATATTTCAGTGCGCGCATAAAAGTGGCGAGCGCAAAGTGCACGGCGCGCTCGTTGAGTCAAATGCCACGTCGTACCGCTCGCAAAGTGTGTGTGTGCGAGTGCTTTTTGAGCGAGTTTTCTGCGCAATAAAGACATAAAAGTGAAGCGCAATCTTGTGCGCCGCCACGGCGCGCTCTAATACGCCGCCTTGGGTGGATTGAGGTGGGGGGAAAGGCATAAATTATGCGCGCTACGCCGACGTGACAGTGCGGCAGCAAATGTTGACATCAAATATAAATTTCAACCGAAACCGTCACCTGTACGATTGCGGCGCGCCGCACAGTGTCGCGAGTAGGGACAAAAATCAAAAAAATTAATGTCGTAAATGTAGAAAAATAAGTTTGTAGTACTGAAGTAAATACCTCAATTTACTAAAATGTGAAAACGAATTTTAAAAATATCAATTTATATACCGATGGCAGGCCACCAAACTTGCACTTTGTGAAGGTTGGTGACTTGGGTTGAAATTATTGCAATTTGTTGAATGTAAATTCGAGGACTTTTGTCGAAAAATTTCCCATGGAACCTTATGTTAACCCTTTCGGTTATTCTATGCCATATGGCATAGTCTCTTTTCAGTGCCTGTTGTAGGTCAAAAAACTTGTGGATACTATATTTTTGTTGTTCCTTAGAATAGTTGGAAGTTTTAGGAAAAATACGAAATTAATAAACTGAATAATTAAGTTGAGAGAAGAGAAGTATACACGTTTTTTTAATGGTATATCTTGAGATAGTGAAGGAAGAAGAAGCAGAAAAAATTAGATAACTTTTTTAATTTAACGTTTTCTTTCAATTTAGATCCTTTTTTTAAAAAAATTTTGGCTGAAGTATATGAAGAAATATTCAAATTTTCGTTATGCATAAAAAGTTTTATGTTTCAGTAATTATTACAGCCACAACGATGTGGTTGCTCTCATAGAAAAACACTCTAAAATACAGGGTCCGAGTATTAAAATTTAAAAATTTCTTATGGAATGTTGCTAACATAACCACATAGAAGCCTAAAACGTAAAATTTAAAATTTTAACTTTCCCCAGTAAAAAGCTGTACCGAAAGGGTTAAGTAAATATATTCTATAAATATACTTTTTTTGCAACTCTGTGGAAGCTTTCCCTCTTTTTTTTTTGCTTTCCATATTCCTTGTACCGTTACTTAAAAAAACGTCAATTCGTAGGAATAAAAGTGCAGTGTCATCAAAATTTAGATAAACTTATAAAAAAAACTACTTCTTACTACTTCGAGATTTTACAGTGTGATATAGCTGAAAGTATGTATTAATAGAAACCATGGATTTCAGCTGCACAAACGTGCACGTTTTTAAGAAATTCAACATTTTCAGTGACGTATTCAGTCAAAAATAGGGACCTTTTTTCAGCATGGTTGGCAGGAATACATAGCGACCACTGCTGCGTTTCGCTTAAACTATAAATTTTTGTAGGAAGGGTGCGGACATACAAGGTAAAGTCTCTGATTGCGTTCAACCTGGCGAACGCCAGAACGATCCTTGTCCCTGTCCAATCCAAGCTGATGCACAGCCTCCGCGCGGCCCTTCTGGATAGCTATTTGGCATCCGCTGAATAGTGAACTAATGTGTGCAGCGAGTCCAATCCCCAGGACTTAAAATTTGGGTTGTGCGCAGGGTTTGGTGCCCGCCACGGAAAATCATCTACCAATGAAAGCCAAAAAGCAAGCCTCGGAAGGAACCCACAATGTTGACGACCACAGCAAACGATTCAAGGACCATGATTTGAGGATATGCACCTGGAATGTCCGGACCCTCTATAGGGAAGGTGCCTCTATCCAACTGGCGGAAGCCCTCACGAAATGTAAGGCTGACATCACCGCCATCCAGGAAATGCGATGGACAGGACAAGGTTGCTCCAAGCGAGCAGACTGCGATATCTACTACAGCTGCCATGCGGAGAAGCGCGAATTTGGCTGCGGATTTGTGGTCAGCAAGAGACTTCGCCACCACGTCTCTCGGTTCACTCCGGTGAACGAACGGCTGGCTTCGATCCGCATCAAAGCTAAATACTTTAGCATCAGCCTAATTTGCGCGCACGCCCCGACGGAAGAGAAGGACGATGCGACCAAGGATGCCTTCTATGCGAAGCTCGAGGACGTCTACGACAGGTGCCCGGCCCACGACGTCAAAATTGTCCTCGGGGACTTCAACGCAAAGGTCGGGCGAGAAGGCATCTTTGGCCCCACAGTCGGGCAGTTCAGCCTCCATGGGACCACTTCGAACAACGGTCTGAGGCTGATCGATTTCGCCGCGGCACGAAACATGGTAGTTAGTAGCACCAGATTCCAGCACCTCGATATCCATAAGGCGACCTGGTTATCCCCCGATCAATCCACCCGCAACCAGATTGATCACATTGTGATTGATGGAAGGCATGCTTCTAGCATTCTAGATGTGCGCACGTTCCGAGGACCCAACATCGACTCGGACCACTACCTTGTTGCAGCCAAGGTACGCATGCGTCTTTGCGCAGCGAAGACCGCACAACCTAGTTTGCGAAGAAAGCTGGACATCAGTAAGCTGCGATCACAAGGGGTAGCCGAAGCCTACTCCGCTCAACTCTCTAACCAGCTCGGTCGCTCCCCCTCTCCACCTGATGACATCGGCGGATTATGGGCTCACTTATCCCACTCTATGCGCGAGGCCGCAGAAAATGTCCTTGGTTTTCGACGCCCACCACCAAAAAACCAATGGTACGATGAAGAGTGTCGCGCAGCCACTGCAGTGAAGAATGCTGCCTACAAGAAGACCCTGCAGTCGGCCGCCACGCGAGCCATGACAGAAAAATACCGGGAGGAGAGGAAGAAAGAGAGGTGCCTTTTTAGACGCAAGAAACGGGAGCAAGAAAGGCGCGAGCGTGAGGAAATCGAGGAGTGCAGGAGCAGGAATGACGCCCGAAAATTCTTCCAAAAAGTTAAGCGTCTCACGGAAGGATTTGAGCCCGGGGCATCTTCTTGCAGAGACGAAAACGGGGATCTGGTTACGGATGCGCAGGGTGTGCTGAGGTTGTGGAAGGAGCACTTCACCAAGCTGCTCGCAAGCGACGAAAGGAACAATACCGCCAGTGGTGAAGATGTCCAGATGGCACCAATCGACGACGACGGTGTGGATGTGCCACCGCCCAGCCATGACGAGGTCCGGGTCGCTATCCAGCGACTCAAGAACAACAAAGCTGCAGGGCCGGATGGGCTACCAGCTGAATTGTTCAAGGCCGGCGGCGGTGAGGTGATTGGGTGCATGCATCAGCTCATTTGCAAAATATGGCTGGAGGAACGAATGCCCAACGATTGGAACCTCAGTGCCCTTTGTCCTGTGCTGAAGAAAGGCGACCCAACAATATGCGCCAACTACAGGGGTATCAGCCTACTTCCCATTGCATACAAGGTCCTGACGAGCGTACTATGTGAAAGATTAAAGCCACTCGCCAAGGCGCTGATTGGACCTTATCAGTGCGGCTTTAGACCTGGTAAGTCCACCATCGACCAGATATTCACTCTACGCCAAATCCTGGAGAAGACCCATGAGAACCAAATCGATACACACCATCTCTTCATCGATTACAAGGCAGCATTCGATAGCCCGATAAGGGATCGCCTATATGCCGCATTGTCTGAACTTGGTATCCCTGCAAAGCTCGTTAGACTTTGCAGAGCGACGTTGAGCAATACGCGCAGCTCCGTCAAGGTTGGAAGTGACCTCTCCGACCCCTTTGA
Source organism: Melieria crassipennis (assembly GCA_963668005.1). Taxonomy (NCBI): domain Eukaryota; kingdom Metazoa; phylum Arthropoda; class Insecta; order Diptera; family Ulidiidae; genus Melieria; species Melieria crassipennis. The sequence continues at coordinate 104,255,361 of OY764962.1, read as the reverse complement.
TACCGTTCGAGGTTTCAGACAGGGCGATCCTTTGTCCTGCGACCTCTTCAACTTCACCATGGAGAGTGTTCTGCGCAAGGCCGGTGTACATCGTAATGGCACAATCTTCAACAAAAGTGTCCAGCTCCTTGCCTACGCTGATGACATTGATGTCATCGGGCGTAACAAGCGAGATGTCACCGCTGCATTTGCTGCTATCGACAGAGAATCTGCCAAAATGGGTCTGGTGGTAAATGAGGGCAAGACGAAGTATATGCTGTCTACACGCAGGGACTCGCAGCGGCTAGGGTCTCACGTCGAGGCCGGCAGGTATACCTTTGAAGTTGTCAAGGAATTCGTCTACCTTGGCACCGCCATCAACAGCAGCAATGATGTCAGTCTGGAGATAAAGCGAAGGATTACTCTTGCCAACAGGTGCTACTACGGTCTCGGTAGGCAATTGAGAAGTAGAGACCTCTCTCGACCGACAAAACTTGCACTCTATAGGACGCTCATCTTGCCCGTGCTCCTCTATGGCGCTGAAGCATGGACAATGACACGAAACGACATAGCGGCCCTTGGAGTGTTCGAGAGGAAGGTACTTCGCAAAATCTTCGGCCCTGTTCGTGTTGGTGACGACTATCGCATACGAACCAATAACGAGCTGTATGAGCTGTATAAGGACATGGACGTAGCGCAGCGAATTAACATCCAGCGGCTACGCTGGCTCGGTCATGTCTGCCGCATGGACGACGAAGCTCCGGCGAAAAAGGTGTTCGATGCGATGGTTGGAGGTCGACGGCGAAGAGGGAGGCCATGTCTCCGGTGGAAGGACCAAGTGGAAGAGGCCCTGGTATCTCTTGGTGTGACCAACTGGAGAAGGCGCGCGCGAAGCAGAGGCGCCTGGAGAGAAGTTTTGCGGCAGGCCGTAACCCGATAACGGGTTGTTATGGCCAGTTAAGTAAGTAAGTAAGTAAGTAAGTATAAATTTTTGTATGTAATAATATACAAACACCACTTGATTTAGAAAAATTACAAAAAAAAAGGTAGATTCGATGGAAGGCTTCGGTAATACTGAGTGGCTTACCATCGAATCAAGGCAACTTTTGAAAAGAAGAAAAACTTGTTACTGTCTTCAGAACCAACTATAGCAGTTAATAGGAAAATTAAAGTTAAACATGAAAACCGAAACTCTGATATAGTGCAATATAAAAAAAATTTATTTAAAATTGTGTCAAAAATAGATGTAGAGGGTTTAATTTCCAATAATTCGTGATCGAAAACCGATTATCCTAGCAGTAAAAATTAGCAAATTGTAATTTTGAATGAAAATACATGCTCTACTGAGTTTAATAAAAGGTTTTATTATTAGGTAATTATTTTCTATGGCAAACCTCTGAGAGTAAAAATTGCTTATGAAAGAGCTCCCAACCTGCCGTTCGGAACCGGCATTAAACTGTAGGTCCCTTCAACCCGCGTACAAATTCACACGCACAACACGGGTAGTTGCGGGAAGCTAGGCCTTAGTCTCGCGTAAGCGGGCTGTCGTGCCAGTCAATTATTAAAATTATTAAATTTATTAAAATTAATTATTATTAATTAAAAAATTAAATTATTAATTATTTTCTATTTGGGTTTGAAATTACTTAGGTGCGCATAAGTATACACAGATAATTGTAGTTTTTTCAATATTTTAATCGATTCGATCGGTTAATCGATACCATTTGTATATACCTTTATACTTATTGATGATATGAGTTGCTGTACCAAATTTCATCAATATATCTTTTATAGTTTCTGAGATACTGTCAACTTAGTATTTGGTTTGTATGGGAGGTGGGCGTGTCCGTGGGCCGATTAAAGTAATTTTTGGCGTATTAACTTCTCTTTATAACAAAATCATATGTACAAAATTTTATTGTCGTACGACTATTCCTTCTATTTTTGTCCTTCGCTACTATGGACTCGCGACACTGTGCGCCGTACGCCAGCGGCAAGTGACAGCGGCAAGCGGCGGGTCTGCATCATTTGGCAGTGCAATTGGCTCAATGGGACCAGTACTCATGTCGAAAGGGTTCAGGCATTAATCATTAAGGAATATTATTGGATTCGTGTCAATACAGTTTTTATAGTTGGTGGTTTTTGAAAGTACGTTTTCTTATGGAATTGCAATTGTGTAATTTTTTTAAAATGGGTTTTGCAGGAACCAAAAAAACTGAATTACACACACGTTGATCGCCCCCAGTTTTCATTATAAATAGTTGAACATTTACAACGAAAACTGTACTCTGTGAGTGTTGCAAGCAATTACCAACGAGGGGAAAAGGGTAAACTGTAAAGTTCGCGCTCGTATTTATAAATAAGACAACACTGCAATGGCCAGCGCCAGTATGGAAATCACAACAACAAGAATAAAGAATATTTGCACATTTATAGCGCATATTAAACCCTTCAGGGAAATGTTAATTGTTGCGCTACTGGTAGTTAAATAAAAGTGTTTACCAAGAAATTGTGATTATTAATTTTCATTATTTTAGTATTCATACTTTCTATTTATATATATAATAATTTTCTAAGAGTCGAACGGAGTAACATCTGCATAAATTAGTTTTCAGAATGCGTTTAACACTTGAATGTCCGACAAACTGACCTACCTAAAATGCCCATATGTAACATACATATGTCCACTAAATATTGAGACTAACTTCCGGCGCGCGCCATTTGAAAACAGACAATTAAAAATGTCTTTTATTTGGTACTTCAGTCGAGTGGTCATCTGTCAAAAAATACACTTAGAGTACACTCAATGGATCATTGTCTTAGATTTTTCTCGGTGTAAAGCGAATGTCCCGATTAAGGTTTTGGACGGTGTTTATCTCGATTTGTTTCAACTTTTGCTTGGTTCGATTAATCAACTCTTGCTCGTTCCGTGTCTCCCAACCCTTTTCGTACACCATACGTTTGAGAACTGCCCAGAAATTTTCGGTTGGACGTGCCTGAGACACGTTTGGAGGATTGTCCTTCTTCGGCAAACAATTTTATTTTATACTCGGTCAGCCAATACAACTTTTTTCGCATAGTGACAGCTTGCAAGATCCGCCCAAAACATGATTTCGTCGCCAGTGTGATATTTGCCAGCAAATTGCTTCAATTTTGGCAAGCATTGACCGATATAAACGTCAGCATTGACCGCTTTGGCTTAGTTTGTTCGAATCAATAGCGCTGAGACACCCTTCGAAGAAATGGCCACCCACACTAGCACCTTTGGTTCAAATTTTGATTTGCTGGCGTATTTAACTCCGTTTGGTGTTGTTGGGATGTTGTCAGTGTAAAAACCGTCGTTGCCGCTTAATTCTGGTACAAAAATGTGAAGTACGATTCAACATCCAAAATTATTAATTTTTCATTAGCGAAGTGTTTACAACGAAGTGCACGGCAGCATTTTGGTATATTTTCGAGTTGTTTCGCGGAATACTTTGATGCTGGTTTACGTTTGCGATAAATTACATTGTTCCTCTTCAAAATCTTGTGAACACCAGACTTTGAAATTCCAAATTTTCGTGCTAATTTGTGTGTTGATTGGCCAACTTTGTTTTTTGCACTTGTCAGCAGTTTTTCGTCCTTGTGGCACTTAACTTTGGCAGACGACCAGGTATGACTTCGTTTTCCGGTCCTTTCCCATTACGGCAATCTTTAAAACACGAAAAATAGTCGCCCAGGAGATTGGCTTATCTTTATCCAGAATTCCCCATGTAGTGAGTCGTCCAAACAGATTGGCAACAGATTTTCTTAAACCCAGCTTTTACGACATTTTGAATGGAATGTATTGCGTAATTTGATTTTGGCAGTTGAGTAGAAGCCCACTTAAGTATGATAAGTGTATTGAGTGGCATCTCCATGTTTGCTTATGCAGTCAAATAAACGGCTGAAGTTAGTCTCAATATTTAGTGGACATATGTTAGTCATTTTGACTACATTATTGTTTACTGACTTTTTTATTTTACTGGTTTTTAAATAGCAAATATGAATAAATGCACATGAAATAAAATTAAAATAAGTACTTCATTTTTATTTACTTACAAAGAAAATTCATTTAAATATAATTTCGTACTTTACACATCAATGAGATAAAATGGAATAAAATTTGCAATTTGGAATTTGTGAATGAATTTTGTGAGTGACTTTTGGATTGAAAAACTTGGAAATTATCACAACATACTATGATATTTTTTTTGGAATTTGTGAATGAATTTTGTGAGTGACTTTTGGATTGAAAAACTTGGAAATTATCACAACATACTATGATATTTTTTTTTAATATTTGCAATTATTTATAATGTTCATATTTCGCAATTGAAGATGCATATTTCTCTATTTATAAGCAAGATTTGCTGAAAATTTTATATAGGTAGTCAAAATGACTACTTTTGGGCATTTAAGTTAAATTTTGCAAAATTGGGGTAACAAATTTGTTTACAAGATTTTTAATTTATTTATTCCATTTAGCTTTAAAACTTAGTAAAAGTCAAGAAAGAAATTTTTTTAGAAAGCGATGCAATCAAAAGTTATTTACAATAAAAGACCTCAATGTAGTCAATATGACTTTGGACATTATAGTGAAGGTTGAACTCTAAAAATAGGTCACGCTTCAAAGAAATGGACTTAGTTCTGGGCATTGCAGCCCACACACCACAATGGATATGCTCCGATAGCAGAGCTGCCTAGACACATCACCAACGATATGCCGGAACTCAACACTGCTCAGTGATTTCTGTGCAGCATTTTCCACGCTCATCTAAAACTACCAACGACAAGACTCGCCGACGGCAACACTGGCGCTGGTCGCACGTAAACTTATGATTTTATTTATGTTATCGCAGCCACCAACTAACTTTAGGTTAGCGAGAGCTAACTGCTGCAAGCGGCAATAAAAGCTGCACACTGAAAAGTTTAGTTTTATGGCTTTAAACGTCAACTTTGATGCTTGCAAAGATTTCGCTGAAATCATGACTAAAAATGCACTAAAAATTTAAACCGAATATGTTCAAGCAGCTGAAGTGCAAGAATGCTGCCGAAATATGTTGATCAGGTAAGATATTTCATTTCAGTTTTTATTTCTCTCCATAGACATTTAAACAACAACAAATAGCATGTCATATATATGCCACTTTTATTATTAGCCTTTAATGTTCAAAGATGAGGCAATGCAATTGGCTCTAAGTTGTGTCTGCTATGGCAGCAATCAATCAAACTGGTTGCAGTGAGCCAAATGTCAATCCGATTTTGTGTAGTTCTCTAATCATGAGACGATTTTGTGCTGGTATCTATATTAATTATAAGAACCAAAGTGTAAGATGCCAACGTAGTTGTCTGACTGCATATTTATTAAATCATATGAAACGATTTGGCTTTGCAATGATTTCGCTTTGAAGTGTTTGAGCTTTGAAATGATTTGACTTTGCAATCACATCATCAACCTGTGAAGCAGCTGAACTCGTTGTATTGGAAAATTTGTAATAAACATTGACGTGTGCTTTGAGCAGCAATACATATTAAATATCTAAGCAGTCTCAAGTCTCTGTATGCGTTTGGGTTCTGTAATTACAATAACAACTAGTGTGAGATACATAGATGGGTTAATTTTAAAATTCATTAGGAAATGCAATTAATATTGTAATATCTGTTTTATAGATGTTACCAGAAGTTTCTACTATAAAAAAAATTTGTGTATTCATGGGTCCTTCAGTGGTCAATTCATTAATTGGTGTTTTGGATCAGAGATAATTTGTTGTTGTTTCAAACATTGCTTCAACAAAGATTAGGTATGTAAGTAGACAGGAGGGTATGCAGGAATGAAGGTAGGAAATATGTATGTACGTGTATGTAGGCATGGTGAAGGTAGATATAGACAGATGGGTAACATGTGCATGGAAAGGAAGTAAGGTTGGCTTGTGGGAAGGTAGGCAGTTGGGTACAGATTGCAGGTTTAAAAATATGGTTCCAAGTGGTATAGGTCTTAAAAGTTGTACGCAAACCGCTCCTCCGCTCAAAATAAAATCCTGTGCACACCAATGGTTGGGTATGTAGGTAGATATGAGTGTGGATAGGCAAACGAGCAGACAGGGAAATAGGATGGTAGATAGGAAGCTAAGTAAGAAGGTAAGTGGAAAGAACGTCAGGTAAGGAATTTTTAAAGGTATTAGAGAAGTATTAAATTTTAGAGAAGTATTAAATTTTTATATCTTAAACTAATAAAGTTAAAAGGACAAAATTCGAGGATGTGGTAGTGTAAATATTAGCCCTTAAGATATATTAAAACAAAAAACTATTTAAAGTTTCCAAGGATATTCAAGGATAAAGTTTTAAAAGCACATTTTCAATACCTTTTCGTTCTTTTGCACCAAAACATTAAAATTTCTAAGATTCTAAGGATTTTTCTCTCTCATTGTGCTCAATTTTTATATAATTTAAAAAAAAAACATGTCCTTGAGATTTCAAAGTCTTTGTAAAAACAATCCTGAAGTCAGAGAGAAAAACTAAAAACACAGTTTTACTACATTTGGCCCCTAGTTTCGCAAGTAGTAAGTATACATTTTTTAATATTATAACTATTATTATTTTTTTATTTTTCTTATTTTTATTTTTTTATTTTTTATTTTATTATTTTTTTTTGTTTTTTTATTTTTTAATTTACAACGTCTATTGATTTATTGTATAAGACTGAGTTTAAAAAAAACTAGATTATTTACAAAACATTTACAAAATGTAAAACACAAAAAATATATATACAAGTATACACATAAATAAAGATATAGCTTCACATAAATTAAAAATATTATTTAGATTTTTTCGTGTTTTTCGAAATTTTTTTGATTTTCGTCGCACGGTGTTATCCATTTATTTCAAATTAAAAAATTGCCCTAATTTTAAGAAATTTCTATAAATATTGCTTTATAATAATTATTCCTAATAAGAAATTTTTTAATATTATTACTATTTTTATTTTTTATTTTTCTTATTTTTATTTTTTTTTATTTTATTATTTTTTTTGGTTTTTTTATTTTTTAATTTACAACGTCTATTCATTTATTGTATAAGACTGAGTTTACAAAAACTAGATTATTTACAAAACATTTACAAAATGTAAAACAAAAAAAAAATATATACAAGTATCTATACACATAAATAAAGATATAGCTTCAAATAAATTAAAAATATTTAACTAACAGCATATATTTAACTAGCAGCTAACAGCTTTCGTTTAAAAGCGTCTCTAGCCTCACTGAGGTCGATTACATCGCAAATCGAATTAGAAACAATACAAGCATTATTGACAACGTCGCGGCCATAATTTGTTCTGTGGACTCCAACAAAAAGTAAATCCCTTTTTCTAATGCATCTCTCTGGAGCATACATTTATACAGCTCTAATAAAGTCGAACAATCGATATGGCTCATCAAAATATCCCTATCGAGCAATGTTATGTAGTCAATTTTTTTGAGTTGCATAAGAGTGGAGTTGAGTTGTCGAATTGTTATAAGAAACAAGTATGTTTTTCGTTGTCGATAGTTATTATTTTGGGAATTGCTTCATATCTTTTATTTACGGTTTTTTTATTTACGTCGCTCATGAAATCTTTTTGTGCTAAATGATGAAATGATGAACAGCCGTTTTAGCTGAATTCTCTAGATTATTGAAAAAAGGTAATTTCTCCTTAGTTAAAGTTAAAGTACCCCCCTCTTCTTCTTCTTCTTCTTCTTCCTTGTCCGTGCCAATCCTGCCGACATCGTTAGAAGGCAGTTCTGGCCTTTCCTTGCGAGTAAATACCTATCGAGCAGTTATCCGTAACAATACCAATCTTGGCTCTTAGCTGGTCTCTCTTCAATAAAAAAATTCTCTAGAACAATACAAATTTAGAATTGAGGTAATTTATCGCACAATAAGTCCTCTGTTGCCGTCAGCTAAACTGAAGTTGGTTTCTTGCAAAGACCTTTTTTAAGTAACATGTCAACAGTTTACAATGATTTCTAATTAAAGAATATTTTGCCGGTTAGGCTTTGAAAATTATCTGAACTGTGTCGCACAGAATAGACATTAAACTGAATCTATTGAAAAATAGACTCTACAATCATGTCAGTCTATAGGAGAATATTAGTCAATTACTTAGTCATGTCAGCCTATAGAAGAAAATTAGTCTACAGGAGATTCTATTACTTAGTCATGTCAGTCTATGGACGAAAATTAGTTTATAGGAGATTCTAATACTTAGTCATGAACAAACTGAGCCTGTAGGAGATCTAATACTTAATTATGTTAGTTACTTTGTGCTGTGTGTTCATAGAATTGTTCATCGAACCATCTGTTTATACATCGGTTAGTCAATGATTGATGCACAGCAAAAAGTCGAAAGAAAATTTCTTATGAATTGTACTGAAACTTCTTCCTGAGAAAAGATTAATGTAAAAAATTTGCTTAACACATTCACTTAGGACATAGGAAACACAAAGTATTCAACTCTATTTAATGTTTAGTTGCCATCTTTCAAAAGTATCACTTTTCTAACAACATTTCAATTTTAAAGTTAGTTTGAAAATTGTGATATTTTATGCCACACATTTCGTCAAAACTCGTTGAAGTATAAAGAACACAACTCATGTTGAATAAGCAAAATTTAACTTAATTAATTAATTAATAAGTCATCAGAAAACTATATTTTGCCCAACTCGTAGCCGTGCACATTGCGCTTAAAATTGGCCTAAAGCTTAATTAAAAACTCATAAACTCCATACAAGATGAACTGGCAATGTGTTAATTTGTAATTATGCCATACAGGATCGACTAACTGGACTTTTTAAAGCGTCATTAATTTCACATATGAGCGCCCTTGAATGCAAAATAGAGAAGTAGCACAGCGTCGCGGCACGTTAATAACAAAAACATTAAACTTGTTGGCACTACTCGTACAAAAAAGGGACACCCTCTGACAGCGCAAAAGGGTTCTTGGGACAGGACAAAGCGTGGTGCGACCCGACGCCTTGGGCGGTGCTGTTCGGTATGGAATGGTTATGGCTGCGGCACGTGCTGGGCGCCGCTTTGCTGCCGTCAACTGGTTGTATGCAGAAGACAAAGTGGCACGACACCTGGGACACATGAATGACATTAAGCACACACACACACACACACACACAAGTGGAGCTGCGCATTTGCATTTATGTTGGCCCGCTTCGGTCACTTGACTGTCTGCGAGTGGGGGCGCAAGTGGCGAATGACGACCGCGTTGTTGGGTTGTTGGCTGCCGAGCTGCCGTGTAAATGTAGCAGCAACGTTCACTGTCAGCACTGGCGAAAGTGACTTTTGATCGGCCAAGTGGAAAATGATGGAAAATAATAATTTTCCCCTGTCAAAGCGTGAAATGACAACAAAACATGTCGCTATTTAGATACTAATGCAATTTAATTTAACCCGAGAGCGCATGGAAATTTACGCTGCATAGTTGAGTTATTGTAGAGACTGAACAATTATACTTTATGCGAGAAAAAGTAAAAGTTGGCTGCCTAGGTGAATGACAATGCGAGCAGCCAGCCAGACATTGTAAAATTGCAGCAAAAAAAGCCGTGCAGCCATGCAGCCAGCAAAAGCAGACAGCAATGACGTGCAGACAAACGATTAGGTAGACAAACGAGACATATGTCAAGCGGTCAGGGACAAACTCGTTTGCGGCCGCTCGACTTAAAATAAGATCAATGTTCTTTGACACCGATGAGGCGGTTTTTTAAAAACATTTCTGCATTTTCAAATAAATGTTAAGTCTAAAACTATCAAGTTTTGTGCCTTAATTGCAGCCAATCACATGAAATTAATTTTATAAATTTGTTCTAATGTATATTTGTAATATTTATCAGTAATAATAGTTTCGCATTATAAGTCCATACCAAAGCTAACATTTCTAGATTGCACCAGACAATTTAAAAGGTCCAGTAGCGACCTGATGTGTTCAGCATACAGTTCAATGCCTGTTATTCAAAGCTTACGCATATTTTAGTTCCCATTATCATTTTCTACTACAATAAAAAGATAAATTAATTAATTAATAAATAAGTAAATAAATAAATAAATAAATAACAAAATAAATAAATAAATAAATACATAAATAAAGAAAGAAAGAAAGAAAGAAAGAATGAAATTAATACATAAATAAATAAACAAATAAATATATAAATAAATAAATTAATTAATTAATTAATAAATAAATAAATAAATAAATAAACAATAAATAAACAATAAATTAATGAATTAATAAATTAATTAATGAATTAATTAACAAACAAATAAATAAATAAATCAATTAACAAATAAATAAATAAACAAATAAACAAATAAATAAGTTAATTAGTTAACAAATTAATTAATTAATTTATAAATAAATAAACAAATAAATATATAAATAAATAAATAAATAAATAAATAAACAATAATCAAACAAAAAATTATTTAATTAATAAATTAGTTAATGAATTAATTAACAAAAAATAAATCAATAAATCAATAAACAAATAAGCAAATAAATAAACAAATAAATCAGAAAAATAAATTTATGCATAAATAAATAAAAAAATAATAAAATAATTACATAAAAAATAATTCAACAAATAAATAAAAAATAAATAAATAAATACCTGAATACCTAAATAAATAAATACTTCTTCTCTTTTCGCAAGTTACTGCACCAGTTTATAGGTAGATTCTTCTCAGATTTAAAAAAAAAAATTATTCCACATAAAAACACACATATATCTCATTAGTTTCATTAGTTTCATTAGTTACACTTTTCAATGCAATAAATATTATTCTCTCGATTATTGCGAAAAAGCTAATTGAGTTTTGCTAAAGTAGAATGTAAAAACGTCTACCTGCCGCTTCGCCATTCAATTCAACTCGTCCTCACGTACAAACATTAAAAGAAAAACCTACATAAAATACAAACAAAAGCGTTTTAATTGGAAATATTTTAATCCATCAATTAGCGATGTTTTGCGACCGCCTGCGCCATCGTCGCGGAACCCATGGCGTATGCGCGTTTTATTTGCAATTATTTGTATTGGTTTTGTTTGCGAAATAAGTAATTAAAATGCAACCAAGAATTTCAATTAAAAATATCCCATACAAATACACATCGGCCAAAGCCGACGGGTATTGCTTGTAACGGTATTTACCTATAATTGCCTTTTTAACCGCATTTTTCAATTGTTTTCTTAAATTCAATTGCGCGGCGTGTGGTGAGTGGTGTGAGTGATATTTATTGATTTGGCTTTGTTTTTTTTTTTTGGCACGCAATTTTTTCTACAATTTACTTTTGCACAAATGACATAAAAGAAATACAAATTTTGTATTATTGAAATGCTTTAAAGTGACATTTGGAATTTATTGTTGAGAAAAAAAATTCACTCTCAAAGCTGACATTTATCTATATAAACCGTTTAAGAGCACAATGAAGAGATTATTACTTAACCATGTCATATCATGTTCAGATAACAAAACCAGTGATCAGCTGCGAGAAAGATGGCTGAGCAGCTACTATACACCAAATGTGGATTCCAGGTCACAGAGACATTCAGGGAAACTATGAGGCAGACGAAATGGGCTGACTAGGCACAACCAAGAAGAAGTTCAGTGTTGTCATTAGTTTTAACGATTCTTCTTGGATATTTCTTTGAAACAAAATACACATAAAAAATTATATAAAAAACTATTAGCGTATCTAATCGTCAGTCACATCGGCTAAAAATTAGTACAAACCAATGCTTGTGCAGCTGATGTCTTAGCTAAAATATGAATAGATTTCGAGTACTATTTTTGGCTGGTGCGTTAAGCCAACAACACTCATGATGACTCCCAGTTAATGTTGAACACGAACGTTGAAGTGTTATTTATGTTAATGTTGCATTAGATTTCTATGTTATAAATTCATCGGTGCATTGTGGGGCTGCTATGGCGACGTGTTATTAAACCGAAAGTGATAAGATTTATGAGAAATTGTTAACAAAACCACTTAAGGCCATTTACAGTGCAAACTTTGCACACAAAACTGCGATTGTCTTTGCTGTCTTTTGCTGCTGCTTCCGGCAGCGCACCGCACCGCACCGCACCGGGCACCGAGCGGCAACAGCAACTGTAGTTCCTGCTGTTTTGACGCTTCCGGCGCTTACCGCTTGCCGTTTTACGCTTCCCGCACCGACGCCAACCATTGCTGACTTTTTCTGTGTGTGTGTGTGCGCCTCTGTTTACTTTGGCCGTGCTGACTTACTTGCTTTCATGCATTGCTTGCGGTGTATAAAATGCTAATAAGACGTTTATTCCCACAATGAACTGATTTATGTGTGTGTGTGTGTGTGTGTATGTAAACACACACACACTGGCATGCACGCCAGCGTGATACTTGCGCTTGTGAAACGGCATACAACCAAAGGATAATGTGGCACGCCGGCGCAAGTAATAGCACATCGCAACATTCAATATGCGCCAAACAAAAACAAAATAAAATACAAAAAACCAAAACAACAACAATACACAAATTTCGTATTCCCGCTTTTTCTTGTATTTATTTATTTATTTTTGCATTTTATTTTCGCTTTTATTATTTTTCTTTTGTTGATATTTGTATTTTTAATGCAAACACACACACACACACATTTCTCATTTTTATGTGCAAATAAAGGAAGACGTCGACGAGAGTCTAATTCCCTGAAGATTTCTCGGCGTGAGCATTAAGTATGCAGATTGAAAATAATATTTTTAAAGTAAACAGATATGTAAGAACTTCTCATACGCATGCGGCGAGTTTTGGGTTTTGGCAGTTTGTGTTTTTATTTGACATATAGCTTTCAAGTACTGCGAGCGCTTAAAGCTGCCGTTTTTATATGAATGCAAACTGCGTTAACCATTTATATTTGATTTAGCTGACATAATCAGCGAAATCAGTTGGATTTTAAGGCTTGGAAGTAATGGGAATGAAATCAAAATAACAATGTTTTTTCTTATATTGCAATCAAATCAACTGTGCATAGATTCAGTAATTTTGCATCATATGAACGACGTGATTGCGCTGAATGTAGTTTAAAAACAAAGCCATTTCCTGTGTCCATTCCACAGACTGCAGACTGCACTTCGCTTAAATTTTATTTCGATTATGGAACTGTGTTCTTGCCCACATTTTTCACAGCTCTTATAACTGGTTGACTCGAAAATTAATCTAAAGTCTTCTTAAGTTTGAATCCTTTCAAATCTTCAAGTAAATACAATGCTTCCTACTAATAGCAACAAGAAAGCTGACTCATTAGGAAAATATGTGAAAAGCTCACCAGATCTAGTTTGCTTTCAGTATTCATAACATCATCTCGTACAAATATTTAGCATACTTACAACAAAAAACCCTAAAGCAGTGCTGCTCACACATTTGTGGGCAAATATTTTGCTCTAATGAATACAACATCTCTACTTTCTATTACCATCTGTGCCAGTTGTAGAAGCAGCTACACAACTTATTGCTTTGTAATGACGCTTACATATTTTCATTAGAATGATTTAACTTTTTGAAAACAATAAAGGCACGCAATGGCATTTGTGCTGAAACCAACAAATAATGAAAACTCAATTTAACAAGTAGACCCCGAGTGAGCTTTAGCCCAGACCTCACACCCACACACGCCCTGCCCTCAACAACGTACATACATACATATGCCGCACTGTTGTGGTCACTGGCAGCAGCCATAAAATGAACTTCACTGGACAACTACATACACACATAGATTGTGCCGTGTGCCCGAATGCCAACAGGACAGACAACTGAGCTGGCCGCTTTGTACTTACTTTAATAACTTGTAAAAGGACCATAGGAAAACAAAAATGAAGCAGAAAAATCCGAGCAAAATTTTGAATTAGTTTCATGTGAAACGGGGGCACACACGACAAGCTGACAGGTGGCAGCACTGTCTAAACCTCAAACAAGGCGAATTACTTTTGTAATGAACATACATGACATGTGCCCAAACCGACTGAAATAACTGTCAAGTTACTTGTTACAATTGTTACAGTGAAACACTTTGAGAAGAAGAAGAAGTAAACAAAATGGGAGAACAATTTATACCTAAAAAATTTAAACTTTAAATTTAAAATAAACATTGCTATATGCGAAATTGAAATTCAGCTCAACTGAACTTAATTCAATTCAACTTCATTTAATTTAAATTTCTTTAAGTGTCAATTTTATTCAATTTAACTCATCACTCCTCAACATAACTTGATTCGGCGCTACTCAACTCAAATAAATTTAACTAAAATCAATTAATCAATTCAATTCAACCCTAATCCCTAACCTCTCAACCTAATCAATTTTAATCAATTTAAATTTATTTGAGTGTTTCCGTGCGAGAACTGAATTTAAATCAACTGAGCTCAATCTCAGTTTAATTCGACTCAATTCAACTTATATAAAAATCAAGTCAACTCAACGAAACTCAACTCAGTTCAATTAAATTCAACTCAACAAAATTTAACATTAATTCAATTAAATTCAGTTTTATTCACTTCAACTAAACTGAAACTATTTTAGTTCAATTTAATTCAATTCAATTCAATTCACTCCACCTGAAGTCATTTCAAATAAGTTTCAATTAAAATTAAATTAGTTAAATTAAAAATTAGTTTAATTTCAATTCAATCAATTTAGTACCATATAGCTTAATTTAATCAAATTCAATTCAATTCAGTTCAACTAATCTTAACTCAATTCAATTCAACACAATTAAATGAAATTAAATGAATTCAAATAATTTTAATATTTTAATATAATTTAAACTCAATTCAATGTAATTTAGTTCAATTCAATTTGTTCAATTAAATTCAACTCAATGTAGTTTAGTTGAATTCAATTGAATTCAGTTAGATTCAACTCAAATATTCAAAAACTCAATTAAACTGAACTCAAATAATTTTAGTTCAATTTAATTCAATTTGGCTCAAGCAATTTTAATACAACTCAGTTAAACTTTAATCAACAAATCAATCAAATCAAATTAATCAACAAACCAACAATTCAAATGAACTCAATTTAACTTAATTCAATTAAACTCGCTTAAACTTAATTCAACTGATTCCAATTCAGTACAATTTAATTTAATTCAATTAATTGTAATTTAATTCAATGTAATCTAATTCAATTTAATTTAATTCAAAAAGGTCCTTGAACTTAATTCAACTGTATTCAATTCAGTTCAATTTAATTTAATTCAATTCAATTCAATTTAACTCAATTTAACTCAACTCAACTCAATTCAGTTCAGTTTAATTCAACTCAACGAAACATAACTCAACTCAATTTAGTTCAATTCAATTCAGTTCGGTTAACTAAAATTAAATTAAATTTGACTCTGATCAATTCAATTCAACTCAATTCAATTCAATAATTTCAAATAATTTGAATTCAATTCCATGAAATTGAATTAAATCTAATTGAATTCAATTTCATGGAATTGAATTTAAATTCAAATTGAATTAAATTTCAATTTCATGGAATTGAATTCAAATTTAAATTGAATTCAATTCAAATTAAATTCAATTAGATTTAATTCAATTCAATTAATTGAATTCAAATTCAAATTTAATTCAATTCAAATTGAATTCAATTAGATTTAATTCAGTTAGATTCAATTAAATTCAATTCAACTCACTTCAATTTAATTCAACCTTAATCTAATCTAATAATAATTCTAATCAAACTTAGACTCAACAAGGCATAACTCATCTCCATTCAGTTCCACTCAATTCTATTCAACTCAACTCAACTCATCTTAGCTCAACTCAACTCAGGTCAATCCAACTCAACTCAATTCATTTAATTTCAATTCAATTTGATTCAACTCATTTCAACTAAACTCAACTAATTTAAAAAACTCAACTAATTTAAATGAACTCAACTAAATTGAACTCAACTCATATGAAGCAAATGTGTTCAAATGAAATTTAATTGTTTCAGAAAATCCACACATATTTGAAATTCGGCCACACATAAGAACCCAAAAATATGATTGACTCGAAAATCCACTGAACTTTTAGCAGCTATTTGGTTGAAATCCTGTAACTAACTGTCTGGTTCAAGATTTTCGAAAATCGGAAGTTAAAGTGTGCATTGAAAAAACATTCTCTGAATTCTCTGAATGTGCAGTGAACTAATTTTTGCCCAGCTCTCTGATCTGCACCGATCATAAAACACAACAAATGCGCATTGAAAATTGCGTAAGACGTAAATTTTTATGATCGCTCACAATTCTGTACAGCAATTAATGTACCAATGCAAAAGTACACCGTAGGCCATTGCGCAACATTAACTCGTAACGGCCAAAAGCGACTGTCGAACAATGTCCACACTCAATAATTTCCTGTAAATAATTTGCAACAACTCGTTTTTTTTTTATTCGGACATCAGTAACGGACAATTTGATGGTTAATTTTGAATTTTTATTAAGTTGCACCACTGCCGTTCATGCACAAAATTCACATAAAAATACAAAAACAATTCAAGTAGTCGAAATTGCGTCATAAAATCAAATGAAATGTTATTAAAAATTTATTGCAATTTAACGTCAAAAAATAACAAATTTTTTTTTTTACTGATTGCGCTGCCACGACTTGAGTCTGAAGCAATTAAACTCGGCTTAGCCTTTTACGAGCAATGTTGCAGTTCGTCTTCAAGTTGAAGTTAAATCGTCGTAAAGTTAAACATAAAATTGTTGAATTTTCGAATGTTGAAATTTCGTCAAGAGAAGCAAAAAATTCGATTTGTTTTTAACACACACCACCTGAATTTATGATTTTATTTACTTATTTGAATTAATGGCATTTAAAAGTTCCTTGTAAATTTGGAATTGTTTTTTATACTCAACATATTATATCCTTCATTTTCCATTCCATTGTTGCAGATTTATTTCAAACTTTTCTCCCATAGCATTTTTATCACTCATACGCACCGCTGTACCGACAGCTGTTCAAGCACGTGAAACATTTGGCACTTTGCATGCACTAAATACCATTTGAGACATTTTGCTAGTGTGAGGCAAATGAAATGCTTCGAGAAATGTAAGCAATTCACAAACAAAAGCCACAACAATTACAAGGAAACAATTGGAAAGCAGTGAAAACTTGTGTAAATTCCATGCAAACAGCTTAAGAAATTATGCCGAGCGATTATTCAAAAATTCGTATGAAAACAGGCCGACAAATTACGACAAGGCTAGCGGTGGCAAACAAAGAACATACGAAGATAATAACGTTGGCGAA
This sequence comes from Melieria crassipennis, assembly GCA_963668005.1. Taxonomy (NCBI): domain Eukaryota; kingdom Metazoa; phylum Arthropoda; class Insecta; order Diptera; family Ulidiidae; genus Melieria; species Melieria crassipennis. Next base: position 104,238,051 of record OY764962.1, on the reverse strand, counting down.
GCAAACGAGGTAAAAGCGAGAGATTATGGCCGGCCGTCAGGTGGAAGACACAGTAATGTCGCACAAAATGCGCCGAAACAAAAGCAACAAAAGGCAAACGATCCAGAAGAGAAACGTTTAAATAGCAACGATAGGATACGAACGACAGCCAGATGCAACCATTAAAAGCTTAAATGTGCCATGAGGTAGCAGCACAACGCGAATTCCGCACATCGGTGGAGGCAAAACAATTAGGTATGACATTTTTGAAGACGAACGAGTATTTTTGATGTTTCTTGGCAAATCTGCTCGGGAGTTACTCGACTCGACGTGATTTTATTGCAGTTTACCGCTGCAGCAGTCAAAATCTGATTGAACTACGATTGCTGCTGAACTGATTGAACCTCCTAGCAGAGCGCTGACGTTAAATATGCGACATGCAAAATTGCAATTACTTTTGGCGTAAGCACTCACGCCGCAGGAAACAGCAAACCGTGCGCATAATTTACATACAATGCGCTCATGTTGCATATTGCAGCGACAGTTGTGCCGCAACAAGCAGCCAACCATCCGCTCAACCGCTCAACCGACCAACCAAGCAGCCAACCCTCGACCCAACCGAACGACCAAACAATGCTACTGCCGCTGCACTTAACAGCGTTTCCGCTGTAGCGTCTAATGAAGCGGTAGGCGTAAGTGAGCTGGTGCGCGCATGCGAGTGTGTGCGACTTTGTGAGTGTGTGTGTGTGCGCGCTGCGGTTGCAGCGGTGAAAATGCGGCAAAGTATTTCGGTTAACGAAAATTTAATTGCATTGCATTGTAATCGGATACGCGTGCGTGTGCACCAATCGCCGCACACACACACAAACCCAACTACGCGCGCATTCCATGGCATATGAGTGCGCGTGCCTGTGCGTTTGTGTATGTGTATGTGTGTGTGCATGTGTTGAGGCATGCACTAATGGTGCAATTTAATTACATGCCAAACAATGGCGAATTTCAGCCCGAAAGCAGTGCGCGCTTAACTTGGCTGGCTGTTGTGCGCCGGCAGCAATTCCGCCATTGTATCTGCCGAAAATTGACAGTAATTTCGGCTGGTTGCAGCGATCTCACAAATGTTTTAAATTATACATATATTGCGCTCTGAGTGTTTGGCAAGTTTTTGGTAAAAAAAAATATTCCTTAAATTTTAATTTGAATAAACTTTCGACTTAAAAATGTTATACAAATTGTAAACTAATTATTGTTTAATTGTTTCTATTTAATTCAATGAGTATTAAAAGTTGTTGAAGAATACATCAGACTAACATGATTGGAGAAAATTTGTGTTTTTGGTTATTTATTTGTATCAAAATCTCTTACAAAAGAACAGAATCTTAAATAAGGGCATTTATTTTAATACAATTCCGAAATTTTTGTAGTTAGTTAGTTGTATCTCGTTCCTTTAGTTTGTTTAGTTTCATTTGAATTAAATTAACTAATCATATAATTTGTAAAAATTTCAGAAAGACCTTAATGATAATTAATAATTATCTTTAAACAATTAATTAATTACTAAACCGTTAATCGAAATTGTCAGACATGAATATTAAATTCATTCTAAAATTTTTATCACATCACATTTTTTCAATACACTGATTAGTTAACTAATAACTAATTGCATAATTGGCTGAAATTTCAAAAACAATTTATTTGCAACTAATATATTCTTTAAACAATTCATTGATTAACTAAAATTGTAGTCGAATTTGTCGCATAATCAATTAAATTTTTTGTCACATTCAATTATTTTGATTTCATTAATTTTTCAATACCATGATTACTAAACTAATTAACTAACTACATAAATTGTCGACATTTTAGTGAGAACTAAATTATAATGTATTATTTCCTCAAGCAATTGGTCATTAATTTTTTTAAGCGGTTAATTAATTAATAAATTAACTAAAATGTTAGTCGAAATAGTCACAAATGAACACTAATTAACTAAAATTCTTATTCTTAAATTCTTAACATTCAATATTTTCCATTTCAGTCATTTTTTAACTATTTTCAATTAATTCGTAACTTATTAATATATTATTCAAATTTATTTGTAAATTAAAATTTTAAATCTGGTCATCTGGTAGTTTTTTTTAATAATTTTCTAACTAACTGTGTTCTTTAAATTCATTTGTTAACTAAAATTTCAACCCCAGTCAATCAACTAGTTTTTTCAATTATTTCGTAACTAATTTATATATTATTTAAATTTATTTGTTAACAAAAATTTCGACTCTAGTCAATCAACTAGTTTTTTTTAATTATTTCGTAATTAATGTGTCCTTTATATTTAATATTTAACTAAAATTTAAGAGATAATTATTACTACGATTAAGTAATTATTGTAAGCAATTTTAATCATTTAAATAATAATCATAATTAATAAGTAAATACAAAAATTGTTTCTGGCTGATTTTCTGCAATCTAATAGATTTAAAAAAATTCGGATAAACTCATTTCTTCATTAAACTAAATAGTTTACTAATATTTTTTATGAATAAATTGCAATTAATGTATTTCTTTAATAAATTAAAAGTTGTTATTATGACTTAACCCTTAAATGCATGGGGCAATTTTTTTCGAATCAATCTAGAGCAAGCACAAACATGATTTAAATTGATTCAACAGATGTACGAAGGATTTAGGAACTGTACCATATATGGTAAGCCATGCATTTAAGGGTTAAACATCATCAACAAATGAATTTTAACAATTGCTAACTAAAGTACATCACTTAAGTGGCCATAATGAGCCAAGACCGGCTGCAAAGCTTCGGTAAATACTAACGCCAAATCTAATATAAGTACTGACTATATTATAAATATTTTTTTAAGCAGCCAATTGGTTATTAAATATTATCTATCAATCGCCAGTAAGTGATTAAGTCATTCAATCAAAATACTAAATACTTAGTGAAAAAAATAACCCACTACTACACCCACACCTCAAATTCTCTTCTCTATGATATTGAGTTTCCAACGGCAGAAAGGACATAGAAAGGACCGGCAGGGAGCAGTAGAAAACTACTTCTTTTAACTTTTTAACTACTTCCGTCAAACTAACTACTTGTGTCTGTCCGTCTTGCTATTCGATTTGTAAGTTTTTTATCTACGTTCTACGTACATTTTTAAGCAAAAGACTTGAAACGCCTGAAGATCTCTTTAGTGCACATTGTCTGATAAACGAAATTGAATTGCGATGGTAGTTGATAAATTGAGCAGAGTGATTAAATATTGATATTTTAATTGACTGCAATCATAATTGGCCGCTGCACTTCTGTCAATGTATCTTTCATCAACCGAATCAGCAGCCAATGTCTTGAGGACAGCACTGCCTCCGTTTCCTTTTTCCTTTCCCTTTCCTCCTACGTAAGCACTAAAAGCCATCGCCAATTGTATGTGTCCTCCATCTTACGCTTCATTTTATATTTATTGCTCTGCCCGGTCATAAAAATAGGAATACACGCTTGAATGTAGAACTCGTTATCGGCGGGCGGTCGTCATCATTGCTGGGCGCCGGTTGATTGGACGCATACATACGAAAATGTGTATAAAAAATGTATGCTGATCCCTAAAGTTGATTTCATTTATTTGCACGCGCATCTCTGAGCCGCAGCCCACGCAAAGTTGACGACACTTAAAGGTTCGAACTTCTCTGCCACCGCCGCGAGACAATAAATATAAATAAATATTTAGAATTGAGCTTCAGTGCACCGCCAGCGAATACGCGTCATGTGGTCGTAGCTTAGAATGATTACAATAAATTTCAATAAATCTTGCAGATGCGAGTACTTTCCTTGCTTGTTTTTAAACTCTTCGCATCGGCTCTCAACTGCGCACTCTTTCACCTGGAGCCAATAGGCAAAACGTGCCAAACGCTTTGCTTCGCTATTGGGGCGTGCGGCCTTTTGATTCCCCCGCCCCCCACCCAAATTGCAAAATGTCCTTTAATGTGAAATATGCGCAGAGCTCAGCCACAGCTGTCGACAATAAAGTTATGTACGAGTATGTGTGAATATTGTTTAATGTCTGTGCGTTGACAGCACAATTTAACGGCGCGCTCGGGTGCGCTTATTGCATTTCCATTATCTTCATTTTGCGCTTCATTTTTCCACATCATTGCAAATTTTCGTACTCGTATGTGCGTGCACACGTCTGTCATTATGCAAACATAAAACACATACAGCGGCACGTGTTGGCGGTGGCGTTGTGAAAACTCAAAACGATCAAATATTTGATTTTGGCAAATGTTCTGATTGATGAATATTCTGGAATAAATAGGTTTTTAAGATTCTAGTTCAAAAATATTTGAACTCAAACTAGACAAAATCATAAAAATAATTTGATCATATAGAAAATTTTAAGTGAATTAAAAGTTTCTGACCTAAAACATATTTTCGTCAAATTTATTGATTTTTTTATGAATCGTTTTTTTTAGGACTTCTTAACGTGATGCTCTTATTTCTTTAACCTGTCTAAATAAAACGTTGAAAATGTTCTTTGGAACACGGTTTGGTGTAATGTGAGCAAACGCGTGATTTAACCCTTTCGGTACTACTGGGATAATACGTCCCAGCAAGCTTTAAGGCCCCTCAAAATAATTATTCAGATCTTATGACCCACGTAAAATAATTATTGGAATTATATGTCCTCGGATAATTTTAGAATTTTTGAGTATACAACATAATTTTGTAGTCCCAATTTTGATAGCATATGAACATTTCCACCAAGAGTAGGGTTAGGGCATGGACTGCTTCTAAAAATTCAATCTTTGGACATAGTTATAGCCTCAGCCATCTCTCCCACTTTAATTCGACAGTTGCCTTGCACCATTGAGCAAAGCTATCGTCAGTGGTTGCAGAATGTCCCGAACGTTCATTGTCACTCAAGCTGATTCGGCCACGTTTAACTCTTTCGCCCCCAAAGTTGCCTGAGAGCAACTTCACCTATTTGTCATCTTATAGCAAAAGCTACGATTGATTTATGGGTTTAATTAAAGTAGGCACCAACAAATTTATATTTTTAGAAGTGAATTCAAAGAAAATTACAAAAATTTCACTGTTATCCCCAAAATCACTTCCAATAATTTGCAGCGATATCAAAGAAAGTTTGTGTTCTAATTGAAGTCTACGAATTGGGCGCGTTTGATCAAAACACTGTTTAATTAATAATGGATGAATAAAATTAAAAAGTGATAATTTTGTATTTTTCCATAAATATTCAATAATTTGTCTGCATTTAAAAAATATTCATAAAATATTTATTTAACCCGTTTTAAGCAATAAATTGTTCAAAAGTAAACTAGCTCTAGAACTCTAACAACGAGGCGTGGCGAATTCAAATGTGTAAGCAAGTGTTTCATGATTTAAATACTAAAAAATAATATCGAGACACGGGTTAAAATTCGGGGTCGAAAGAGTTAAATTCTGTTGCTGAAATTTCAAGGTGTACAAAGCGTTCACATCGTTTTTCAAAAACAAATATTTATTGCCTACTCTATGCTCGACTTTTCCCTGTTTTGAAAAACAGTCACATTGACTAACTGAAACCATTGGCAAACAACTTAAATTAGCTGAAATTTTGATGATCTGTCAAGAGAGCTGCAAACAAATTCTCTACTTTTATCCAGTGCTGCCATCTTCATGTTGAGGTCGGAAATTTTTCAAAATTATCTGCGCATTTTTATTAACAAAAATTTAATGAAATGACAACCAGAAAATAACAAAAATAGGTCAGAAATTTTCAAATTTTCAGAAAATAATTAAGATGACTTCTAAGCACATAATTACGATACAACAGTTTAGAAATGGACGCATCATCTGTTGCCAATCTAATGCAAAACACACTTTAAATAGGAAATATGTGATTTGGAAGCAAAAAACATGAAGCACACTCAGACATTTTAGTTGAGATTAAATTTTATTTACTAAAGGACGTCATAAGGCAAGGACTATCTCTCCTATGGAACCTCACTCAGTGAGGGAGTTATATGTAAATGATTTTTTTTTACACCAAAAAGCGCAACAACATGCAACCCACCATTGGCTTTCACGCATTCCACACTTTCGCTTTAACTTTTCACTTAGCGCCATATTTACTTAGCGACAGCCGCCTTAATGGACACGTTGCCACCAACTTGTGCCACGCTCGCAGGTACAAGATGCGACAGTGAAGGGCACACATAAAGCCTTTATATTTTATTAATGACGCTTTTATGTGCTGAAAGGAGCAACGGCGCCAACATATCATGCAACGGCACATCGCCGTGGCAACGCTGCACAACAAATAATCGGCTCAGCAGCTGCCAAGAGGTGAATGCAAATCAAATACATCCATGCAAATGGAGAGCGGCAACTGATTTCACCTGATACATATTATCGACGAAATTTCGGTGCAAGGCCAAAGGATATGCGCACTGCAAATGGCTGTAATAACTTAAGCCTTGAAGGTACATTAACAGCTGCACAAGATTTGCTGCTGTGGCTTGCGGCAGCGAACCACTGACTTTATGGTTGTAAGCTGCATTGTTGTATGGGGGCAAGTAGCACTTTGTGTGCGAGAAAATGTTTATTTTTAGAGTTGAATATTTGTTTATATTTTATGTGGCCAAGGCATTCACATGTGTGTGCGTGTGTGTGTGTGGTGACAGTAAGAACCAAATTAGGAGTAGGAGTATATTTGAAGTTCAGAAGGATATTTATTAATCTACATTTAAAGCAGCTCAGTTCCAAAGAAAGTTGACATTCGGCATTTAAATTCGGCTTGCAATTGTCTCTATTTAAATAATTTAATCATTTATGTAATCAATGCCACTTGCAATGCATTAAATGTATCAACTATTTCCGCTGAATTTCCCTCTAATCTTCACATTTCCTACAATTTGTTTCCTTATATTTATAAGCAATTAACTCTTCTTTTCAAAAGACAAACAATGAATTATATGACAAACATGAATGATTTTATTGAAAAAATGTCTGCCACATCATTTACAGTTCACTTCTTGTGCACACAGCTGCGTGCGTACACTGGCAAATTTTGCCAAACACGTACACACATATCGCACACGCACTACAAAAGTGACACAACTCAAAATTTTTAATTTTCGGTTTTATGTGTTAATACTGTGCACAATGCATCAATCTACCAATAAGCAAAAGCCAAAAAAGTATATTTTGTTGTTGTTAACTGTTGCAAAAATACAGTTAGGTCTCTCTTTATGTCAGAAGTTTGATGCTATTTGATCGCTGAAGCTCAATGCAAAAGTGTCCTAACTCAAATTGTGACACTTTTGACGAAATAACTTTTGACGATTTTTCAAAATTTTTCTTTCAACCTTTTCACTGTCAATTATAATTATTAAACTCAGCAAAAGTGACATAACTTAAAATAATTCCGTAATTATTGAATTAAAATATCAACAAAAAACAGTCAAAACTCAAAATTTTGGATTTTCTAGTGTAAAATAAAAAAAAAATTCTTGTAACTTATCCTAAAGCATAATCTGTAAGGATTTTCTACTGCACGGTCTATACGTTATTTTATAAAAATGTTTATTTACCTCAAAAACAGTTTTTTGCGTTTCCTGAAAAATCAAAAATTTTGAGTTGTGTCACTTTTGTAGTGCGTGTGCGATATGTACATACATATATATTTAGTATGTAGATAAAAACCAACATACGTACTTATGGCATTATTTATGTGCACATGTACATATGTGTCCTTTTATGAAATGTGCTTAATGCAAAATCCTTTGATTATTGCCGTAGAAAGTTTATTAACCATTTGCTCGCTTTTGCCTCGCTACACGCGGCTCCATAGCGGCAACAGGCTGTTAGACACATAACTAATTTACTCACATTGCAGCACTTTTATTTCAATCCAAACTTTTTATATCCAATAGGAGCAAAGGAGGAAGTGATGTAGGTACTAAAAATGTCCATAAACTAGTGTATTGTTTGATAACTTTTATGCGCCATCAAATATTGAATCAACAACACAGCTTACTACAACTTTTCCAAATCAGAAAAATACCCTAAACTAAATCATTTAATTTTAAAGAAAAAAATTACAGTACTGAAAGTGTGTTAAGTTTCTAACTGAATTGACGTATGTTTTGAAAACTAATGTTTCAAGAGGTGAAAAATAGAACCAAATCAAGTCACAACTTACAGACGTTAGACATTCATTTCTTTAATACCAACATTTTGTTTTGGAAAATAAATGCTCAGTATTATCAAAGAAAATAAACATACAAACACTTCATATTCTTTGGAATTATTTATTTTTAAAAAATAATTTTGTTTGATAAGTTTGTTGTAATTATGAAAATGTTTAAGTCTATAATTAGATCACATAAAATTTGTAAGTTTTTATTCAATTTGCTAACACAAGTGATTCGATATTGTTTTGTTACCTATAATGCTGAGGTCATATATAAACATATCTACATATATTAACTGCTGATTAATTGGAGAGCACGCAGCTTAACACTGGAAAGACCGCAAGATTTCAATACCTACAAATACTAAATATCACCAGATCCGTTGAAATCTCGAAAAGTACACATCGAATTTGGCTAATTTTGCACAAAATAAATTTAAAAAAAAAATTTAAAAAATTGTGTAGTGTTAAATGGGCATTTCATCTGTCACAGCTGTGAGAGCGCAAAGCAGAAGGAAACTAAAATAATAAACATAATGCCAAAATTATGCAGAATGTTTAAACCATAACTTCTGTTCTACTACTTTCAACCACTTACGTTCCTCGAAACCTAACCCAAACCTAAATCGTAACTTTGCGTAAATGAGTGCAACGCGACGTGACTTTGTAGATTTTTTAAGTTTATTTACATACACACACACACACACACACACACACACACACCCACGCAGCTGTTAGAACTGAAGCTGTGTGCATATATACCCGCAGCACTTAATGGTAATGCAGTTTATGGCTCAAAACGTGTTAATTAGAAAATATAAAGTTGTCACACGTCTAAATACTAAAGTCAGAAACTTTGACATTTTGTTGCTGATGCCAACATCGCACCGCGTTGTCGGTGTTGTGTTAGATTTTGCAATGAAATGCGGCACGCACGAACTTGTAGCTTTGAAATTTTCTTGATAGCTGTTTTTGTTTTTGCTGTGACAACTGTGTGGGAAAATTCGTTGACAACTAAGTACATAAAATAAATTAAATAACTAGTTGGAAATGTGTGAGAATCATTTTGATTTGAATTTTAATATTAATAAATTGAATAACTTAAATGTAATCTGCTCAAGTTTAGATCAGATTCAATGCTCGATTCAACTGCAAACTAATTAATTTGTCTGAAGGCAAAAATTTAAGAAAATCTAATGAAAAACTGGGACGTTTCCAAAATGAAATTTTCAAGTCTTTAAGGTTGACTTCATACAAAGCCGTTTTTCTTTCTCTTTGAATGGGTTCAAACCAGTACAAACAGTATTGTGTTGTTGGTGTACTTGTTGTATGCAGCATTTATTGTGTGTGCATTTGGTATTCATTAGAAGCCTGGAATTTGTGTACATTTCGGTTTGGCGACCGCAATTTCGGGTTTGTCTGCTTTGCGCGCTTCTAAGCTATAAAGCTCACACAAATGATTACAATTTGATGTGGTCGGCGGAACCATTAATGTAGGGTTTGTAAAGACTTTGCTATTGTAATCAGTAAAGATTTATTGGCATATAGTTATTTCTTCCGTACAGAGACTGAACAACGTCTCACTGAGTTGGCTGAAGCAAGCCATGTGTGATATCAAAATATTAAACGTTACTTACAGAATATATTAGCTTGCAAATGTTCGACCGCTGTATTTGTGTTTGTACTCTGATAAGTTGGTTGCATGTTGAGAGTCAGTGAAAGAGTACGAGAAGCATGATGTCTGAATATCGTTTAGCATATATTTCAGGCCATTTTTCTGAAACTCTTTTACAAAGTTTGCAACTCTTCATACTCCTCAGAGTCCAAGTTTTGAACATATTATACTCTTCTTGTTTTTACTCCTTAAGCTCGTTTAGGTCTTCTTATAACTGCTTGGACTCTTCTTGATCTAAAATTTTAACTCCCCAAGCACTTTTAAATTAAGTTTCTAACTTCCCTCACTTATCTATGTTAGACTAAGTTTTCAATTGCAAAGTCTAATCCTTGAACTGTTTAGACTCTTCTAAGACTTAACTTGCAACTTCTTTAACTCTTTCAAGTCCAATTCCAACTCCTTGGACTACTATCAGTCTAATAATTATAATCAGTCTAATTTTCTGACTTCTTTAGAATCTTCCCAGCGAAATTTTTAATACTTCAACCCACTTCAACCAAGTTCAAGTTCCTTACTTCTTTATCTTCTCTGCGTCCAAGTGTTAACTGTAAATACTCTACAATGTCCAACAATAATAATTTTTTATAATTCTACTCTAGACTTAAGTTCCTAACTGTTTAGGCTCTTCTAAGACTGAACTTTTAACCGCGCACACTTCTTCAAACCTAAGTTTCAGACTCCTCTAAAGCTAAGTGCCAGGACTCTCCTAAGTCCAAATTTCTAACCGTTCAAACTCTCCTAAGTATAAGTTTCAACAGGTTTGACTCTGTTAAGTATAAAGTTTCAACAGCTTAAATTCTTCTTGGACTAGGTTTTTAACCGCTTAGACTTTTCCAGTAAGTTTTCAATCACTAATACTCTTCTAAGTTTAAATTTTTAAACGCTTAAACCCCTTTTGATCGAAATCTTCAAGAAGTTTTTAAATTTTCAGCCTCTTCGACTTGTTTAAGTCTAAGGACCCAACTACATAAACTCTTCTTAGACTGTTCTTTTAAACGTGTTGATTCCACCAAGTCTGAGATTCATCTCTGGATAAACAACGCTAAGTCTATGTTTCCAACAGCTTAGACTAGATTCATGTCAGGCTAAGTTTTCAACTGCTTTCTCAAGTCTAAGGATACACTTGAATGACTTTGAATGACGTAAACTACATCAAATCGGACTTTAAAATTGGTTAAACGCCAGCAAGTTTAAGTTTTCAACTGCTTGAACTTCTTTCAGTCTAAGTTTACAACATCTTATACCATTTTAAATTCAAGTTTCCAACTCAATCGAATCACCTAAATACGTCCAAGTTTCTAAATTCATAGAAATCTTCAAGCAATTTCAACTTTGAATCAAATCAAAGAAACTTTCTCACAAATACAAATGCAGCGCCCCAAACCGTTGTGTTAAAATTGTTGAATCAATTGTTAAAAACAAATAAATCCAGCTTTAAATCTTTAGCGTACGCATAACAATTTACTTTTGCGCTTTAGCAGTTTTTCAATGTTTAAATAACAATGAACGCTTTAAGCTTTCAAGTATTTCGCAGACGAATTGTTTGTGCATGTAAGCGCACGAAAAATACCGATTTTTTGGGAATTTCACATAAATCCAACAATCAGCGATTTTATTTTACGCTTGTCGATGTTGTTCTTTCATATATAACATACATACAATTGTTTTTGTTATTATTTTTTCATTTTGTTTTTTTTTATATTGGACGCGGCAGCAAGTGGCACGTGCAGTGGCCGCAAATGTTGTCAGCAATTCAGCTGTTGAAATATGCAAATATTGTTGTAGTAACGGCAGCAGTTGGTGTGTCATTAACAATAACGACACACACACACACACATACACGTATACACTTGTATACATTTCATGTTTGTATATATTTCATAGGTGGTTATAGGTGTATGTGTGTGTGTGTGTGTGTGTGTGTATTGTTGTGCTGGAGCAGCACGCCAGCATAAAATAAGGTCAACGACAAAGCAAACACCTACAAAAACGCATGAAAACTGCTATATATGTGTTTGTATGTGTGTCTGTGTTTATGTGTATGCAGACCTTCACGTGCACGTACAATTGCAATAATAACTTCATTGCAATGTTTGAAAACCAATGTACGCATTTTTAAATATCGCAATGCTTTTGCAGGCTCAACACAATCACGCACAAACACACACACACACGCAAACATTTCTCATTGATTTTTTGTATGCTTTGATGTTTGCTTGTTGATTTTTACTTGCGTAAATGAAGCATTAAATGCTCGAAACGACTTAAGTACTGGCTGAAATATTATAAGAATAAATTGCGGATTGTAGTGAAAAATTTTTAAAACAATTTAAAGTTGATAAATTTCATTGTAATTGTCGGTGGACTGGACGAAAGGCTCGTTATTTGCAATAGATGCAAAATTGTATGAATTAGGGATTACAATCGCGGGATCCCGAATGCCGAAATCACGGGATGCCGGACAATTTTAGTACCGAAAAATTACGAGAGAGACAATATCCGATCCCGAAGCAAACCTTCTTATCTAATAAAAAAATCAGGGACCAAAAATAACACTGTGCGTGAAATTTACCCTCAAAAATTCAGACTTGGGTGTACCTACAGAGCGACTTTTCTATAGGTATACTGAGTTGAGATCCATCAGATATGTGCATTTTTTTGCGCAGCGCAACGTGGCGTATGAGTGTCATTTAATGTAAATTAATTATAATTGCACAGTTAATCGCAATTATACAGTTTGAATGTATTTTTTTTGGATTGGTGTCTTAAGCAAATTTGTTGGTCGTTAAATATCTACAAACTTGCCGAAGACAGTAAAGCGATATTCGGAACGATTTAGGACCTATTAGCATTTAAGCGTTCGAAGAATTAAGCGACGAACTCGACTAAAATGAGCAAACTTTAAATTCGGATTTCTCTTAAACTAGAGCCAATCCAGCCAAACGGCTGGTGGATCTCAACTCAATATACCTATAGAAAAGTCGCTCTGTAGGCCCCCCCATGTCTCAATTTTCGATTTGCACAGTGTATCTAAGTACACTGTGCAAGTCTAGTCTAGACTAGACTAGACTAGACTAGACTAGACCAGACTAGACTAGACTAGACTAGACTAGACTAGACTAGACTAGACTAGACTAGACTAGACTAGACTAGACTAGACTAGACTAGACTAGACTAGACTAGACTAGACTAGACTAGACTAGACTAGACTAGACTAGACTAGACTAGACTAGACTAGACTAGACTAGACTAGACTAGACTAGACTAGACTAGACTAGACTAGACTAGACTAGACTAGACTAGACTAGACTAGACTAGACTAGACTAGACTAGACTAGACTAGACTAGACTAGACTAGACTAGACTAGACTAGACTAGACTAGACTAGACTAGACTAGACTAGACTAGACTAGACTAGACTAGACTAGACTAGACTAGACTAGACTAGACTATCAGGTAGTTTGGCAATTAAATGAATTTTTATGTTATTAAATTTATGTAATTTGTCATGAATATTGTTATTGTTTAAATTGTTATTCGTTTTAAGGTAAGCACACAGACTTGTATTTAATACGAAATTAAAATGTATTTTATTAAAAAAGACGTTTGGTTTAGTTCTTTAAAACAATATATTCAATACTAAAAAAATCCCGGTATTGCATGTTTCAGTCCCGAAAATCCGGAGATTGTAAAAATGGTCCGGGATTGCAATACCCAGTATGAATTTATTTTATAAACCAACAAGCTTTCAACAGCCAGTCAGCGTTTTATCAGCACATATCACACCTACAAAAACTATGTCCACAATTGTCTCATAGCTACATGCTTCACATCTGATTACTGTGTTCCTCATATCACGTACTCGAATACAATACACACACCAACATATTATTTTTATAGCTAAATACCTGTGCCACAACTATCCGTTGAGCCAAGTTAGTAGTTATTTGCTGGTGCCAGTGAAACTGACACAACGAAAACACCAAATTGGCAGCACGTGCTCGAAGGATATGCACACACAAAACAGTAATCAATTATCACATTGTAATGGCTTCATGCTATTTACACCAGCCACACTCGTGCTTGTTTGTTGTTGAGCCAAAAGTTGAGCAACAACACCAGACACAACCAACCAACACTATCCACCTGTACTGCAGTACAGTTCAGTACAGTAGTTGCGTGTAATTGTGTCATATTTATCTTCGTGTGCATGTATGCGTGCATGGGAGATGTCAAAGTTCGGGCAGATTTTCAGTCCAGTCCCAAGAGAATCACTAGAATAGAAGCAATTTTGAATATGTATGAGCAGTGTGAAATAAAATCAAAGCTCACTTGCATCACCACACGAGCCCAACAAACCACATACAAACATTTGAACAGCCAAGGCAGCGTTTTATTTGTATATCCTTTTTCTTTTATTTTGTTAATTATTTGTTTTTTTTTTGTTTTTGAAGTAGCAATCACGCCCACTTGCCCACTGCCTAATGTCACCAAATAATCTATGACTTTTCGCACGCACCAAACACACCTACACACCTACTTACCCAGCCGAAGGGGAATAATTTGCTTTTATGACCCGAGCGAGCAGCGTTTCGTAGTTGATGCAATTTCTGCTGTGGTGTCGCTGCTAAACGTTTTATGGTGTCATATTTGAGGCACGTTCATTCTTTTTGTTGTCGCTCAATTCGGCTCGGTTTGGTTTGGCTCGGGCGCTACTTGGCTTTTATGACGCTAATTTTATGACGCTGATAACTTTGCCACAAATTTGCCCAAAGGGTATTCGATGTCAGTGTTGTCAGTGAGTGACTGTAAGCGAAAGTGCTTCCCGCCGGCCCATTTTCAGAATGACAACATTTTATGTTTATTGTACGTCGTTGTCAGCGACTATTCTAATGATTCTTATTTCAGTTTGTTGTTTTTGTTGTTACGTGAACGAGTGCAATTTGTGTATATACAAACTCAAAACTTCAATCTTTTATAATGAAATATCAATTTGTGCTTTTGAAAATGTCGAAGTAGTGTGTCAGAGAAGTTTTTTGTAACTAAAAAAATAAATAAAAAATAAAAGCATGTTTTTTTAGGTTGCTAGCATTAATTTTAATTTATTAGGTAAATCTTTCTTCATAAATAATTATCCATAATTATTAGGAAAATCTTGAAAAATAAAAAAGAGATAAAAGAAAAAATGTTGCTTTAAATTTACTAAAATATTCATACAAAGTCTTCTCCCAGTGATGCTCCCATCTCTTTAACCCATCCAGTTAAAAAACTAAGTTTTCTTCATAAATAATAAACCTTAATTATTAGGTAAATCTTGAAAAATAAAAATAAAAAATATAAAATATAAAAGATAAGACATTTTGCTTTAAATTTACTAAAATCTTCATGCTAACATTTTTTTACTAACATTTTTCAGTCTTCTTGTAAGTCTACAGACTTCTCCCAGTGATGCTCTCATCTCTTTAACCCATCCAGTTCAAAAACTAAATTTTCTTCATAAATAATAATCCTTAATTATTAGGAAAATATTGAAAAATAAAAATAAGAAAAAGATAGACATTTTTCTCTAAATTTACTAACATTTTCATACAAAGTCTTCTTGTAAGTCTACAGACTTCTGCCAGTGATGCGCCCATTTCTTTAACCCATCCAGTTCAAAAACTAAGTTTTCTTCATAAATAATAATCCTTAATTATTAGGAAATTCTTGAAAAAGAAAAATAAAAAAAGAGTAAAGATAAAAGATGAAAGATTAAAGATTAAAGATTAAAGATAAAAGATAAAAGATAAAAGAAATTTTGCTTTAAATTTATGGTACTAAAATCTTCATACTAACATTTTTTTACTAACATTTTTCAGTCTTCTTGTAAGTCTACAGACTTCTGCCAGTCCCATCCAGTTCAAAAACTAAGTTTTCTTCATAAATAATAATTCTTAATTATTCGGAAAATCTTGAAAAATAAAAATTAAAAAAAAAGATAATAGACATTTTTCTTTAAATTTACTAACATTTACATACAAAGTCTTCTTGTAAGTCTACAGACTTCAGCCAGTGATGCGCCCATTTCTTTAACCCATCCAGTTCAAAAACTACGCTTTTTTCATGTAGAATAATCCTTAATTATTTGGTAAATCTTGAGCGCCATCTGTTGGCCAGTGTGTTCAAAATAACCGATGACGAGGGTTGTCTGAAAAATGTCCGACCTAACAAAGATAAAATACATTTTTTCTTCAAATTTATTAACATTTTTATACAAAGTCTTCTTGTAAGTCTCTACAGACTTGTCCCAGTAATGCTCCCATCTCTTTAACCCATCCAGTTCAAAAACCAAGTTTTCTTCACAAACTGCAGATCTCTTTGGACAAGCTGGATAGCACCTTTTCTGATTACTCATGAAACTACAACAGCCACTTCATGTAAAACGTTTTCCGTTCATGAAACCCATGAAACGAAATTTCTTCAAAAAGTTTAAGTCCCAACCTCGCTCAAACTTTAAACAATTCTATGGCAAATAGGGAGCCAGAAAGGCAGCAATACAAGTCTTGTCGAATAAAGGAAAATGGTTTGTCATTTCATAACAATTCCCGCCACTATTTCGACAACATATATATTGAAATATATATTGAATTAAAAAGTACATTGCAAAAAGCGCACATTTATTTATAACAAAAAGTTTCAATTTAAGCATCTTAGTGACAATTTTAACGAAGCTTTGTGTTCTTTGTGTGCGCGTTTCATTCGGCGCTGGCATTACTCATCCGCCCAGTGGTGCTGCGTTGTCAGCAGCAGCAACAGCAGACGGAGACGGGATTTATTTTATTAAAAAATCACATTTGGGTTGTCAGCAGCAGCAGCAGCAGTCAGACAGACAGACAGACAGTGCAACCCAGCGACAGACAAGTGGCTGCTGCAACACACACACACACACACATCAACACTTCAGCGTGCACTTAAGCGCAATTTTTCAAAATGAAGCTTAAGTACGTCAACGCCTTGGTGCAATACTTCGCGCCGTTGACTTGTTAAACCACACGCACACACACACATACAAACTTAAATACTTACACACATACACTACAAAATATGAACGCATATACCACATAGCCAGCGTCTGCAATAACGTAAACGCAGTCTCGGCTTTGCGCGCACACACACACACACACACATATATTTGCTTGTTGCTAGGTTATGCGTGTGTGTGCGTTGCATCAGCGTAAAGTTGCTTTAATCCAGCTTTGCCTTGCAGTGTGGTAAACCAGTCAATGACACAAAATATTGTGCCAAGGATTGCGGCTTAATGAACAAACTTTTACCACCAGCCACACACACAGACACACACCAACACACACGCATGCGGTCATGCATGAGTACGTTGGCATTAATTTTGATTTTTGCCCTCCATGCCGCTGTACGTGAGCGCAAAGTTTCGATAGTTCACATGATTTAGTGATATCGGCAAAGTTTTTGTATGCAACACTGCAACTTTAATCGGCACCGTCTTTAGTGCAAGCTGAAGACTGCAGCTGCGCGACTGTAAATAACATAAAATTTTGTCATACACGTTCGACGAACGTACATAAGTGCAAACGCACATGTGGCAACAAAAGTTCTATAACTAAATGAAAATCGGTTAACAATGCGCACATATTCGAATGCATATTTGAATCGAACTGGAACGACGGCCGGCAATTAAAAAGCGAACGAATTTTTCTATTAGATTTAGAATTGAAAGAAGACACAGGACTCAGCGATTTGGAAATATAAATCAACTAGCTGACCCGGCGAACTTTGTCTCGCACGACATTTTTTGTTGTTTTTATAATGAAATACGCGAGATTGCGAATCTGTGGCGATGCAAATTGACGAAGAAAACTATCTAAAGGAGGAGGAGGAGCTAATGATTAACGCAATCGAGGCCCTCAAATAAGCAATGTTGCTGCTAAGTTTCAGTAAAGAAATGGACTGCGCTTGAATCAGATTTAAATCACATTGGCGGTGCCACGCCCCCTTATTCAATACCCGCACAATGCCCTCCGTCGAAAGAGAAAATGGTAGGTTCGTACTAAATTTCATTGCTGAGTGAATTATAGTTCTGCAAAGTGGTTGGGTCACAAAAAATGTGCCACGCCCCTTGTCCAATGCCCATCAAATCTTAAGAGTAGAATGACTCATCTATGGGACGACACAATACTAAATTTCAATGCTGTACGACTTACAATTTTGAAGATATTCTATTTTAAAGATTTGGCTTATATGGGCGGTGCCACGCCCCCTTGTTCAATACCCACACCATTCCCTCTGTCGAAATATATGAATAAATGGTAGGTTCGTACTTAGTTTCATTGCTGTGCCACTTATAGTTCAGCGGAATATTTGGGTCATAAAAAATGAGCCACGCCCATCAAATCTTACCGGTACAATAAATCATCTATGGGACGACGATGTCCTGAATTTCAATGCTGTGCACCTTACAATTTCGAAGATATTCCATTATTAAGATTTGGCTTGTATGAGTGGTGTCACGCCCCCTCGTCCAATACCCGCCCCATTCCCTCTGTCGAAGGACATAACTAAATAGTGAGTTTGTAGTGAATTTAATTAATGTGTGACTTATGGTTCCAAAAATATCGTCTGAAAATTTTTAGAATTCACATCACACATGGCAAGGATTCCGACTTTTCCAATAGATTTTCGGGAATTTTCTTTTCTCCCCATGGAAATTGCCCGGACCGTTTGAGCGTGATGCGCTAACACACATACATCCACTTTCTTTTATATATATGAAAGAAGAAGATGAGAGAATTTGAACCGGCGAAATGGAGAACACAACGATTTGGAAACACAAATCGATTGGAGAGTTTAAACTAGCGAAATTAGGAACATAAATCCATTGGAGAGTTTTAACTACCGTGATTAGGAACACAACCATTTAGAGACACAAATCAATTAGAAAGTTTCAACTTGCGAGATTGAGAACACAACGATTTGGAAAAATAAATCAATGGAAAAGTTTGAACCAGCGAGGTTAGGAACATAAATCGATGGGATAGTTTGAGAGAGATTGGGATCAGAATGATTTGGAAACACATATCGATTGGAAAATTTGAACTAGCGAGATTGAGAACAAAATGATTTGGAAACATATATCGATTGGAAAATTTGAACTAGAGAGAGATTGCGAGATTGAGAACACATTTTTATAGCAAAGTTTGAATTAACGAGATTTAGAAACAAATGGATTGGAAAGTTTGATCCAGCGGTATTGAGAACACAACGATTTGAAAAAAATCTTTAGGAAAGTTTGAATTATCGAGATTGAGAAACAAACCCATGCAGTGATTCGTTCCATAGACAAAATATAATTTATAATTTAATGGTTTTGATGTCATTTGAGAGGTAAAACTCCAACTAAGAAAATTCCGAAAGATCTGTGCAATAAATTATTGAGAGTGTGTGCAGTAGCTGCATAAAGTCGAAACTTTTTTCACAAAAAAATTAAACACATGTTATTTTTTTAATCTATTGAGTAAACAAATTTTAAAAATACATAGTTACAAAGAAGTTGCTAAAGTTTTCAATCTAGATTAAGCATTGATTTGTGCATTTTCGCTTTTAACGTTTTCTTGAAATTTCGAAAGCTGAGGTTTCTACTTCACACTTAACCCATTAAGCCCTGAGCGTTGCGTTTGCGCAACGTTTGGGAATTTCGCTGTATTAAGTAATTCATAAAGACATAAGACTTGAAAATGGGTAGAATTGGATTAGAATTGATCGTTTTAGATTCTGCCATACTCAAAGTTCAAAATTATTTAAATATTCATACGTTTTTTTCGATCCAAAGTCAAAGGATTTTTTTGGGGATTTTTGGAAATTCAATCAAAAATACTTATTCGTCAAACCTATCAAAATCCCTTAGTGGGCTGGATTTTGCAATGCTAAACTATTAAAAAATAAGTTTTGAAAATTTTTTTTTTGATTTTTTAACACTTCTGTTACCTTAGGGTCATTTTCGAGTAAAATTTGATTTTAAAGAGCCGTAACTTTCTTATTTCTGGTAAAGAATTGTTTTCCTTTGGACTCAGTGACTAATTTTATGCCATTTGAATATACGCTAAATTTCATTTTATTTGCAACACTGGTTTACGTGCAAATGAGCAACTATACAAATTTTACCTTAGGGTCATTTTATGACCCATAGTACTGAACGCAAGAAATTGGTCGATGCGATGTGAATTTTATTAGATTTGGTTTCAAAGTGTCGCAGATAAATGTTTCTGGCATTTTGGTTTTGTTTTTTGTTTGTAAGAGGGCGTGGCACTAGCTATACCACCCTTTCTACTATGGAGTAAAATCGAAATTATGAGTCATACAACATTGCAATTTCGTGCAGTGTCCCCATGTAGACACTGTTCCACTAAAAATATTTCATGGGCGTTTAATAATGGGCGTGGCACTCTTTTAGCGATCCAAATTTTGAACATAACTTCGGAACCATAAGTCGCACATCAATGACATTAAGATCGAACTTACTATTGGGTCATATTTTTCGACAGGAGAAAAGGGGGGAAGAGGAAAAGGGCATGTAATAAAGGGCGTAGCTTCACCCACACATCTTAATGAGCAGTACAAGAGCCTTTAAGCTTCAAAGGATCGAAACCCAATAGTACGAAAACTTTATGTTTGCTGGTATGAAATCTTGATTGAAGCTATCAATATAAGTAAATAGTGCATATATTTAGTACGATTTCTGTCAAGTAATAAATTTCTAAGAAATTCCAAAAGGAGTGTGGACAAACTAGATTAAATTTCTGGAACATATTCGTGTCAGCGACAAGCAAAAAATTTACTCGTGGCTGCAGTTCGCAACTCTATTATTCCTTGCGGCATCATTGCATTTGTGATGTGAAATTCATCCCTGTAATGATAACGTAACGCCGTTTATTCTATAAAGAATTGGAAAAACTACTTCCTGGGCTTCAATTTTGCGAAAAGAAAGGAAGCCAATAATATAATCGTGTGAGTTATCCTCAGCAGTACATTCACTAAAGAAGAAGATACTCAGTGAAAGGAATCGATGGGGTGCAATTCGGGTCAGCCGAATTCTTCTTCGGGAAATCGAATAATGTTAATAAATATATATTATAATTTGTATTGGTTCATTGGTGTCTAGTATGAGTTTAATATTTTAGCATACTTTTATTAATTAAACCTCTAAACTGAGTAATTTTTTGTGGGCCACGGGAACAGGCTTTCTTGCGAAATCATTTATTTTTGGGCGATTAACGATTAATGATTATTATCTGTTATGTATAATATAATTGTCCAAAAATTAGTTACGATATAGTTTTAACTTCTGAAGAAATCGCAAGAATTAAACTGCCCGAGAAGAATATCAAGAACCTGGACATGGTCTGCATGTTGAACATATTTGACTCCATTAAGGCCAAATAGTCGCTTTACAATAATAAAAGTAATAACTTATTGTTAAAATCACATTGTCTTAACTTTTTTGAACAAAATACAAAGAAATAAATCGGGGTCATTTTATGACCCAAGGATCAAATGTGCGAGTTTTTCCTAGGGTAACAGAGGGGTTAAACAAAAAATATGCTTTAAGTTTTGTGTTGCGCGAATGCAACGTTGGGCCTAAACACTGCCAATTTTCATACAACGCAACGCGTGAAAATGTCAAAATCCAAGCAGCTGATATTTTATTGGCACATTTTATTTTCCGCAAATGTTTGATTTTGTTTATTTGTGTAATGTTTGCGAAAAACATGACAAAAAAAACATGGTATGAATTTTTTGCTTGATTTTTTTTCTTGATTAGGTCAATTAATAAGATTGTGTAAAATTTTATGGAAATCGCACAAGCCTTTCTGGGGACAGGTTTTAATGGGTTAAATTAAAATATTTTTCAAAATTAAAAACCTGAAAATTGCCAAAACTTAGAGGAAAATATCTAAAAAGTATGTGAAATTATGTTCCTCGAATTTTTTTTATTTTAAGAAGTTTAAGATTTCAATTCAGCAGACCATGATTAACGACTATACAGAATTTTATTGAGTACAAACCAATCCTTCTAATTTTGTCTCGCAGTTGTATAGAATCTAATGACTGTGCGATGGGATAGTTTGAACTGGAGAAATTGAGAACACAAATCGATGGCGTGACTTTTTTAACAACTGATGTTAAGTAATCGAAAAGGCCATCAACTTCAAATAGCTTTTTAGTACAAGTCAAATCTAATGCTGGGACCTGCTTTTGCCCATTGGGCTTGAAACTAATTTGCTTACTTACTTCCTGCAGAAGCGCTAGAAAGTCAGATCATTCTTAGCTGATACCAAAATAACTCTCCAGCTGTTTTTTATCGTTTGTTGTTGGCACCGGTTTGAGATTTTAATTGCATGCAGACTACATAACACTTTTGATCCTTCAATAATGATGCAATTTAAAGCATAAAGATGCAATGACACAGAATTAAAAATATTGAGAATTTAAAAGAAAAAAATTGTATTTAAATATTTCATTATTTATTTCACAATTCGCACTAATTGCATGCGATCAATAAATCAACACGTGAGGCGACAAACAAATTTACAAATTGCACCACACACAGCTGTTGCCAAACACTGCGAACTCACAAATGTGGCAAATATGCAAATCACAAATTAAAATTCAATTATTTCGATTTTTTGCCAATGTCGACTGGAGACATGAAATTGTACAGGAAATGCAAACGCATTGTTATTGATGGAGAATTATGCAAAACACGACGCACAAAAGTTGCTTAGTTAAATATTTATAATGCGAATAATTATTCGGTTGTGAAATGACGAGTAAACACGTTCAACTGTGTGAGTAAACTTGAGTAATTGTAGCATTATCTGCTCGACTGATTTCTAAGTGTGATTATTGTTTCAATGATTGTAAGAATAACTTGATTGCGAAATAATTAGTTGATAAAATGAAAAATTAATAATTCATTTGACAAAAAAAATTTATATTTCCAGATATGTCTGCGCTCAAAAAAAGCCTTTATGCTTCCAAGCTGGGAACGTGACAGCAAGCTCTAATAACATAATTGTTCTGTTTTTTTGGACAATCAGCAAATTTGTGCCAAACCACTTTGAGTTTTCAAAAAGATTTTACTCTCTAATAAGTTTTCCAGCTAACCATCAGCGACGAGTTTTGCAAAAACAAAAATGACTAACCGATAAGAAATGAACAAACAGACAGCAACATTGCAAAGAGACGCAACAGTTGCCAAAGTTTTTATGGAGCAACTTGGAAAAACCAATGAAAGAAAAAATAAAACAAAAATTTAAACCAATCGAAATAACAACTGAAAATAACAAATTAAATACGCGCAGCGAAGCAAATATTGCAGCACTTTTGTTCTACGTATGTGTGTGTGCATGTGTGTATGTATGCAGTCACCTATGTATGTATATGGTACATACACCAGCAGCTTCATCAGCACTTCAACACTTTTGTCAACGCGTCGCCGCAGCGCAGCGATCGGCGCTCGGAGATAACAACGCAAGTTGGTTGGGCAGCAAGAAGTTTTTTTCATCGAACTTCACTTGCAGATTGGCAGCGACAAAAACAAGTGTGTGACTCACACTTGCACATAGTTTGCAAAAGAATTGAAATTATTTTTCTCTTATTTATTTGGCGTTTGCTCAGCACGAAACAAAGACAGCAGCTGTAGTTGTTGCTTAAGCTTCAACTTTCCGAGTTTAAAGTTTTGAAAGTTTCACTTAAGGAATTTCACTTTATTTCGTTTAATTTATAATTTAACTTGAATTTCAGCCAAATCCCTGTAATTCTGCTGTGCGCTACCGTCTCAATTCTGCTCTTCTTCTTCTTCGCTGCACTGGCAACTTGTAGCGTTGGCAACCAACTGAAATGCCGCAAATAAATTTACTCTTTCGCTGCACTGAAGGTGTTAATGCTCAACGCTGCTGCAATAAGGAAATAAGGAAAGGAGAAGTGAAATTATTAAATTGTTGAAGCTACTTTTGATATATTCTGCTCAAGTTTTGTGAGGTCTTTGTAGCGAAAAATAATCATCTTCATAAAATTTGATTAATAATTCGCACTGCTGTTTTCGCACAAGTTGTTTTAATGAAGATTAATGTTAAAGATAAATGTTACTGTTAACAAAAGATGAGTGTTAAAGATGACAGCAATGAGAATAGAAATGATAGGAAATAAAAATTATTTGTATATTTTGGATACGTGAAATCTTTTACGTAGATATTACTTATATGTATATAAAAACTTAAAAGTACATTAAAAATTATTTATTGTATTTGCTTTTAATACAAACTTCACGCATAGACTTCGTAAACTTGATCCCAGAAGAAAGTCAGCATGAATTTCTGTTGACGAATTTATGCAGAGAGCACGTTTTTGGTTTAGAAAAGTGGTGAATGAAGAAAAAGTAGGAAGTGAAAAAGTAATGAGAAGTAGAAGCGAGAACTAGTGGAATGAGAAGAACAAGTAGAAAGAGAAAATGAGAGGAAGAAGTGGTGAATTAAAAAAAAGTGTGGAGAGAAAGTAAAAGTAATGATAAGTAGATGTAAAAAATCGGACAAAGAAGAAGAAGTAGGAAGAAAAAAATAAGAGGAAGAAGTAGTTAGTGAAGACAAAGTAGGGAGAAGAAGAAAAATTATGAGAAGTAAAAGTGAGAAGTAAAAATGAGAAGAAGAAGTAGTGGGAAAAAATGAGAGGAAGAAGAAGTTAGTGAAGACAAAGTAGGAGAAGAAAATAGGTCATAAGAAGTAGAAGTGAGAAGAAGTAAAAATGAAAAGATGAATTTGAAGTTGAAAGACAAAATTCGAGGAAGAAGTAGTTATTGAAGACAAAGTAG
Source organism: Melieria crassipennis (assembly GCA_963668005.1). Classification (NCBI taxonomy): domain Eukaryota; kingdom Metazoa; phylum Arthropoda; class Insecta; order Diptera; family Ulidiidae; genus Melieria; species Melieria crassipennis. The sequence goes on along the minus strand of OY764962.1, from coordinate 104,213,318 downwards.
GTAAAAGAAGTAAAATTCATGAAAAGTTAAAGTTAGAAGTAGAAGTTAGAAGTAGAAATAAGAAGAAGAAGAGTAGGAAGAAAAAATGAGAGGAAGATGTAGTTAGTGAAGACAAAGTAGGAGAAGAAAATAGGTCATGAGAAGTAGAAATGAGAAAAAGTAAAAATGAAAAAATTAAGTGGAAAAAAAATATTAGAGGAAGAAGTAGTTATTGAAGACAAAGTAGGTAAAAAAAAAATCATGAGAAGAAGAAGTGAGAAGTAGAAATAAGATGAAGAAGAGTAGGAAGAAAAAAAGAGGAAAAGTTGTTAATCAAGAAAAAGTAGGGAGAAAAAAAATTATGAAAAGTAAAAGTGAGAAGAATTAAAAATGAGAAGAAAGAGTAGAAAAAATTAGAGGAAGAAGTTGTTAATGAAGACAAAGTAGGGAGAAGATAAAAAAGTCATGAGAAAAAGAAGTGAAAAGAAGAAGAAGTAGGAAGAAAAAAAATGAGAGGAAAAAGGTGTGAATGAAGAAAAAGTATGGAGAGCAAAAAAAATTCTGAGAAATAAAAGTAAGAAGAAGTAGAAATCAGAAGAAGAAAAAGAAGTAAAAAGAAAAAATGGGAGGAAGACGTTGTTAATGAAGACAAAGTAGGGAAAAGGAGAAATAGTCATGAGAAGTAGAGGTGAGAAGAAGTAGAAATAAGGAGAAGAAGAAGTAGAAAGAAAAAGAAGAAGACTGATTCATCATCGCCCAAACCGCTGAAGCTAGAAACATGAAATTTAAACTGCAAGTACATCTTGAAAAATAAACCTTCGCTAAGATGGGATTTTTTGAAATTCAGGATCCAAAAGAACCACACATGGGTTAAGGTGTTATATTAATTGATTAGTTGATTGATTTAAAATTTTGTGAAAACACTTTTTATTTTTTTTACTTCAACTTTTTTCAACTACTTTTTACTTCAAACTTGGTGAAAGTACTCTTGATGAAAAATTATTTGACACTTGTTTTTTATTTTTTCGAAAATAAAAATCTACGCGGTCAACCGGGGTTAAGAGTTTGTGTGGGGAAACATGTCTTAATGCGCTAATTGACTTTACATGTGGTAAAAGAACTTCAAATGAGAAATAATTAGAAAAGTATTTTTTCATAAAAATCTGACGGGGTCAACAAATGGTTAAGAAAAACTTGATTTATTGGCCCCATTGACCTTAAACAATATTGTAAGACAGATCTTCGAGAGCTTTATGAATAACTGCCATGATGACTTGGTTTTTGGCGCAATAGACTTCTTTGAAGATTGGGCATTGTACAAAGTTCAATATCAAAATCTGCCGCTTGAACAGAAGTTCCTCAAAACGTATTTTGTAGGTGAGCTGACGACGGCATTGGCGCCTGCGTCTATTATCTAATCATTACTTCAGTCTAGCAAATAAGACCTCACTCAGTAAATATGTATAAGTTTCGACCTAATAGGGCTTACCTAACAAGGCTTAGCCTAAGATTAACAACGTTTAATTTCTCCCCACTAAAGATTTCCACAAAAAACGTCATTGCATTCCACTTAAAGCTGTTCGATTCATTGGCAAAAAAAAATGCGCTCAGTGCTAGACTTTCACTCCGCTTAAGCATTAACATATCGTTTACCGTTTTATACACTGAACTGCACTTAACCACTCCATTCGCTTTACGGTTACATACCCAAGTGTGGCATATAAAATCATGGTTATGTAACATAAATTGCGCGGAAAGCGTGCGAGAGCACATCTGTGTGCGAGTGAGCATGTGTGCATGTTGCTTGCCATATGGCAAGTGTATGCATATCTTCTCGCATACTTTACGCTGAGGAGCAAAGAGACAGCAGCAAAGGCGGCAAATGTGCCGCTGAAGCGAGCTTTCAAACAAAAAAAAAACACACATAAAATGCGATAAAATGTGTTTGAACACCGAGACGCAGCGGCAAGAGCCACATAATGTTTGGCAAGCGCTGCCCAAGTCATAAATTACAAATTCCCTAAAACTTGTTGCCAAAAATGTCGACAACGCGTACAACTAACCGTTATCGGCAATTTAACGGCAGCGCCGCTTTATCGAAGCTGGCGCAAAGACAATGAGCTCGTTGCTGCCAACATTACTGCCAAGGCCGTAACGACACTGGCCGCGCCAGTGGAATGCACAACTTTAATGTGTTTAAATCTCGACGCTGCGTTCGATGTTGGCAATTTTAGTGTGGGTTAGATTTTATTTCACATTATTATGTATTTTTTGTATTTGCACAAATGCACAAAGTTTAGTTAAGTTGTTTTATATTTTGGCGCATTTCGCCGACTGCACGCAACTGCGACACAGCATAGGACACAACAGACGCGTGCAGCAAATCAGGTGCAGCCGGCCCTGCGCCTCTTGTGCCATTCTTCTGGGCTTTTCTTTTAATACCCACACAAATTGCGCATTCGAGCATTAAGAAAAAAGTTTTCGCTTAACAATTTGCGTCTTGCGCAACTGGCTGTCGGTGGCGCGGGCGTTGTTGGCCATGTTTATTGAGTGTACGCGCGCACACGTTGCCAGCCGCATGCCGCATGCTGCATGCTGCACGCTACTCGTTGCAACTTGCACACAGTGTTTAAATTGAGTTTCATTTGCGAGTTCAATGAAATTTGCATCAGGGCGGCGCACGAGCAAGCGAGAAGCTTCAGCTAAGCGTTGCAAGTGTGTGTGTGTATGTGTGCGCTTTGTCATTTAGAACCCAACTTTTTCGCCTCGAGTACGAGTACGACTACATTTTTCCTTTATTTATTGTACGAAACTTTTGAGCAAGCCGTGGCAAGCAACTTTGAGGCATTTTGCCGACTTTCCTTTGAATGCAAATTTCCAAAAGCTAAATTCAATTTGCACTGATTTCCAGTTTGGTTTTCGCACAAGTTTTTTATTTTAGTATTGCAGCTAAATAGTTGACAATTTGTGTTGTTTTAAAATTTTAACGATTAAAAAAGTGTTTTCGATTTAGTAGAATGTGAGCTGTTCCGGCTGCTATGCTACACGAAGGCTTAATCGGTCTTTTATAATTGACTTCATGGTCAAGGCGGCGCAAAACTTTTCAGACTGCTGTGTAGTAAAATTAAAAAAATTTTAAAACACACCAACAAATCAATATACCCGCAAACTAGGGATCAAATATATTAAAACTACGTTTTTAGTTTTTTTCTGTGACTTCCGGTTTTTTTCTTACAGGACTTACAAGAAAATTTCAAGGATGTATATTTAAAAAATATTTAAAAAATTGAGCGTAATATAGAATAATAACTTGAGCATCAAATTAAATAGAAAGTTTAACATTTATTTATTTATTTATTTATTTATTTAGAAAAAAGTTACACATTTGTACAATATAAGAACTATGTAAGTCTTTTAAATGCACATCAATCATTAATAAATGATAAAGTTCCCTATAATGTAACAAAACCTTTTTTATTAATTAAAATTATAATTCAAAATAAATAAACAATAATAAAGAAGTCAATAATAAATAAAAAATAACTAAAATATTTTAAAAATAAACTGCGTTTTTAGTTTTTTTCTGTGACTTCTGCATTTTTTCATAAAGGACTTAAAAATTTCAAGGATATGGATATCTAAAAAATTATTTTAAAAATTTAGCGCATTGTAGAATATTAAGATGGGCATCAATTTAAAGAGAAAGTTGCCTAGAATGTAACACAAAATTATAAAAAATGCATTATTAATTAAAATTATGTATAATTTAAAATAAATAATAAGTAAATAAATAATAACTAATAAATAATAAAATAAATAAAATAAATAAAATATATTAAAACCGCATTTTTAGTTTTTTCTGTGAATTCTGGATTTTTTTTAAAGGTCTTAAAAATTGCAAGGACATTTACAAAACTTATTTAAAAAATTGAGTACAATTTAGAATAATAAAATGGACATCAAATTAAAGGGATGACGTTCCCTAAAATAACGTTCCCTAAAATGTAATAAAGGATTTAAAAAATCAATTTAATTAAAAAAAAATTAATTAAAATCATAATTAAAAATAACAAATTTTTTGGTGCGCAAGAACGATTAGGCATTGAAAATGTCCTTTTAAATATTTGCTTTTTGTGTGTAAAATTTGCTGTTATCAGTGTCAAGCATCTAGAAAATTATTTAATTATATTAATTATTTATTATTTTATTATTTATTTATTTCTCCTGATTAACAAGGATCACTGTTTCCTTTGTCAATCGTTTATATGTCTTTTGCCAAATGATCTGTTATTATTTAATCTCTTCTGTTTTAAATCTCTTCTGTCTCGTGACACAAGAAGCTTTGAAGTTTTCTCAATGACAATGGGTGAACTTTGACCATTACATCAACCATTACATATGAACATAATCACCAATTTTCCATTGAATGCTATGCAATTTAATAATGCTTTACTTCGAAAAAGGTCCTTGTGGAATGGCAACCAAGGTCGTGTGATTTAATGTCCTTCGATTTGTTTCTCTGGGGCAATGTTAGACTTAACACGGCCGCAAACATTTGACCAACTTCAGAACAATATCATTCAATATTCATTCATGGATGAAATGAGACGATATTGAAACAAAATGTTACCTTCTGAAACGAAACCTGTAAACATAGCTGTGAATACTATTTGAATGATATTATTTTCCAGACTCAGTGATATTGAATGTATTTAAATTGGCAACAAAAGTATCCTTCATATGTCACATACAACTCATTTTATTGAAATTGAAAATTTAGACAGGCTGAATGAATTAGAATACCGAAAGAAAAAACGTGTTTCGGGCCAATAAAAATAGCCTTGAATCTCTCATTCGCTACTTTACCTCCAACTTCATTCCCTACAATATCTGCCTGAACGAGAGATGGTGTTGTTTCAAGATCACTTTGATTGAGGAAATTTGCTACAGGTTCAAAAAGAAAATGGTATTTCAGGTGAAAGAAGGACATTTGTCGGTCTATAAAACTTTAAAACTATAGGTTGTATTTATTTCTGTAAAGTTGGCACACACAATTAGACTCATCAGTAAATATTTGTAATAAAATAGGAGAGAATAGAAGGTGGATTAGATATGTATCTATGTGAATAAATTATAGCAGAGCTCGTTGAGATGGCAAAAATACATTTTTTTTTAAGTAGTCAGTACTGTCTCTTAGCGCCGCAATATCTTACTAACATATTTCAAACACTTTTCGAGGTGTAAGCTGCGGTCTAAAAAAGAACCTAAACTATGAACTTTGCTAAATTTTATCGAGAAGTCGAATGGACTAAAATTCGGTTGGGGGACAGTTGTATGTATATTCCAGTTATTCTGTGAAAGTACAAAACCTCATTGACTTCTTTCTCCTGACTTCTTCTCCTTGACTTTCTTCTTCTCGTTTAATCTCTCTTACAGGCAGCAGCTTCACTGTGGCCCGCCATGTTTATGAAGAGTCTCACGGTGGACCTGGTTTAGGACTTTGAGTGAAAGTGCAGCTGACCCAACCTGACCAAACTTAAACTAACCTAACATGTGCCATGACAAATGCCTGCAAAGTTGGTTACTAACGCAGTGATTTTTGTAATTGTGTTCGATATTGCCCTGGTCTGACCATCTAAACGCCTCGAATGCTTTTGTTATACTCATCTAAAAGATAGCAAAGAATTTGTCGACATCTACCACCTAAGGATATAAAAAATATCATTTCATATCTTTTATTATCGGACTGTCTATGTTTTCCCACTGTCATTGGTCTGCCAAGTTGCTTCGCATTGATGCACCAATAAATTAAATGCTATTCGTTGTCAATAATTACAAGAGTCATAAAATCGATAAAGCAATACAACCTACACGATGCTAGGTATATATGGTCAGATATATAGCACGCGATACCCAACAAGCGGCATCTAACAGGCAGTTGGGCCGCAGTAAGCGTCAATAAATCAGCGCATAAAGTCCGATAGGAAGGTGCGCGTGCCAGTTCGCAATTACTTTGCTTTGCGTTGTTGCTGCTTTATGACAAATGATTTATGTTGAATGAAATAAGAAAACGCGCTATGAGTGCCAGCTGGCGCGGCCGGCAGCTGAGACAGAAAAGTACAAAACTGCGGCCTCCACTTGCTCCACACAACAAGTGTGCGTGCGTTGGTAATGAATTATGAAATTGTGATTTGTTTTTGTTTCAGCGACATGAACACAAATACACACACACATATATTCATATATATACATATGTACGTTTGTAGACATTTACAAGTTTATAAAGCATTTCCTAAAATTGTTGCGATTCGAGATTGGTTTTGTTTGGCTTTAAATAGTAAAAATTAAAGTCGAATTATTGTTGTTGTTATTGAAATGGAAATATTTGGTCGCATATTTCATGGGCCAATATTTCCTAACGTCTTCGCGTTCTATTTATTGTCAGATTAGCCAGCCAACTGCAATCAGCTTTAAGATGATTTTTGCATCCAATGCCATTTTATCAACAGCCAAACTTCAAACTAACACTTTGAACCAAGTTAAGTTAATTTTTTTGTATAGTTTTTTTCCTACTTTTATTTCTTTTATAGGAATTATAAAACATCATAAAATGTTTTTTATAAATTCCATAAACATGAAGAAAAGCAACAGCAGCAAAGGATACAAAGCAAACAAGAAGAAATTGCACCATGCCAGCCAACTTCATCGCCACAATCAATAAAGGCAAGGCGAACATTTTAATGGACTGCAAATTGAGTTGTGCTGCCGTTGGCGGCCAGCGGAGACAAAGAGCGCACAGCACACGGCACTCTCGATACCCTTGAGATGAATCCATTTTATATGCACTAAAAGCTTTTCAGCGTATTGTCTGCACCGCTGCGCCATCGCCGTCTCCGTGCAATATTTTGTGTGCGCGCACACATTCACACAAACACCGAGAAGCAACAACATCGGGCAGTGAGCGACGAGCGAAGACGCCGCTTTCTTGTGAAATGCGCCAAATTTATAGCATTTTGACAATGCTGTCAAGACCACAAGCGATATGCGGCTAGTTCCAACCACTTCAAATGAAACTGAAAAATTAATGATAAAATTTCAGTTGGTGCAACTTGACGCTTACGCAGACAGCATTTATAATTTTAAATAGATATCGCTTCTACGAATAGCAAAATAAACCTTAGGACCAGCGGGGGAGGGGCGGTGAGTGTCAAAACCTTCCCCCATAGCCTATCGTTGATCAACGTTTTCCATCAATATGCATGCCACACTAGCAAAAAGGTCTTTTCACCTTTAAACTATTTTCAAAAATAACACCGTGCTACAAAATAACACTTTTGTCAAGACCGATCCAAAAGATTATATAGGCGTTAAACGAGAGATCATTCATAGTAACATGGCATACTCAGTTTTTCATTTTTCTGATCCAATGTCGTTTTAAAAGGACTTTAAGATTTTAAGGACATACAATTTTCAAAGAATTTAATGATAATATTTGCAGTTCTGCAATGATGAAGATATGTGCATCAAAAGAAATGTATCACCTTTACACTATATTTCCTATTTTGAACTTTCAAAACGTTTTAAAGAGACTTTAACTTATAAAAGGAAATCGGATGAGAAAATTTAAAAACTGAGTATGCCAGGTTGTTATGAATGATTTCTAAATTTATAACTATATCATCTTTTGGATGAGTCCAAAGTACTGTTGCACGGTGTTGCAAAATCGATTTGTTTCATTGACATGGACGTAGCACTTGGCTTGGCCATGTATGCCGTATGGACGATGAAGCTCCGGCGAAAAAGGTATTCGATGGGGTAGTTGTAGGTCACTGTGCGACGAAGGGGAAGGCCGTGTCTCCGGTAGAAGCACCAAGTTGAGGAGATCCTATCTTCTCTTGGTGCGACCAACCGGAGGAGGCGCGCGCAAAGCAAAGGCGCCTGGAGAGAGCTTTTGCGGCAGCCGTAACCCGGTAACGGATTATTATGGCCAGTTAAGTAAGTAAATTAGATTTGTTTCTTTCAGAATAGTCTCTTTCAGACTCAACACTGCAATTCCCAAAAAACAAAAACATGTCTAATGAGTGTATTCGGTCGTTAAGCGGAATGTCCTTTAGCATGTCGATACAGGCCTTTTCGATGACTTCTACTACTTCTAAAGACATTTTTTCATTGATAAATTCATTTTTTTAGAAAGGTGAAAATTATACGATGCCAAATTAGGCAAATACGAGCGGAGAAATGCGGTTTTTAGTTTAAAAAAATTAGTCACAAATGTCGATCCATAAAATGGTGTCAGTCAACTTGTGCAGAACAAACTTTGCACATACTTTTGCATAGCCAAATGTTCACTTAAAATGTAGTAAATTTATGTGATTGAAATGCTTAAATCCGCTCTCAAGAATTTCAATGAAGATTTTTGTTAATTTTTTATGAATTTATGCACTGCTTTGATGGAATCTGCAGTGATTGCAGATTTCCGTTGGCTAACACGTTGGTCATCATTTATGTCCTGACAAACGTTTTTAAATTGCGTTTATCAATCATGAACTCTTCCACGGAATAAACAATCATCATCAAAAACTGTGTTCATCAATTTAAATGTTTCGGTTAAAATTTAAACAATTTTAAAACAATAGTTAATATTGGCTCTTTGTTCCATGCTCATTTTTTGTACGATGACACGAACATACTTTCACTTCAGACGCAATAACTTCACTTCCAGTGAACTAAATATCATGAAATTTTGACTAAAGCTCGGCAAAGCTTTAAGTTTCCAGTGCACAAAGTTTTATATAGATGACGCTACTAGAAAATGTGCTATTTAAAAAGTTCTGCGTACTTTAGAACACGCGTAATAATAAGCCCCCACGAACAAGTTCTGACTACGCCCCTGCTTAGGACTGTTCTTCTTGTTTGCATTTTCATGTTTTGGAAACCTATGCACACTCGATTATTTTACTTTTTTTCGAGATATCGCCATGTATATTCATGCACGGTGCGAGTGTTGCTCTCAGTGTCAATTATGGCCAATGAAATTAGCAGCCCATTAGGCATTGATTTATTTGCAACGTTTTGGCTGGCATTTAATCGACGTGTCGAATGCGCTAAACCGTTGTACTTCTAAACTAATTTACATAATTGCTCATGCAAACAATGCAATTTACGAGCGACCGGGCAGTTATTAACTCTGAGCACAGCTTTAACTGATTAGATTTTGCCATGGCAATAGCAACTTAGCATACATACCAAACATACACATTGGCGTTCATCATCGATGACCGTAAATGAACACTGATTTATGTTGTATATATACATATATGTAGTATATAGATGCATATAAATGTTATCACTGGGACGCTTTAATGCTCATTTCAAATGTCCAATATTTAGTAGCCATTTTTTTTTATTTACATAGCCAAATACAGTGGTTGAGGGTCATCACATAAATTATGCAATTTGTATCTAAGGCATGAAAACCAATACAAAAAATGTGTGCAATTTAAAATTATTCTGGATTATTCGAGACTTGAAGGTATTCGACGCTGTAGTTGAAGGTCGACCGCTAAGATGGAGACCGTGTCTGCAGTTGAAGGACCAAGTTGAGGATGCCTTATCATCGCTTGATAGGACCAACAGGAAAAATCGCATGCAGAGGTGCCTCGAGAGAAATTTTGCAACAGACCCTAGCTCGGTAATGGGTTGTTGTGACCAGTAAAATAGGTATGTATGTATGTATTCAAGACCTCTATTCACCTCTTATTGAATTATTTAATAAATTGATTGAAATTGACTGATATTTCATATTCATTGGCTGCCCCATTTTACATACACTTTGCCCTCGCAATAAAAACCCACCGCGAGCCAATCACAGTGTTATTCGCTCTGCAATTGAAAGCTTGTGTGTCTGTCCAAGTGGCGCACTCGATATTCGCCAAATAAAATCACTAATTAGCACAACAATTTGCAGAAATGCAGCAGCGGCTGGCCATAATTGTTAAGTGTAAAAACGTGCACGCACAAAAGGCAAATTTTAATGCTAATTGACCACTAAAGGTACTCACCATCAGCGGCAATTGCCGGCATTTAATCTGAGCAACAACAAACTAAAGCATAGCAAAAACCAAACTGCCAAAAAATGTTTGTTTTCAGTGGATTGTAAGTGTGCCTGGTGTCCAGGATTGCATATAGAAGGCGCAGAGAACAATCAGCTGATTTTCTAACAATTCTTAGGGTGAAGCACTCGATGCGTAGAATATCATTAGCTATCTTAATTTAAATCATAATTAATAGATAACCTCTTAGCTCTTACATTTTTTTTATTAACCTTTATTTCTAATGAACCTGAAAGCTGATATTATTGCGCCCCATTTGCCACAGGGGACAGACATTTACCTATTAAATATACAAAAATGTTTATATCACTTTCATTCTTTCACCTGCCATGCTGCACTTTAAAGTGCGCTCGTTGGAAAGAAATAAATAAAAAAAGGCCTAGCAAAGTTACGGGAAGAAAGGAAAAAACCTCAATGCCAGCGATGCGGCAACTTCGCAAATTATCACTTCATTAAATTATTTAGTACGAAAGCAAACACAACAACGAAAATTGCACGAGAGCAAAAGTTTTATTATCATTGCCAAGAAAAACGAACCGAGGGAAAACAGGAAATGAGGAGCGCTGTGTGCAGCGGAAGTTGGCGAGTATTTGCCTGCATACCCAAAGGATAACTTAACTTAATTTAGGTAGCGAAAATTTCGAAGCGGAAAGGTAAAATGAGCTAAGCAAAAGCTGGCACAAGGTTACCGTGAACCCTGAACTGTGTCGTCGCGCAAAGCGACGGATTGATGTGCCAGCGAAATTTACTGATTAAGCAAATTAACGAGATATTTTTTTACCTTAAAGAGGCGCATGGTCAGGGATTAGGACCTTTCCAACCAGTTGACGCTCAACGACCTATTTGACTTTCCACTTACAGGCAAAGATCATTAAAGATTTTTATTTGATTTAATTCAACAACTAATTTATGGTAAGTTGAAGCTTTAAGATGAAAATATGCGATACGATGTTTCAGTGTGAGGAAACTGAAATCAAATTTGTAGCATTTTTTACAATTTCTGAAGTTTACATAAAATTTTAATTCATGGATAAATCAATACGAAATCATTTCATGGTAATATTCTTTTAGTTGAAAATGTGGTCAAAGATGGGAAAGTATACGTGAGATATTCTCTATGATTTAAATTTTGAACGCAATGAAGCTTTTGAAGTTTTGCTGGCACAAAATTAAAATTCTGTATAAAATTGTATCGTAATCATATATTTTTAAAAAGCAATATTAAAAAAACTGTATTAAAGGGAAACTGGAAAGCTTTAATCAGACTTTGTTTTAGTCCTTATTGGACGCTGGCTGGTACAATGGGCCACTTAAGTTCCTGTATCTAGGATACATAATAATTGATAGTCACACAGTATTGAAACTTTCTATGAAGTCGTCAATTATACTTGTTACGTCCTTTATAGCTGCTATGGCCATGAGCTGGCTTGGCCATGTCTGCCGTATGGACGATAAATCTCCGGCGAAAAAGGTGTTTATAGATCGACGGCGATGAGGAAGATCGCGTCTTCGGTGGAAGGACACGCTATCATCTTTTGGTGTGATCGACTGGAGAAGGCGCGTTCTAAGCAAAAGTGTTTGAAGAGAATATTTACGGTAACGGGTTCTTATGGCCAATAAAGTAACTAAATAAGTGAGAAAGCACGTCCTTTATAGGCGTTCTTTGTATTGTGGAAAAGAGCCTGGTGTCTTCTGTACACCCAGAACGAGTACACCGTGCGGCAACAAATTTTACACAAGAAAAAACCGATATACTAGGGAAACTAGGGGCCAAATGTAGTAGAACTGCGTTTATAGTTTTTCTCTCTGACGTCATGAGTTTTTTTAAAAGGACTTTGAAATTTCAAGGACATATTTAAAAAATTGAGCGCAACGTAGAATAACAATATGGGCACCAAATGAGAGAGAAAAATTCTTAGAATTTAAAAAAATTTATTGGTTTGGTGCAAAAGGACGAAAAGGTATTGATAATATCCTTTTAAAACTTTATCCTTGAATATCCTTGGAAAATTTCCAATAGTTGTTTTTTTAAATAAATATATCTTAAGGACCAATATGTACTCTACCACATGCTCTAATTTCGTCTTTCTAACTTTATTAGTTTAGGATATAAACAATTACATACTTCCCTCCCAGCCAAACTGAGCTATTAATTCTCAATATCAGAGAGATAGTTCTCACTGGTATTCTTGTGGTTCCGAGCGCAATTAAACGGGTCTCGCGGCATTCCAAAGGGGCATTTACAATGAGCTAGTTCTCTGTACTTAATTGAGCTCTTCAGTAGAAGGCCACTTCAACCTAACCGAACCAAACTGCCATTCGTTCTACAATTAACGAAAGAAAAATTTTACAAGAAGATGTATACAGCAGCTGGAACATTTATGTTTCTCCACAATGAGCGGATTATATTTAGATTGATTTTATCTATTAATCTAAAACCCTAGGAACATGTCCAAAAGTTTTGTTATAATACAATAATTGTAATCCAGAATCATTTAATACTTCATGAGTTTCTTAAGAAGTTGTCCAAGAATTTCAGATGAAAATGAGAGAAAGTTCCTTTTAATTGTTTGTGTTTCTTTTTGTTCTCCAATCTTTACAATCAGTTTTCTATTTTCAGGCACCTAGAATTTATTTAAATGGGTTTCTAATATAATGTTCAATGATATATGACTATGATTCATGGAATCAAAATGAAAATTAAGCATAAATATCGGGTGTTTTTTTAGAGGTATAGAACTTCGAATTGAAATAAAACACAAGAAAATCTTTGGCTTTATTGGAAGGATAATTTTATGCCATTAATGTTTAAATATGATTTCGGGCATGTGACCGCCGCGGCTGGCTCGAATAAAGCCAATTCTACAGGTCCAATTTTCAACCACTTTTTCGAGCATTTGGGGCCGTATGTCGGCAATAACGCCACGAATATTGGCTTCCAAGTCCCCTAACGTTTCTGGTTTGTTGGCGTAGACGAGCGACTTCACATATCCCCAAAGAAAATAATCCAATGGTGTCAAATCACACGATCTTGGTGGCCAATTGACAGGTCCATTCCGCGAAATTATGCGCTCATCGAATGTTTCCTTTAATAAATCGATTGTGACGTGCGCTGTGTGGCATGTAGCGCCGTCTTGGAACCACAACTCATCCACATTCATGCCATCCAATTCGGGAACAAAATAGTCGGTTATCATGGCTCTATACCGGTCTCCATTAACGGTAACTGACTCCTCTTCTGACTGGGTCCTCTTCAACATTTTGCTCTACAGCGGCAATTGTTTCTTCGGTGCGCACTGTTCGACGTCTCTGCGGATGCGTATTATCACATAGAGTAAACGTAGTGCGAAAACGACCCATGGTTAACCGAATTAATTGCTCTGATGGACGATTATGTCAACCATAAAATGGACGGAGCTTGCGGTAAACTTCGCGAACTGAACCATTATTTTCGAAATAAATTTGCACGATTTGCAAGCATTGTTCTTTTGTCAAGCTGTTCATGATGAAATGGCAAACCAAACTGAACATAAATGACATTAGAGTTGCCAGATTTGACCACAAAATGCCAGTTTTATCTCTATTCGAAAAACAAACCTCTAAAAAAAGCACCCTATACAAACTCATTTTTGACTTTTTCTGCAGCTCAGAAGAATGTAACACTAAATTTCAGAGTGTTAGGTCTCTTCTAACCTTCGCAGAACATGCCAGTTGTTTTTTTAATTTTTCGGAACATTCCGGGTCAGTTAGATCCTGGTGACTTTTGATCGTCTTTAGTTCCACAACTATTGAACATTTTTACTTAAAAAAAAATTCTAGAGTGTATTTTGAACATTGTTTAACAATGTACAAATGTTATGTGTACCTCTAAAGTTTGTAACATACATAAAATTCATTCTCGCTTAAAGTATGAGTGTGGGTATACATGACCCAGTGTGTTCTACGAAAGTTACATTGCAAATTTCCTTCTACAATTATTCCATAGTCTCTTGCCAACCGAGCATGACTCGGTCAACAATTATATTCTAGATATGGAATTTAAATTTTGCTAAAGCCCGAGCTCAGAGAAAATCGCCAGATAATTACCGCTGCCTGCAATCATGTTGCGCAAATCTGATCGCCATTGTACCAAATCATATTCAACAATTGCACAAATGCAATTACAACGCCAGCGCACAAACACAACTAATTCGGCTGACGGTTGGCTGACGTTCACGTAAAACGTTTTCACTTGACGCAACTGCCTGCGCGAGTAGTTTATGCCACACGTCAATCTAATGCGCGGCCAAAGCCCAAATTTCTGTACGTGTGTGCGTGTGTTGGTCGGTGTTGACGCCGCATTGTGCCGATGCGAATATGTGCAGTGCTTGCAACATTTTGCAGCAGCAGCATTGTCGATGCCGACATTAGCTGTTAAATTGTTGACATTATGTCCGAGAGTGCAGTCGGCCGCGATTAGTCGGTGCAACAAATGTGCAACTAATGTGCAATTAGTAATTTGCGAAATATTTTTGGCCATTATTTGCTGTTGCTCTCGCTCGACTGTTTGATGTTAGGCAGCACAGCAATTTTAATGGACAATAGTTTGACTTGGTTGCTGGCCGTTGCGCACTTATGTCGATTCGCACACAGTGCATGCGTGTGTGTGTTTGTGTGTGAGAGTCGGTGCCAGACACTTCAACTGTGTCCCAGTGTTTCGTTGATGAATGATGAAACTTGGCCAAATGTTACTTATGCTTGAAAAATCATGTGCGACTTTTGTGATAGTAATTTTCGTAGTTCAGTAATTCAGGTTGGCTGAAAAACTTAGTAATTTAGTAGTTGAAGTCGGCTCAAAAGTGGAGTCCGACCGATTCATCGGCATCGGCTAGTATCGGTCACAAAAATTGGTATCGGTTTTTTTGGCCAATGCCACGTCGGCCTATTTTCTTGCTGTAATTTTTGTTGATTTTTTTTTAATTTTTTGAAGCATAGTTATTGTTTTTAATTTGAAATTTAATTTTCAGTTATTTTTATTTGAATTTACTTTCAATTTAAATTTTTCGTTTTTGTGTTATTTATGTGAAATATGTTACAAACAAATATATATTTAATACAACCCTTCTTTTTTGAAGCTTAGTTTTTATTTTTAATTTTTAATTTAACTTTTAGTTATTTTTAATTTAATTTATTTAAAATTTTTATTTTTTCGGTTTTTTTATGTGAAATTTGTTACAAACAAATGTATATTTAATACAGTTCCTTCGGTTTCGTAAAGAAAACGGTTTGTGATTGAATCTGTTCGTTTTATTTCTTCTACGGAATCGGCATCGGCCTATTCTTGCCCTTCCGACCGATTAATCGGCATCGACATTGGCTAGTATCGGCCACAAAAATTCGACCAATGCCACAACGGAATATTTTCTTGCTTTAATTTTTGTTTACAATTATTTTTTTTACTTTTTTGGAGCTTAGTTTTTATTTTATAATTTTAAATTAAATTTTCAGTTATTTTTTTTTTGTTATTTATGCGAAATATGTTTTAAAAAAATGTATATTTAATACAGCCCCTTTTTTTGGAGCTTAGTTTTTACTTTTAATTTAATGAAATTTCAATTTTTTTTCGGTTTTTTGTTATTTATGTGAAATATGTTACAAACAAATGTATATTTAATATAGCCCTTGGTTTGGTTTTTTTTGTAAAATAAATTGTTTTTAATGTGTCTGTTTGTTCTATTTCTTCTACGGAATCGGCATGAAGAAGATCTTGCTGAAATAGATCTGGCAAGTTTCATTATTGGGAGATGTTGCCTTCAATCGGTCAGCCCTTGTCATCAAGATTTCCAAAAACTCTGAATCTTTGTAAGCTGATCCGTCGCTCGTATAAAGTGAAGGATGTCTGGTAACTTGAGTTCCTGCAGCTTATCCTCTGTGATAGTCAGTTTGCCAAGGTACAAGTAGTATCTGAGACGTCCCAAAGCTGGGCACTCACCAGTATAAGCATTCTCATCGTCCTTCAGACACATATTTCAAATGGTCGAGGTACCTCACTCAATTCGTTGACCGCACTGATAACGCATTAGGTATTTCAGAAGACCTCTAGCAAGGCTCAACCACAACCATACATGAAAACGAAAATAAATTTTATTCTTCAGCAACCAATACTTACAACATCGAAAAGTCATGTTGCTTGTGTTTTTTTTCGTTTTTGCTTTAATATCCTTCAAAAATCTGTCACTGTTTTACTTATTTAAATCGCCCAGTGTTCATCGTTAAAGCTACTGCAAGGTATTTGAAAAATTCGTTAATGATATTCAACGTTATAACGACAAAGTCCAGCGCGCGTTGCTAACACTTTGCTCTCCTTCGTCTCGCCATTGGGGAATTTTTAATGGCGTTCGACCTAAAATATAAATTTTATGTAGCGCCGGTTGCCAGATGATTATGGCAAGTAATGCTAATGTTGGCATTAAAATCAAACTCACGTGCTGCTAAACCAAAAACAAAAAACGACTGTAACGACAACGAATGTCATTGATATGTATGGTATTTGTCCATTTTAAGCACGTTTCGGGTTCTATTTCGAGAGGTTTTTTTACATACATTTTTTGTTTTTATT
The DNA here is from genome assembly GCA_963668005.1 of Melieria crassipennis. NCBI lineage: Eukaryota > Metazoa > Arthropoda > Insecta > Diptera > Ulidiidae > Melieria > Melieria crassipennis. Next base: position 104,196,629 of record OY764962.1, on the reverse strand, counting down.
TGTGTTTTGATTTTCCGCTGCTGATTTGGACTAAATTAATGGCGAAAAATCGATGGGATTTTTGTCAGGTGTGTGCGATAGTTGAATGACAAAAAAATTAAGTTGTGAGTTGTGAAAATTTTTTATGCGAAAATTGTGATACTTTTTCGTTGTTGTGGCATAAATGAATTTCATCCTTCTTACTTTGTTTGTTTTGTAAGACTGAACGTGCTCAGGTGCTGGAGTCCTTGCAGCAATCGATGATTTTAAGCTAATAACTACTACCTTGAGGACAATGAGCTATGTTGAAGAGAGGCCATGAAGCGATGGAGGTATTGACATAAGTATAACTGTAGTGACTGGTAGGTTGTCTTTTGAGCTCAAAATTCTCGTCCTACTTCCAAGGATAAATAAATAAAATAAAATAAAATAAAATAAAATAAAATAAAATAAAAAAAATAAAATAAAATAAATCTCCCAACCAAACTCCTCGAGCTTTTGGAGAGGCACAATCTATGTGAGTGTTCTGGCGTTGTTCCGATAGAAAAAAAATCTTCTCTTATTGGCAAAAGCTGGCCGTTTCCGTCAGAAGGTCCAATTGTTGACTTTAAAGATCCGAATGAAGAATTATACCAAAGGGTAACAGCTCATAGTATAAGATTTCTTTAACCCTTTGCGGTCAATTTCCGCATTTCTTAAGATCAAAATTTTTCTTTCAAAATACTGACTCTCATTGAAAATTTTAGCAATAAAATCGAACAAAATACCAAAAAAATCATTTGGGTTGAGAATAACAGGTCAATCAATTTTGTACGATATATCGTGCAGTGGTCCGCAAAGAAAGAAAAATGCATGAAATTCTTGTTTGGGTTTTTTGATAGAAAACATAAATTATAACAACAGAAAATCAAAACGTGATTTCATTCTGATCGAAACTTGTATAAATTATATATATAAACAATTGAGTCACATTTATTCGGCCTTATATAACCGTTGTTGTTGTTGCAAAGTCCTTTTCATCTCAATAAAACACAGAATCAATTAAAATTCGTATAGCTTTACAGAAAGATACTGAATATAGCCGATTCTAATTATCGTAGTGGGAGTGGCAAGGACGTATGTTTAACCTTATATAACCTATGTCTGCCCAGTAAAACAGAAACTCGTCTAGTAATTCTTACTTTTAATCGAAAATTGCGGAATAGTCGAATTTTATTAGTCACGTGGTTTACAGATGGGCGTGGCAGGCAAGCAAACGCAAAAAATCGATTACCAAACCTATAACTTTAAAAAAATGCAAACATAACTTGCAACCTTTGCTTTCCATTTGTACGATATATCATACAAAACTTTGCAACCGTTGTGGTCATTTGTACGATATATCGTACAATTTTTTTAAAGGCTCGGGAAAAATATTTAGACGCAAGAAATGTTAAATTTATTAAGTTTTATAAATCAACTGAGATTTAAACTTTGAAATTGTTTAGCTTTTTGTTGCCAAAAAATATTACATATTTAAAAATTCCTCCGAAAAAGCACCGTCATTTGCTGGTTTTTCAAATTCTTGCAAAAAGCTGCTTACAAAACGCACTCATACTGTGTAGCCACGGCTATTATGATTAATATTTTTAAACAGAATGATACAACAAAGCCTACTTAATAAAAATTAAAAAGCCGTTCCATAAAAAGTGCATTCGCTGTCAAATAAAAAATCTTCGAAAAAATGATACGATATATCGTGAACATTTCCGGAAAGGGTTAATGTATGACTCCCTGCCAATTCCATCAAACAAACAGCAAAACTTTCCTAACCATCAGCAGGGACCGTCCCGGTTATGGTTTTAATCAAAAAAGTCAGATTTGAACTGTTATTTTTTAACTTTAATTTTTCCTCGACAAAAATAAAAGTTATTTTGTGCCTTTAATCATTTCAGGCAAAAATAACCGTTACTTTTGACTTTTGACGCGATAAAATGCTCGAAAATAACAGTGATTTTGTGACTTTTATTTTATGGATCGAAAATAACAGTTATTTTGTAACTTTTATTTTTTCGGTCAAATATATCAGGCATTTGGAATTTTTTCGAAGGTTTGACCGACTAAAAAACTATTGATACCATTTTTTCATAGCACAAGTCTTGTAGCTCAGAATGTGCGGCCTGCAATAGTTTTTTTGTTACGTTAACTGCGGTCACCCATACGTCGAGATTCTTTTTGCATCCAGCCTTATTCAAGTCGTCCCAAACGGTTTTTTGTGGTATGTTTAGTTGCTGCAATGTCAAAATCCAGGAATACCTGGTAAAATTTTTATGAAATTTTCAAGAATACTTTTTGCCTTCTCATACAATTTATCTGCAATTCAAAACTGATTAATGTATTTCTTTAATTGTTTCCTTGCACTGTCCTTAATTGTTTCTATAAATTCCCTGCACCTCGAAATGCTGCGAAAATCAACGCTAATGAGAACAAGTCGTAGCTGCATGCGTGCGTAAGTAAAACCTGCAGCTGCAAGGATCCAGCGTTACGGCCACTGAAATGCTGTCATTGCGCGCTAATTTGTAAAAGAGAACTTCATGAATATTCTGCGCTATTAGTCCTGCAGAATGCAGAAAATATGCAAAAGCTTCAGCGCGCGGACGGCTGTGGCACGTGGCATGCGGCGCACTGCAGCCCGAATGCGCTAATTATGCGGCGCTTACAAAAGCAAGAAACTCGTGTAATTAAGATTTTGAAACTTGCACAAAGACGTTGATAACAAGAACCACCGCAGCACCGGCAGCAGTCAGAAATGCGCCGAAATTGATACAGAAATGCAATGAATTTGCGCGACGTCAATGCAATGACGCCAATTTACCGAACTCGACATTAGGCGAAAATGCTGAAACTTTTGCGCGCTCTTTGTGTTGCGTCGGCAAGTTCGAGTTGTGGTTTGCACTTGAATTCGGCCATAAAATGTTGGGCAGTAAATTTCGTGGCGAGTGCCAACTGCTTCTTGCATGCCGCACGAAATTTCGCTTGTCTCAACTGTCCCCCCCCCCCCCCCCCCCAGCCTTAAAACTGCCATTTCCCATGGCTGCATCATAAAATCACAAAATCCACACTCGACTACAAGTTGTGCGCTGGAGTGGACCAGACCAGCTCAGCTCAACCAGCCACCCGTTCAGCCAGTCAGGCCAGCAACTGTAAATGCAATCACAAAAACAAATCAAAACGATGCACAGTGCTTCAAAACTGAACAAAAATAACATTCGAAAAAATTTAGAATGAGTAGAAGAAGAGGTCGGCGAACAGCTGGCAAAATATCGTAGATACATATAAAGTTGAAATGAACCAGCACACAAAAACTGTAAATTAATTACAAAAAAGGTAACAAGTGGCGCACATAGGATATCTTTTTGGCATTGTTTTGCGTACAACTTTTCAGCCCAATACCATTTGAAACCATATTTTTCACCAGCCATTTTTTTGTGTTTGGGGGAGTCCAAAAGGCCCCTGTGTGCAATACTGTTGGAAATTCATATCATCTGGTAAAAACAACAGCGGTCTTTATGCAATAATTATGCGTGTTGGACTTAAAGTCAGTGTCCAATAAAGATACCAACCGCCATCCCTATAGAGAATTTGTTGAGTCAATTCAATGGATGCGATCTGATGGATCTAATTGATTACACTGTGCGTGAAATTTACCCTCAAAAATTCAGACATGGGGGGACCTACTGATCGACTGTTCTCAGGGGCGGATCCAGAAAAATATTTCGGGGGGGGTTTCTAGTAAGTAATTTTGTAAAATTGATAAATGTTTATGCGTATGTATTTATTATAAAGATATTGATTGAAAAGATATATTCATGTATTTTGATTATAACGCGAAAGATAGTTTACGCTTACGCTTTTTTGCAAGCTCGTCTAAAATGTTTGTAGGATCAACTTCTATGTCTCGATGCACATTAAGAAGTGCCAAACCAATTAATCTGTCTTGCCCAATGCTGCTCCGTAAATATGTTTTCAATCGACGTAGTGTTGAAAATGACCGTTCGCTTGTTGCAACAGACACTGGCAGTGTTGCACCAATCTTCAAAAAATGGAAAATTAATGGATAGAGCTTTTCATCGCACTGGTTTAAAGCGTCAATAAAATTTTCCGGCAAATTAATTTTTGATACATTGGCCCAATATCTGAAAGAATTATTTAATTGTTTAACAATTATTACAAAGATTATTCCAAAAAATTACCGGCGCCACATAATCAGCTCTGCCACGAAGTCATCAACAGACGTTGAAAAATCGTCTGGCCAATATTTTTCGAACAATTGAGCCGTTTTCTGGATATCATTGCATTGCAAACCAAATGCCTTGCTGGGTAAAATATTCTGCATTTTGGACAGTAACTTTCCATGCTTTATAAACCTTAAATTTATTTGATCTGAATAATGATCTAGAAAGGGGATATATATGGAGCAACGAAAATAGTCCTCTGGCTCTCCGACATAATTGTCTCGATTAATTTGACGTCCAACTCGTCGAGGTACTTCTATCATAAATCCAACATTATCTGCCTTTTCTTTAGCTTGTTCAAAGATATTCAGAAACTCAACTTGCGCGTTTCCACGCAACTCTTGCAACTCTTCATAAACTGATTTTGCAAAGTGTAAACAGCGGCTGAGGTCACAATTCTTTTCCTGCAATTGTGCGCTGACATTTTTAGTCATAGCAAAAATTGGCTTCATAACTGCTAACCCAACAATAAATTGCGAGGTTTGAAGAGCAGATAGTAAAGTGTTTGGTTTTAGACCATCTGTCATTATATTTTTGTCATTCAACTCTTCTAACGCGAAACATATATGTTCGAATAAATCATAAAAAAGGCTCAACGAATTTAAATGTTCTACCCAACGAGTTTCACAAAACTTTAGAAGACGTGTCTGTTTTGCGGTCGGGCAACAAGTTTTAATTCGATCTTTCAACACCTGACCCGCTTTTGTGGACTGTCGGAATAAATTTACTACTTCTTTCATAGTAGCTATGCAATTCCTTATAGGTGGTAATTTACACGCGTGAGTTATAGCCAGATTTAAGTTGTGGTTAGCGCAATGGACATAATATGCATTGGGATGACTCTTTTCAATAATAGCTGCACAACCCTTTTGTTCCCCACTCATAGAACGCGCACCATCGTAGCCTTAAAAATGTAAGAGATGAATACTTACAAAAATTTCGTACGTACTAAAAAAATGGTTGATCAAAAAATACCTTGTCCTCTCAAAAAATTTAAGTTTACACCCAAATCTTTTAATGCGGTCAACAATGTATTTGCTAGACCTTTTCCAGTAACATCGACAACCGGAACAAAAGAAAGAAAGTCTTCACAAATTTGATAATCGGGGGAAACATAACGAACATATCGAGCACAAATTGAAAACTGTTCGATGCCGCCTACATCTGTCGTTTCATCTGCAATCACCGAAAAACATCTGGATTCATTGATGCGTTGAACCAATTTTGACGAAATTATTTTTCCTGCCGCTTCGATAATTTCGTTCTGAATAGTTTTGCTTATGTATGTAGGTTTCATTTTTGCCTGCTGTTGTTAAATGAGTTTTTAGATTCTCATCACCGCATTCTATTGCAAAGCGCAGAAGCGCTCGAAAATTTCCATCATTTTCGGTTGGACATTCCGTTGATAAAGGTCCATCGTCTCTATGACCTCGTAAAGAGAGGCCCTGCCTACCACAAAATAGAACAGCCCGCACAATTGGAGTCAGTTTCTTTCTATTTTCAAGTTTGGTGAGTTCCAACCCGCGATCAATTTCGGACGCAATATCATTTTTTTTGTTTTCAAATACCAACTTGAAATTTTGTCCATCCACCATGGCGTTTCCATGGTAGGTTTTGGCTTGATGCTCTTTGAATTTTTCTAACGCTTTTTTCCAATTTTTAAATGGGCGTTGAACAAAAAATTTTGTGTTTTCATGTCCACCTTTGCCAACAGAATCAGCTCCGAATGTAACACAATATTTGCAGTAACAGCCGTCCTCTTCAGCAGAATATACCAGCCAAGAATACGTCCGCAACCACGACGATTGAAATTTTAAATGACGTTCACCAGATTGTGGGAACTTATAATGTACATCCGGTATCCACATTTTAGAAAGAACCTCATCTTTCTCCTCATCATTCAATTTACGACGGCAAAATTTTGCTATATCGTTCGGAATATCCTGTAAAAATTAAACTCGAGGGGTTATTTAAATATTAATATTTAGATTACATTTCTTACATTGCTTTTCAATTTTTTGCTAGTGCACGCACTATTTGCACTTGATTCGTGATTGTTGTCACATTGTTTCAAAGCACTTGATGGTTTAAAAAACCAATTAATTGTTCTCTTACTCATTTTTTAATATAACAAAGCACAAGAATCTCACTTTTACACAACTGCTATTATTCAATGCAAGTTAGTACTGATCAGTGTATTCATAAAATTCATTAAACTAGCACCTGCATGTCAAATAATTATGAACCGTTATCTTGTCGCGACGAAATTCAGCAAATAATTTTAATAATGCAAAGGGTCCTAATCGAGAAATTTGAATATTTCCAAGAACCCAAGCAAAAAACTTTTTGAATTAACAACGGAAGAATCCGTTGGAATAGTCGAAAAATCCAAAAATCAATTTTTAGCACATTTCTCATACAACTTCAATCTAACAGATGGCGCTCTACTTCAACGCCAACTTGACGAATTTATTATCACAATGTAATGTGTTGAAAGAACTTAATTTTATTAAAGTCCTTTTATTATTTTTGGTTGTGTCTGAATTAAACAGGGCCGTTATACAAATTGAGTTATCAGATATTAAAAAAAAATTAATTATGAAATCGACGAGCGATGTCGCCGGGTACAGACGTATATAAACGTATATACCATTCAAAAAACAAAAATGCCTTTTAACAGTTTTAAAGTCGACCCTAATATTTCGGGGGGGGTTTGAACCCCCAAAACCCCCCTGAATCCGCCACTGACTGTTCTATAGGTATACTGAGTTGAGATCCACCAGCCGTTTGGCTGGATTGGCTCTAGTTTAAAAGAAATCCGACTTTGAAGTTTGCTCATTTTAGGCGAGTTCGTCGCTTAAGTCTTCGAGCGTTTAAATGCTAATAGGTCCTAAATCGTTCCGAATATCGCTTTACTATCTTTGGCAAGTTTGCAGATATTTTAACGGCCAACAAATTTGCTTAAGACACCAATCCAAAAAAAAAATCATTCAAACTGTATAATGGCGATATGTGCATTTTTTGCGCAGCGCAATGTTGCGTATAGTGGCGTAAGTGTAATTTAATTATTTATTTAATTATTGATTGATTGATATTTAATGCGGCCTTTTTTATTCATCTTCAGCTTAGCAACTAAAACTTAAAAAAAAAAAACCTATAACAAATGAATTAAATAAAGAGTGCAATTTATGGCGGGATTTCATTGTAACAGAAATAAGTGAGAACCAGATAGAACGAGGTTACATTTTCTAAACTTACAAATTTTAAACACAATAGGGTGCTTTGACTATTAAAATAGTTGCCAAAATATGTTTTGTTGCCAGTGTTCCCAATATATCATACTTCATTATCCAAAAAATTCCCAAAAATCCACTAAGGATCTCCTTCCTTTACTATGTCAAGATATACCATTAAAAAACATGTATACTTCTCTTCTTTAAACTTAAATATTCAGTTTATTAATTTCGTATTTTTCCTAAAACTTTAAACTATTCTAAAGACCAACAAAAAAAATGTATTCTTGCAACCATAGAGGATGCAGACGTCCACAAAGTAGCATGTTGCCATATGGCAACAAAATAGCAAAAGGGTTAAACGATGTTTACTTAGGGGCAAAAATTATTTATTATTATTTATTTTATCCAATTCTCTCAACTGCTTTTATTTATTTATTATTTATTTTTAAGCACATTTTTCATGGCATCGACACACTGTGCTGCGCAACGACCATTTGATATTTGGCCGCTACAGAGAATTTTTCATTTTCGCGCACAAACAATAACGAAATTGAAAAATGTTTGCAAAGGAAAAACATAGTAAATTCAAGCAGCAGCAACACCAACAATAAACAGCAAGCAGCCAGCGATGTCCACAATGTGCGGATTAGCGGCAACGACAATTGCTGCTGCTACTGAAGCTGCCGTCGTTGGGCAACGCCAGAAACCATGTGTGAACTGCCATAAAATAATGCCCCGGCATTTTGACAGCAACAAAACAAAGCGAATTTCGGCAGCGCTGCCATGAGGGGCAGTGGACGCTGGAGGACGATGTCGCGGCGCGAATAAAGCAACAAAACAAAACGCCACACAAAAATATTTGCACAGACACGAGAGTGCACTGAAATTTACTTTAGCGCACTCGACTGTTGCGGCTTAACGGTACTTGGCGCAGCAACTTGAAATCGTCACCAGGAGGAGCGCAGCGGTTTTACTCGTAGATGCATTGTTCTTGTTTTCGCACTGTGCACTGTCGCTGCTGTCTTGCTATTTTTTCTATTGTTGTTGTTGTTGTTGAAATTTATGAGTCTGTTTGTGGTGGCGCAACGGCATTTGGCCGACTGTCGGAATGCCGGCAACAAATGAAGAGCGGCAACCAAAAAATAAACAACAAAGCCAAAAACAAAAGCAGATCGCGCAAATTCAATTTGGTTTTTGTGTGCGAAGGGGCGTGGCCGATCACTTGTTATGGCAGTCAACAAGTGCTCACTCGCATGTCCGCGTGTGTGTGTGTGTGTGTGTGTTTGTTCGACCAGGGCGCCACTAAGCTGCGCTCGGTTCGCCGTTGCCATCGTTTTGTGCCTTTTTTACTTAAACGAATTTTGTAAAAATAGCCGCTTTTAAAAGCCACAAGAAAATAAGTTGCAGCCGCCACTAAAAGTTTCCGCACACTTCTCGCTTGCGCTCTTTGTGAGTGCTACGGAAAATATTGCATGCTTTTTTGCGCCCTTTATTGTTGTTGTTTATATTTTTTTGGATGCATTCGAAACGAAAATTAATTAATTAAATATATAGCTGCAGTTGGAGTTGGAGTTTTTGTCAAGTTGCACACTCAGCCACAACAGCTGCAAGCTTCACAAGCGCAGTAACGGCACTCGCTGGCGTTGCCAACTGCAGCCGTGGCGAAAATGCTGCGCTCTGCAGTGTTGCTATGAAAAATGCTTACAAAAAATTTACAAAAAAAATAATGCCGCATTACTTTTTAATTGAGAATTATTTGCGAAAGCTTTTAGCGTGTGAAAAATATTTTCCAGTTTGAATAATAATAAAAACAAACGGTGCATAAATGCAGCGACAATGCAAAAGTGTTAATGAGCGCTAAGGCGACGGCAACGAAAATTATCACAAAAAGAGAAAAAAATATGCAGGCAACATTTAAGTTGTTTAAATCTTATTTACATTTATTTTATTATTTATTTATTTAGATTTTTTTCCCTTAATTTGGCTCACTTAACTTTGCACTATTTTGAGCTGGTATGTTTTTAGTTAAAATTCATAATTGTATGCCAATGAAAATTAACATAAAGTGATTAAAAGTCACTTCAACCATGTCATCGGGGCGTACACTTTGAACTTTCAGCTTTCGGTTGGGTTTTTTGTTGTCGCACTGCGCTGGCCGGGTGTCGCTTTTTCATCGAATGACAAAAACAAGTAATCAGCACTTAAAGGCACACAGCAATCAGGCCGACGAACACACTCATCTACAACAAAGAGCAACGGAAAAAATGTTAGTAAACTTTTAATTTTATTTAATAAAAAAAAATTATTGATTTTAGATTGTTTCTTTATTTTTGTTGTCGTGTTTTGCAGTCATGTTAAAGAATTTTATTTATTTTTAATTATTATTTTAATTATTTATTTCTTTTGTTACTGTTATAACTGAATTAGTTAATATGTATTTATAATTATATTTTCACAAATTACAAATTTATTTTAAAATCTAAATTTAAAAACACATATTTTTAAAATTTGAGAAAATGTATTTATTTATTTATTTTTTTATTAATTTTTTATTTATTTTTTTATTTATTTATTTATTTTTTTAATTATTTAATATTATATTATTTATTTATTTATTTACTACAAGTAGCCCAGAATTTAGTAGCAATTCATACAGACTAACAAACAGTAGAATTGAATTAACCCATTAAGCCCTGAGCGTTACGTTTGCGCAACGTTTGGGATTTTTGCTATATTAACCCTTTCAGTCACAATGTCCAATATATTGGACTACAGCCCATAAAATTCATACAGAACGGGTTTATTTTCATGTCGGAAAGGGTTAAGTATTTCATAAAGCCATAAGACTTGAAAATGGGTAGAATTGGATTAGAATTGATCGTTTTAGATTCTGCCATACTCAAATTTCAAAATTATTTAAATATTAATAGGTTTTTTTCGATCCAAAGTCAAAGTTTTTTTTTGGGGAATTTTTGAAATTCAATCAAAAATACTTATTCTTCAAACCTATCAAAATCCCTTAGTGGGCTGCATTTTGCAATGTAAACTATTTAACCCTAATCCGTCGTTCGGGTGATTTTTCACCCATTTTCAACTTTGGGATGCTATAACTTTCCTATATATTTATCAATATGATTAAGGTTTCTTGTATTTGTGGCAAACCAATATACGTATTAGAAATTATCTACAACATATTGATTATTTCATTATAACGGTGATTATAAAAAAAGTTACGTGGGCGACGTTCGGGTGATATTTCACCCATATGCGAATTGTATGGAAATTCAACGCAACACATACAGAAAACGCCATAAAATTACGTTACTGGATTGAAAGTTTTGAACTGCTTTTATATGCAAAACCTTTTTATGGATCAATGGGCCTCCTGAACTCAACGGAAAAGTAAGAGCCAATTATATTATTTCAACTAAAGTTGGTATAACTCGCTATGCTTGAAGTCGTGTGTCAGCAATACAAGATGCCAATGAAGATCAATGTTAAAGATAGTAACTGGCAAAACTAATGATGAAGGTTTGCGAGTTTTTGGCAGTGCATGGATCAGCATTGGTGATATTCAGGCATATTTTTCGATTTCGATTTTGAGTGCTGTTTATAAGTCGAATGGATAATCATTCGATAATCTGTAGAGTTACACGACAGGCAGACCAATTTTTCGTTCTGTCGGTGACAAAACCACTCGCCAAGAACGTAACGATTGCAATCAAGAATGAAGCTCGTTAACAGCCATAAGAGATATATGAGAAAAGTGAGTTTAGCGACAACTGCTATATATGTCCTATAAAAAGGACACACTAAGTAAAAAATTGCTGCCTTTTCGTTGAAGATGCCCCTTTGAGCACATTTCATCATAACCAGGATATGTGGATGAAAAAAAATGACCCGAAATTATATCGTTTTACAATAAGAAAAAGCAGTAGTTGACCCTTTCGACCAATTGGTCGGTAACTAACTATATCGTCAAGTAAAAACTATAATCGCTGTCGATCCCAGCTGGAATCACAACAAAAAGTACAAGCGGCGAATTTTTCTTGAAGACTTAGACATGAGTTTAGTAAAGCTAAAGATTTTGCGTAGAACAACGTTACCGAAAGGAAAATCTTCATGCTGACTTCTTATCTCAATACAGCCAATTTCCCAAACCTAGTCAGAAAACCAGAGCGTAAAAAAGTAAAAAACTATTGAAACACGGTGCCAATTTGGTTTCAAAAACGATCGAAAGGCATATTCTGCTTGCAATTCTTGAAAAAAGTATACATGTGGTGAAAAAAAAGTTTTAGTTAACTACTGACCTTCCTTGCCCCCTTCTCCATCCGCTTGAAATGTCATTTCAAAAACGGGTGATATATGCGGTATCACAACGGGTCTGATAATAGGCCTCCGAGTGTGTCTCTTACAGATGCAGCCACCTAACCTAACCTAACCTAATTGACCTAATTGCAATAAATATAGACAATTTTGTTAACTTACTTATCTGTAAGATAACAAATATAATAAAGATTAGAGATAACAAATGATTTTTTGTTATACTTGGTCAAAAAATTCATTAAAATGATACAAAGTACGATATGGGTGAAATATCACCCGAACATCTTATGTGTGAGTTTTTTTGAACGTCGGATGAGGGTTAAAAATAAGTTTTGAAATTTTTTTTTTTAATTTTTAAACAAAATATATGCTTTAAGCTTTGTGTTGCGCGAATGCAACGTTAGGCCTAAACACTGCCAATTTTCATACAACGCAACGCGTGAAAATGTCAAAATCCAAGCAGCTGATATTTTATTGGCACATTTTATTTTCCGCAGATGTTTGATTTTGTTTATTTGTGTAATGTTTGCGAAAAACATGACAAAAAAAACATGGTATGAATTTTTTGCTTGATTTTTTTTCTTGATTAGGTCAATTAATAAGATTTTGTAAAATTTTATGGAAATCGCACAAGCCTTTCTGGGGTCAGGTGTTAATGGGTTAATATACTTATTTTATAAGCTTTTTAAGCAAAATAAAATACAAAATAAATACTAATTTGTTAACATTTGACTAACCAACTCCGATGCGGTGCTCAACGGGCGCTGAAAGGGGAACGCCTACGCCCAGTTATATAGTCAACCGCGGTATCATCGCTGGCTGATTCGAACACATTGACGACGGTAGCAACACGACTGCATCTGTCAAAATGTAGAATGAAAACGTTCTTTCATAAGTAATTATTTTAACGAATACACAGCTACACAACCACTGACCACAGTTGTCGCTTTTGCCATACTTAGAACTTCTTCTATTTCGCGAAAAAACCAAATCAATTGCCACCACTCCTTCAAAACATATCCTTTTGTTGGCGCTTTTCTTACTTTTTCTGGGTGCTTTAAGCAGCAATTAAAAATTTGTTAGTATTTTAGTTAAAATTTACTAGTTTTATTAATTATTACACATTATCATTTGTTTTAAATTGATTGTAGAACTTTTAGCAGTCTCCAATTTGTGATTAAGCGCACATAAAAAAATTATTGAATGATTGATGAATGAAAAAATAATCATTATATCATTTTAATTTTTAATTTAATTAATAATTAATTAATTTTTAATTTAATTAATAATTAATTAATTTTTAATTTTTCCATTTTAATCAAGTAGTTGACTACACGACCACGGTTGAAGTTTTCACCATCTCGTAGTTTTTTGGCCCTGTCGCTGTGGTGTTCAATGTGTTCAGGCAAGCGGATTGAATTGATTTCAAGTGGTAGTTGATGAATATTTTAATATTCTAATATTTTAATATATTTTAATATTTAATATTTTATTCATTCAATAACTGCCAAATGCATTTTTACTTGTAATATATAATTCAATAAATGTTCCTAAAATGGTTCCCTAATACTAAACAATTCAGTCTAATATGTCTAGCTTCAGCTTTTTCTGTACACTTTTTACCAACATTTCACTGTGTTTGTAACATTGTTTACACACAACAACAACAATAACCACAACTATAGCGCACAGCCTGAGCCAAAGCAGCTCAACGCAAACTTTTAATTATTCATGAATTTGTATTAAAAGTTTACTCGCAGGCAATTAAGCACTTTCGGTCATAATTGGTTCCAGCGATACGCAAACACGCCCACCTCCGTTAAACCAAGTACGTAGTACGTAGCGCTTTGACATTCGCATTAAAACCACAAAAACATAACGAGAGCATTGGTGTCGCGCCGTCCACTTGAACTTTCAGCAAAGCAGCAAAGATTTTGGTGTTTTTATGATAAATTGTGGCATTACTTGTAGTAACTACAATTCAGACGACCCAAATACAAGTTTGTTGTATCATCAGCCAACACAATGGCAACGACTCGAGTTAAATATTCATACAAAATATTATTCAGAAAATATTCATTTTTTGTGTGTTCCTTTTTTTCTATAAAACATGCATTGAGCAAAAGCCAAAGTTGATGATATACGAAGGAGATTGAAAGGAGTTGTGGATGTCCAATTCCCACTACGGCCTCGTGTCGACTGCGTTGGCCTTCAACACGGCCTCTTTCCACTGATTGTTTCGAGGCAAAATTTCCGCTCTTCCGCTAATTGGCACTAAAATATTCCAATTAATTCCGACATAAATTTCTTATCATTGGCCGCCAGTTGACTTCGAAGTATGCTCGCCTCTGCATACAGCCGAAACAGTTTTCTTCATTTGCGTGTTTTGTATCAACAGAATTTTTACGAGTCAACAAATTTGTTGATGCGTTTGCTTCGTAAACAATTAATGTTGAAACAAGGAAAAACCCATTGGCCCATTTCGCCTGCTGCTCTAATCGATTTCGTCTACACAATTTTCCACATTTTCAATTGGTTTTCATTTGGTTTTTATTTTCACTCTGTTTTATCGGCAAATTGCTGAAATATTTTATGTTCACGTGCTGCAGCAAAAACCATGCGATGACAGACTGTAGCATGGCAGGAAGCGGAAATGAAATATGGCGTGGCAACTATGTAGTGGGTTGGCTGGACAGCACAACACAGAAACAATAGCGACAGCCTTCATATATGTTCCAAAAAAATAACATAAAATAAAACGCAGTATTATAAACAATTTATTGCAGTTTGTTGCCAAATTGTTTTCAATTCGTTCACGATTATTATTATTATTATTTTTTGTTGATGTGTTACCCAGCACAGGAATACTACGTGCATAGCAGAAAGGTATGTTGGTTGTATTTACATAGTTTGACTTGGACCGGTAAAGAAAAGGTAGATAGGTAGGTAGGAGTGAATGCCCCAAAGCTTGGGAGCATAGGATCTTGACAAAGCAAAGGCCTTGAGTGATTAGTCTATCGCTGACAGATCTAAGAGATGGAACTAATTAACTGTTGTACCCCTAGGAGAGACATCTACGAATGTGAATGTTTGTTACTGGGTTGCGTAGAGCGCCCTCTGTACATCCGTTGCTGCTAGGTAGAAGGGTTTGTTGGAAAAGGCAGAGGTTGTTGTCTTTGATGAGCTTATTCATGGATGATGTCTGATGCTGGTGATGGTACTGCTAGTGATGTTGTTGGTGCATTATTACGGCTACTGGATTATTACTGCTGCCAGCTGCTCATCGCAACTGATTGGAGTCTGGAAGGAACTTGTCTCAAGGTAAGGAATTCAATTGAGTAAAGTTATGAGATGGGAAACAATTTGAAAGAAGGAAGAAAGGGAAATTTAGGAAGGTGAGAGGTAGGTAGATAGGTAATGATGACTGCCTCTGTATGAGACATAGCTCGAAGAAACCCATAACTTCTGTCATGCAAACGCAGTGAACTTCATTGATGCGCTCGATGTGTGTTACAAGACTGGGCTTCTATCTCAGTTATTACATTCTTCTTGAGAAAAGTTATTGGTTTACACTCCACACAAACTTAAACTTTATTTTTCATTGCAAAACCGACCAGTCCGTCAAAACCATCCGACAAAGTCCGCAATGACCGACTGAAATGCGTTTACTTGTCCAAATTTTGTTTCTGATTTTTATATTTTTCATCTATGTTGGACAATGTGTGCGATGTTTTCATTTTCGGTTTTTTGCCATTTTGTTTTCTATGTGGAATTTTTGTACAATTGTCTCTGTCTGTCCATTTGGCTGCATGCTGTGCAGCCGGTTGTCTGTGCGTCAGTATTTGGCAATTAAACTGTGATTTTATGTACAACAAGTGCAGGATGCCAACATTTTATGTGCCGACAGTGTCATCGTAAATGTCACACACCATCAAATTGACAGATGGCAAAATGTGGCAACAAAAATAAAATAATAATAAATAAATACAAATAGAAATAGAAATTAAAGGAAAATATTCTCAGTGGGAAATATTGTGTTGATTTTACTTTGTTTTGCTTTGAGTGTGAAAGTTATTTTAATTTATTTAAAGAAAAATATGAAATATAAAAAAATATAAGAAATATAGGATTTATAAAAAATGTTTTTTTTAAACACATAGAACCTTAGTGCAAAGCATAAATCTTATCTTTTCGAATGACCAGACCCGAAGATTCAAAAGTTAAAAAGAAAAATTTTTTAAATTTTTAATAAAAAGAAATAGAAATTAAAGGAAAATATTCTCAGTGATAAATGTTGTGCTGATTTTAGTTTGTTCTGCTTTGAGTGTGATAGTTAATTTAATTCATTTAAAGAAAAATATGAAATATAAAAAAAATTTAGGAAATAAAAATGTAAATAAATATAAATAAATCTTATCTTTTCGAATGACCAGACCCGAAGAAACAAAAGTTAAAAAGAAAAATTATTAAAATATTTAATAAAAAGAAATAAAAATGAAAGGAAAACATTCTCAGTGATAAATGTTGTGTTGATTTTAGTTTGTTCTGCTTTGAGTGTGAAAGTTAATTTGATTCATTTAAAGAAAAATATGAAATATAAAAAAAAATTAGGAAATATAGAAAAAATTGAAAAAAAAGTTTTTTATTTTTAACACATAGAACCTCAGTGCAAAACATAAATCTTATCTTTTCGGATGACAAGATTTAATTTTTTCAAAATTAAAAAAAAAAAGAAAATTATTAGAATTTTTACCGAATTCGAACCCTTTATTGCCCTAATCATTGGGTAATATATCCGATCTGGAAATCCTACGTTGTTGAACAATTGAAAACATTAGAGAAAAGCGTTGAGGCTTGCTTGGATTTTGAACTATAACCTCCCAAGGGATTGAAATCATGTCTTAAGACCTTTAAAAATTTCAAGGTCATTAACGAGTCACACATGAAGCTATAGAGGTGAGTTTTCTTAACCACACAATCTATGTTTGAGCATAATTCCGAGATCTTAAGGTGTATAAATTTTGATTTTAAAATTATCTATTAGCTATAAATTCTACTGTAAAGGTTTTCACTTTGGAGATTAATTATTACAAAATGACTCAGCAGAGTCAAACTGACTTGACAGCCCATGAAGAACTACGGCCACGCTACATACATAAAAATGTAAGGAAGATTTTTCATAGAACATTATTTCATTTTTATGATTTGTTTTGGTAGTGCTTTACTGAGGGTCCAACTGCCGACAGCAAAGTTCATTTGCTGTAAACCCAGTCAAGTAACCCTGAGGCATTATTCAAAAAATGTGTTGAACGTCTGAACAAAAATCATAAAGTCGACCGCACACAACACGTAAAAATTTAGGTCACGCCAATTCAGCACACAGTGCACAGCTCAAGCGGCAGACATTCGCTTGTTGCGACTTCAATTCTTGTCAGCGCCATTATCCTAATAACAACAATGAAACTACAACAATGGCAGACATCATTCTTCACAGCGACGGCACGCCGTCTTCAACAGCTTCTTCCCAGCGCAGAGCATTTTCGGTGGCCACGGTGTGTCGATGTCGACGATGGTGGCTGCAACACAGCCTTCACGCCGTGCCCGCCTTTGCCGCTTTCTCATTTGCCACGATGGCTGCAATTTGAGGCTGTTGCTCTCGCTGCTTAATGGCTTTTGTTAACAGCTTGAACAATTCCTATTTATGGCATAATTTCGAGTATTTCGATTGCTTCATTTTCTGTTGATTCTGGTTGCACTGCCACTTCAGCTACTTTTGCCTATTGTGCGCCATTTTATTTTGTCTGATTGTGCCATGGTTCGGTTTGGTTGTTGTTGGTTGTTTTGTTGCTTTGTAATTGTCAGTCAGTGAGTGTGGCAGTTGTTGTAGTTGTTGCTGCCGGTTTGCGAAATTTGCCTTTGTACGTAGTTTTCTGCCGCCGTTGTTTGCAGCCGCCGTGGCTCAGTTGGTTAGTGCGTTGGACCGCGAGTCGAAGGCAGCAACCTCAGGTTCAAATACTGCCTGTAATAACACCTAAAAAAAAATAACGGGAAAACTCGTTTTCTCTTTCGGTGGCTGTCCTCTCAGCTGGAAATGGCAAACCTCTGAGAGTAAAAATTGCTTATGAAAAAGCTCCCAACCTGCCGTTCGGAACCGGCATTAAACTGTAGGTCCCTCCAACCCGTGTACAAATTCACACGCACAACACGGGTAGTTGCGGGAAGCTAGGCCTTAGTCTCGCGTAAGCGGGCTGTCGTGCCAGTCAATTATTAATTATTATTAATTACGTAGTTTTCTCGAGTTTTCGTCTGGCAATTGTTAGCGATATTAATTTCTAGCTGCCTTTTTTGTCATTTACAATATGGGTCGACAGTGTATGAAGCGCCAATGAAACAAACTCTGAATGGCCAAATGTCATGCAACAATTGCTGAAATAATGCGAAAATCTGGTGCAGCATTTGTTACTTGAATACTTATGTGGCAGTGTTTAAGTCTTTCTGAATCAATGGGTATTTAATTTTACTGTTTTAGTCTTATTATGTTTTAGCCTTTACATAAGTTGGGAAGTGAGGTTCATGTTAGATTCTTATGGTCACACCAAGAGAGAGTTGGCGTGTCCAACTTGGTCCTTTCACTGGAGACACGGTCTCCTCTTAGCCGTCGATCTTCAGCTACTGCCTATGTATTTTGGCTAAGTATGACTATTACTCTCACGAAGTTATATATTTTTTAACCGATTTCATACAGATATTTTTAGAATGGTTTGATTTTAACATTTTTAGAATAGGAGGACGAATAAGGTGAAAAAAGCACGGAAATTTAGTTTGAGCAAGACCGACTATGAAATTTGTCCGTAATTGCAGATTAAAATTAAAAAAATTAAATAAAACAAAAAAAAATACATAAATTAAAAAATAATACATAAATTAAAAATACATAAATTAAATATATAAATTAAAAAAATTAAAAATATCTGAACAGATCTAAATGTATTTTATTGTAATACAAAATTACTAATTTTATGTTTCCAATCATTGTGCTTTGGTATTGAAAAAGTTTAGTTATTTTTAGTAGGTACTAAAAACAAAATTTAGGAAAAAGGGTCGAGATGTGATTTTTTTTTAATGATTGATGATCTTAAATAGGAAAGGAAAACAAATAGTTTTTCAGAAAGCCAATGGATCTAAGTATAAAATAAAAAACATAAACATTTGATTTTAAACAATTTATTGTAATAAAAAAACTGCAAACATTCCTAATTTCTATGATTCGTTAACGAATCAAAGGTATAAAATGGGTTAACAGATCTAAATAAATTGTATTATAATATAATACAAAATTAGTGTGGCATTTTTTCAATTTTTCTCTGCCACTTTTTTGCAAATCTGATTATTTGTAGTTTTTTTAGTTAATTTTTTTAAATTAGTCTATATATGAAGTTCTTTTCAATGCTCACCCAGCTTTAACCCATTAAGCCCTGAGCGTTGCGTTTGCGCAACGTTTGGGAATTTCGCTATATTAAGTAATTCATAAAGACATAAGACTTGAAAATGGGTAGAATTGGATTAGAATTGATCGTTTTAGATTCTGCCATACTCAAATTTCAAAATTATTTAAATATTCATACGTTTTTTTCGATCCAAAGTCAAAGGTTTTTTTTGGGGAATTTTTGAAATTCAATCAAAAATACTTATTCTTCAAACCTATCAAAATCCCTTAGTGGGCTGCATTTTGCAATGCTAAACTATTTAAAAATAAGTTTTGAAAATTTTTTTTTTTATTTTTTAAACAAAAAATATGCTTTAAGTTTTGTGTTGCGCGAATGCAACGTTGGGCCTAAACACTGACAAATTTCATACAACGCAACGCGTGAAAATGTCAAAATCCAAGCAGCTGATATTTTATTGGCACATTTTATTTTCCACAAATGTTTGATTTTGTTTATTTATGTAATGTTTGCGAAAAACATGACAAAAAAAAAACATGGTATGAATTTTTTGCTTGATTTTTTTCTTGATTAGGTCAATTAATAAGATTGTGTAAAATTTTATGGAAATCGCACAAGCCTTTCTGGGGTCAGGTTTTAATGGGTTAATAAGGAAGGCGTAGCATGGCAAACACATTTTTTATTAGAAAACCAATAGATCTAAGTATAATACAAAAAATTGAAAATTTAGATTACATAAGTAACTCGTAATAAAAAAACTGCATTTACCTATTACTAATTTCTATGATTTGTTAGTGAATCAAAGGTACAAAACGGGTTAAGATTGGTCGATAAATGGTTAGTTGTTGCAATTTTTATGATGTCAATGTACGCAACACTGTTTTCTACAACATGTGCTACAACTTGCATTTCAAGCGAATGGTGGATAGGGGGAGAAGTGACCTATAATGAAGGCTAAGGCTAAACGGAGATTGGATCGCTGAAATTATGTTTGAATTATGAAAATTTCTTACAAAAGATGAACCATTCAAGGTCATTTAGAATAAACTATATTCCATAAATAATACTCAACTTTCAATGAAGTTGACTGAAAATGAGACCCATTTTCCTGGTCCTTGGCTCATAATACCCAACCATACTTTCTCCGCTGAAAGCTATTCTTCAACGTGGATTTCATGATTTGGCAAATCATTTCCATGAACATCAGAGTGCAGATGTTTAGACAAACAGCCCAACAAATCGTTATAAATATTATGTTCAATGTAAACATACTTACATATATGCCATTTGAGAAGTACGTCAAAGTAAACATGATCCTGTAAACTCGACTAGAATACATATTTTCTCAATGCAAAAGCAGTTTGCAACAATTATTATACCAACTTACAAAACTATGCAAACTCCAGAAAGTCTTCGATTCAGCCACCAACTCAACGCACAGCTAACTGCAGTCGATGCTTTCCGAGCGTCGACACGCCGAAGTGGCGCTCGAGACCGCACTTTTTTAATGCACTTTGCGAATATGTAAGGCAGCGTCGGCACAACAGGCGCGCAAGAGGGGAGGGGAGCACTGAGGCAGGCAGTCAGGTGCCGTTGGCTGCAGTTGGCTGCGCCGGCAGACGTCATTTGCATTTTAAAGCGATTTGGCTTAGCCCAACCGAAGTGCACTTGTCCGCGCTGCCAGTGTGGCCATTATGTATGCGACATTTGTGCGCTGTGCGCTGTGCATGTGCATGTGTTGGTGTGGATGTGCGTAGGTGGCTGTGTTGCAACAATTTAATCCAATTAACGCTCTGGCTCGCAGCTGAGAGCCAAGTCGTAAGCTTTAAGTAGACATTAGCTGCTCAACGCGGCGTGTCAATGGTTGGAATTTGAATTTTCTTACAAAGCGTTAGTTAATGCCAGATGTGCAATTAATAGAATTGCTTAGCATGCGGGTAGATGCAACCGATTGCAATTTAGCTCCATTTCACAGTTCGTTCGCAAGTCTGGCGCTCGCAAGTAGACGACTACAGTTGTGTGCAAATTTTGTTGCATAATGGCTGAGCAAACACTGCAGCCATGTATCCTAAACAGTTATGTACGCACACTCTCTTTCACACACAAACACACAGATAAGACTGCATGAAATATGAAGCACGTCTTCCAGTTGCTTGCACCAAACAACAAACATTTAGTTGTTTTATATTCTGAGCGTTTTGCTGCTTGGCTGTTCACTTCGTCTTCACTTCTTGTCGCGTCTCGTTTCATTTCGTTTAGTTTCGGCGTTCATTTGCCAAGTCGCGTCGGCACGTCTGCAGTGTTTACACTTTTAACAACTTCAGCCGAATTGGCAACATGGATGGCGCGTGCGAAGGAGTTGAAAACCGGCAGCATTTAAAGAAGCGCCAAAGTGACGCGCCGAGTTCACTTTGGCGCTGCTAAAATGTTTCGCTCAAAAGTCGCAAATGCAGCAAGTGCGGCCTGGTTAGGGCATCGAGTTATGCAGAGATTGGACTTTTGTGTTGTCATGCAACTCAAATACGCACTTAAACTCAAACTTACCCAATTCCCAATCAACTGTCACACAGTGAAATTGCTGCGGCTGCTCAGTGAAAGTTATTGTGCGAAAATTTCAAAGTGCCAAAACCAGATTTCTCTGCCAAATCGCTGCCAAAGTTTTCACCAACTCGCACCTGCACAGCGCCCTTAATGAAATTATTAGGCAGCGCGTCAGTGTAATGAATTCTGCCGCAACATTAATAAAACTTGACGTAATTAATTTGCGGTTTTCATTGAGCTACACAACTACACTAAATGTCAAACGCTAAAAGCCTCGGCTAAGTAAATTACAAGACAGGCTAACAAAGCATGAAGTGCCACATACCTATTCACATAAATATTTGCGCCTTTGTGTTTTGCTGCTAAAATTTCAATAAAGGCATTTACATTTTAAGATAATATTTTCATATATTTTACGTGCGGAAGTTGTTTGAGTCTTTGCTTGAATATTCGAAATAAATAGTTATAGCCAAGAAAATCCTTCAAATTTAGTTATATGAGTTAGTCTTCTTTAAATATTTATTTTTTTATAAAAAGCATGCATGCATATTTAAATCTAATAATCACGTTTTTCAGATAATTTATACATTTTCATATGTAAAATATTCAATAAATTCGTTTATCATCTGCATTTTACAACGACTGCACGAACAAGCCGCACTCTAGAAATTTTAGGAAGGCTGATGTTCCCTAAGTTCTCCGAAGCTGCACGCTGTATTTTGTATTTCATAAGACTTCTTATAAGGAGAATTCTTTTTCTTAAACATTGCTTTATCGTGAAATATTCAATAAACTGTTTTTCATCTGCATTTTATTACGTCTCTCTGTCTAGAAAGGCAGATGTTTGAAAGCTTCTCTGAAACTGAAATTATATTTCTTCTCTTACAAATTTACCTCGCTGATAGTTCTCTTCTCTAATCTTCTTATTCTAATCTGCTTTAGCATTCGGCATATTTCTAGTCTTACTATAGTCACAGTGAAATCCCCCTTTTTACAGCTTCTCAAAACGAGTTCTAACGATTCAAAGCTTCAGCGTAACCCAACTCTCTATTTCATTTTTCATATACCTAAATCTTCATCGAATCTGAACTCTCTACTCCATCGCTCAAAAATGTTCATCACTTGTAGTTTTTTTATCTTCCTCGAATCATTTACTTTTCTGTTTCTATTTCTTTTCTATAGTCAATTGTTTTCTCTACATTTTTATTTTCTTTCTTCATATATCCTTCTCCTGAAATATTTTATGATTAATTTTTCATCTCCAACACATCCTAAGATTTTTGAAAGATTTATAAATTATTAAAACAATAATTTAGAATAATTCAGAATTTTTTTAAGTCAAAAGGTTCAATAGTTGCTCAGTTAAAGGCGATCAAAAGTGAAAGAGGGCCTAATTGATCCAGAGTGTTCCCAATAATTGAAAAAAATGTATATTTTCTCCGAAGGTTAATGCCAACTTTAAATTCTTAACCCTTTTGCTATATGCACCATGTTGCTATATGGTAACATGCTATTTTGTGGACGTCTGAACACTCTAACCTGCCAAGAATAAATGTTTGTGTTGGTCATTAGAATAGCTTAAAGTTTAAGAAATAATAAGTAATTAACCCATTAAGCCCTGAGCGTTGCGTTTGCGCAACCAACGTTAGAATTAATCGTTTGAGATTCTGCCATACTTACTCAAATTTCAAAATTTTTTAAAAAATTTATGAAACATTTTTTCGATCCAAAGTCAAAGGTTTGTGAAAATGTCATAATCCAAGCAGCTGCTATTTTATTGGCACATTTTATTTTCCGAAAAAGTTTGATTTTGTTTATTTGTGTAATGTTTGCGAAAAAGTATTTGAAAAAAAAGGGAAATAGAAAATAGCCTGAATGATTCGGACGAAGAGGACGAAGCAGTAAGATCAAGATTCAAATACGCTGAAGTCGTAGAAATGGTTGTGCTACCTACCGATGAAGTTGACCAAATTAACGACATAGAAGACGTTGAAGAAAACATTCAGCTGCTATCGGATCAAGCGGAAGCCATTGCTAAAGAAGTTATAAATATGCGCAATAAAAACTAAAAGCTTACTGAAATGTTTTGTATATGACTAAGGCCCAATGTTGCGTTTGCGCAACGTGCCCTCCTGGTTCAGTGGGTGGGGGTATGAATTTGTTGCTCGATTTTTTTTCTTGATTAGGTCAATTAATAAGATTGTGTAAAATTTTATGGAAATCGCACAAGCTTTTCTGGGGTCAGGTTTTAATGGGTTAATAACTGAATATTAATATTAAATTAATTTGAATATTAATTGAATGAATTTATTATTAATATGAATATTAATATTAAATTAATAACTGTTTAAAAATGAGAAGTATACACACTTTTTACATAAGTAGTAAAGAAAATAATTAAAGAAATTTTAAATTTAACTTTTTACTTCAATTTAAGTAGTTCAATTTTTTTTAATAATTTCAACTGAAGTAAATGCAGAAATATTCAATTTTTAATTATGGGCAAAAAATTTAATGTTTAAGTAATTAATATAGCCACAACGATATGGTTGCTGTCATATGAAAACACTCTAAAAAATGGGGTTCGGTAACAAACATTAAAAAAATTAGTACGGAATGTTATTGATATAGCCACACAAAAGACAAAATCGAAAAATCGAAAATTGAACTTTCCCCAGTAAAAACCTGTAGCGAAAGGGTTAATGTTACATGTGTTATCCATAACATTACCTTTAACTTCTACTTCCATTTTATGCAATTGTCCTAAAGCTTTCTTTATTATATCCTTCCATATCCTAGGTTGACCTCCTCTTATTCCTACTTCGAGTTCTATTCAATTCTTTGCTTATATCTGTGCTTCAATTTTCTGTAACATGGAACATCTCTCAGCTTCAGCTCCTACTTGGTTAACACTTCCTAACACTGATCCCAACTATAAAAATAAATTAATAAAACTTGCAGCCTTCATAGTCGAATGAACTATTTGCCATTTCAGTGATTGTTTTAATTTTAGTTAAGTTTAATTTGTAACGCATACTTACGTCTTTGTACGTACGTCGCTTTGATATCTCTTTACGCTTTGGCTTATCAGAGGGTTTCTGATCCTATCCCATTACTATCCAATTCACTGTGTAATATTGCGCATTTGCGTTCAACTTGTTAATGACTGGTCATTTGGTTGTCTTTAAGACTACAACCGCAGCATCGCAGCTGAACTTTCTTCTGCAAACCCATCCAAAGCCGAAGCGTGCAAACCGCATTTCGTTACGCTTCCTTCAACTTGCAACGAAATTAAACTGCATTCCTTGTTTCCATTCGCTTTTGCTTTTCATTTGAGTTTTCGGCGATGCAGCTACAAGTACGACTTCCGTTATTGCGCCAGCATGTAGCGATACCCAGACCGCACTCGACGCATACACACACACATACAAATGTAAGTATTTGTGTAGGTATGAATGGTGGGTCTGTGTGTGTGTGCATCGCTGAGTGCATGCAGGCAGTGGGACAATGTTGATGACGACACTAATGATGATGATGTCGATGATGATGATGACGATGATGTCGATGTTGTTACAGCTCAACTGACAGTGAGGGTGTGGCGTGCCGGATTGTGCAAGTTGTTGCTGCAATCTGCGCTTACTTTAAGTACCCGCAGACAGCCTCACACAGTCCCTGACGACTGTGCCAAAGTATCTGCCGCCGCAACTGTAACCACAGAAACATTATTATGCATTCCGCTATGGGGTATTGACTTACTTTGCATGCCCCATTTCCCGTTTTCCGCTGTCCGCTGTTATTTTAAGCAGCAACTCCGACATGGCGCCCCCATAGTCAAACACTTTGAATGTCATTTACATGCCATACATATTTATTTAGTTGCATTACTGAATGGAAAATCGTTCATAATGACGAAAAGCGCATTCAGTTCGTGGTCAACTGACCACTAATTACGGCTTGCTGACATACTTAGTTATATATTTTCATAAACTAAAGAATGTCATGGGACAAAATTAAAAATGTGTGTAAAACTTTGGGTGTATTGTTTTAATTTTTTCTAATGTCTATGAAATTAAAAGCTGGTATTGAATGAAGTTTTGGGGTATTTTGTTCACTTTGGGTACATGTAGATAAATATTTAACTAAATATATTTAGATATCTTTATACATATAATTGTTTGTCCTGACTGACTGATTGACTTACTGACTGATTCATCATCGCCCAGACCCAACCTGTAAAGCTACAAACATGAAATTTTAACTGTAGGTACATCTTGAAAAATTATCTTAAGCTACAAACATGAAATTTTAACTGTAGGTAACTTCCGCCAAGACGGGATTTTTTGAAATTCGGGGTCTAAAAAGGCAAAATATGGGTTAAGGTGTTGTATGAAAAAACTTGATATAATAGGCCTATTGATTTCAAACTTGGTGCAAATACTCCAAATCAAAAATAATTCGACACGTATTTTTCAATTTTTTGAAAATCAAAATTTAACGGTGAAAGACTACGAAAAACCCCTGAATCGATTGCCCTATTGACTTCAAAGTAGGTGAAAACACTTGAAATCAAAAATAATTTGAGACGTGTTTCTCATTTTTTCGAAAATCGAAAATCAAAGGGAGCAGCCAAGGGTTAAAAGTTTATTTGTAAAAAGTTATTTTGACTTAAAACTTAATGAAAACACTTAATATGCGAAATAATTCGATACGTGTTTTTCACTTTTTTGAAAATCAAAGGGATCAGCCAAGGGTTAAAAGTTTGTTTGTAAAATTTACTTTGACTTAAAACTTAATGAAAACACTTAATATGTGATATATTTCGATACGTGTTTTTCAATTTTTTGGAAATTAAAGTCGGACGGGGTCAACGATGGGTTAACAATTTGTATGGAGAAACAAGATTTTAACCCTAGAAAGGTAATCTTCGTCGATTCCACGAACACCACATACATTTCTTCAAATTTCTCCTTATTCTCCGATCTGATTGCTTTCTCTTTTCGTATGATCTCAGTTGGCGATGTGCTTTCGCGGAATACAAGGTTTCGCAGCACGAGCGCAGCGTAAGTTTTCTTTTTTTTATATAAAAACAAAACTAGGCTTCGTCGAAACGACGAAGAATACCATTAACGTGACTTTTTGCAACAGAATACGAGTACTATACATTGAATTTCAGTATTTCAAAATGTGTCGGAATTCGGGGTTATCGGAAGAATTAATTGAACATTTTTTTGGAATTGGTTAATTAATTAATTATTAATTAGTTAAGATAATTAGTTAGTTAGTTGATTAGTGTACAAGTAAGTTAGTTAAATAGTTAATTGGAATTGTAAAAAATTAGTTATATTTGTTGATTTTCTTGCTTTTTATTTGTTTTTTAAGGAATTATAATTGTGTTTCTGTCTTCATAAAAAAGCAATGTATTGTTCTTCACTTTATTTTAATTTTAATTATTTTTTTAACTTCTGATACTCATTCCGATCTGAAAAACAAATGTACCTCAACACAAATTATTAAAAAATACACAAATAATTTTAAAAAATATATACGGTGGGAATTATTTACACAAAAATGTCTAAGTATAATTATAAAATTAAGTTGGAGTTTATACGATTTCTAATACTTCCAAAAATCGGAGTTGAATACGACTTCGTCGATTCGACGAAGATTACCAACAACGTATGTAAAATATGATTACCCTTCTAGGGTTAAGGACCTTTGATGTCAAACTCAGTGAAAGCACTTAACATGTGAAATAGTTCGATACGTGTTTTTAATTTTTTCGCAAATAGAAATCTGACAGTGTCAACGATGGGTTAAGAGTTTGTGCGAAGAAACTGTGAAACATGAATTAATGTGCCTATTGACTTCAAACTTGGTGACAGTGCTTTTAGTGAGAAATAAATCGGCAGGTGTAATTTTTTTGAAAATCGGAATGAACCAAGGGTTAAAAGTTTGTATGAAGAAACATGATTTTTTATACCTTTTGACTTCAAACTTGGTGAAAGTACTCTTAGTGAGAAATAGTTCTACACAAGTTTTTCACTTTTTTTCCTTAAAAGATTTTTTATTAGTACTCGGCTTTGGTCATCAGTCAATTATTTTTTTTTATTATTTTTTTTAATTATTTTTATTTTCGGCTTCGGCCAAGAATCCATCTTCGGTCGGACACTAGTTAACAGTTTGTATGCGAAAACATGATTTAATGAAAATATTAACCTCAAACTTTGTGAAAGCATTTCAAATGAAAAATAATTCGATACATATTTTTCAATTTCTTTTAACAACAAGTGCTGTGCTGAATTGATTGTTTACAATAGACTAAAATTTCATAAAACCTAATACATCAATCAAAGCAAAAACAATTATTACGAAAGCGAGTTTTCATTGTTTATAACTTTTTACGCACAACTGAACTGTGTACACTCCACGAATTAATGATGTCGCCCAGCGAAGCGTTCGCCATTGTTGTGGTTTGCTTTCAAGTGAAGATTTATGAATTCGACACCTTACATTGTCGTCAAGTTTAATGAAGTGTTACCAATTCATTAGTTTTGAGGGGGTTGTCGAAAAATTTAATAAGAAATTACACAAAATTAGCTTGTTAACAGCGACAACAACAACAACAACAATACACCATCAGAACCATTATTAATGCTGTCAACAGCGTCGTCGCCATCATTTTGTGTATGTTTTTTGTGCGTTCTTTATAAATTATATAATTTATGGTGCAACATTTCGACAGAGCTTCATGTGAAAAGGCTTACAGCATCGGCGCCGTATTCGCTGCACTCGAGCAGTCTATTGTTGTTGTCGCTGCTCATTAACTTTTGACATTTTCTTGAGTTTTATTTATTTTCGGAAATTGATTACGAATTGTTTGGCAGACGTGACGGCACGTTCGAGCGCGCCCAATGTGTCAGCATAGGCGCAGACTGGCAAAGATTGGCAGCAGATTAGGCCGAGTGTGGGAATGGGCCAATTTGGCTCGGCATTACAGCGAATAACTAAGCAGAGAATTTTTGCTGGTTTTTTAATATTAAAGTTTACATTTTTATTGCTCATTTGTGGCAACTGTTTTACTTAAAAGCTTTAATGGGTGGAAAAATGGCGCGTCGCCCTAATCCGCGCTGAAAGCCAGCCGAAACGTAGCCACTCTCTGACATCGCGTCTTGAGGCGCAGTGCTGCGCTGCTGTCGACTCATCGGACGGACGATGTGTAAGTCCTTAATTGGAGCAAAGTAGAATCGTGGCATTAAAAGTGATAATAATTTTCAGTTGCACCAGGCCGAGATAAGGCGGACCAAGCAGCACAAAGGCCGACGATGCCATAGATTACGGGATTATAATACGTAAAGGATCGCTGCTGGTGCGAACGCCGGTCATTGTTGCCCGAAACGTGCTGCGCCACATGACCGCAGCAGCACTGCTGCGCCAAAAGCAGCAGTTGTTATGTGTAGTCGGAAAGATGGTCGTCAGTTACCTGATAAAACGCCCAGCATGAACGATGGCTTAAGTACGCCGCAAAGTTGCGGCCTCAGCAGGGTGCATGCCGCTATTACGTGTATTAAATATGTGTGTGTGTATGTGTGCAGCTTTGAATTCAGCTAACATTAAAGTCACCAGCTGCTACTGATAAAAAAAAAATATTTCATTTTTTCTACTACTTATAAAAAAGTTTTCAGAGACTAAATACAAATGTTTGTTGGCTGGCAAGGTCCAGGCTGTTTAGTTCAAATGTCCCAATAGAAGTTTATACATTTTTTGTTTATCTCATCTAGTTTTGATTACCATTTTCTAAGCATCAAATTCCCCATATATGAGGTTAATTGGTCAGGAATATTCCAATTGCGTTTTCGAAATTGTTGGCAGCTCATCAAAGACATCCAGCTTGGGCTCTTTGTGATCTCATCTGCTTTCGTTACCATATGCGATATTTCAACAGCCATAGTCGACCTTTTCAAAAGGGTCTAGACTTGATTTCGGCAACAATGCATTTTTTGAAACCCTATACACCAACTATGACCCATCACATGATGGGATATCCATACGTCAGGTATCCTTTTATGGTGAAGCTACTTCAAATGGTCAGTAACACTTTGATGTCTTATAGAGAGATCATTAGCTAAGACTCATTATTCTCGCTTCATTGATTTTGTATGTTTTTATTATTTAAAATACTGATACTCAAATAAATTAGAATTTTTTACATCATTAGAATTGCAGCTTCCGCCTTTTTTTAATAACTTTCGAAGTAATAAAGTTAGAGTCGTGAAGGGAGATTTGATTTGGGGTTTTAACATACTTACTTTTCAAGAAAATTCGATGTAAATTTTCATGGATATAAAGGATTAAAATTTTTAAAGGACCTTTTTCATATCCTTTTTTACAAACAGATAAAAAATTAATTTTATTTAAATTCTCGAGCCTGTCCTCTTTCATTTGATATACAAATCGCCATATTCTAACGAGGAGGAAGAATTTTTTATATTTTTTTTTATTTGTTATCCCCTTCAAAATTTTGAAGTTATTTTAAAAGGACAAAGGATGTATAAATGAAAAACCGAGTACGCAGTATTTCTATATTGGGTCTCTAGTTTCACGTACATATGGATTTTTCCCGGTGTGAAAAATGCTGTCGCACGGTGTAACATGTCTATTGTCTTTTGTTGTCTATTTTACAAGTCAAGTTGACTTTGTACAAAGTTCGATATGCAACTTTGGCATTACAGATTTCAGAACACCAGCGGGTGAAACATAATTGAACTTTAATTATGTACCAAGAAAAATTTGATTTTTAATTGCAGTTTAAAAAAATTAATAAATTAAATAAATAAAATAATTAATAAATTAGAACAAGTCTTCTAACTAGAAATGTATCTTCCAAAGCGTTGTTTTTTTATTAGCTTAAAATCACTTAGAAGCTGAAAAGCTGATTATGCGGTCTCTGCTGTGTGTTGATGATATCATAAGTGATTAGTGGACCCTTTGGGTCCACACAGACTTTAATATTTGCTCTCGTCTACAACTATGTCACTACGATTCGTGCTTTATATGTCCTTATAAATAGTAGATGAACCGAAAAAGTGTATAAAAGAATAATTAACCATTACACCACAACATTAGTCCATCCATTGATATGATGAAAGCAAGAACTTTGAAGAACCAAAATAATCTTCAAAACCAAAAAAAAAACCAAATGCTTTACATGAAAAATTATAAAAAAACATAAAACATTAAACATAAACATGAAATATATCTATGTATGTATCATTGGGTACATAGGCATGTAGTTACATATGTATTTAGATATATGTATACAAGTGCGCGTTCTGGCGACTTTCTGTTATCGCTTATCGGCTTTCTGCTCCAGCAACTGTGCGCAACAAAATGTCCCCGAGCGAAAAAAAAGCACATGAAAGAGCTGGCCTTTCAATTTGCAACACACACACCCACACACACACACACACATACGCGCTGTCAGTGCGACAGGGCAGGGCTGACACTTAAGTGCAGCGATTAACATTAAAATGCAAAGCAGCACAGCGACGGCGTGCGGCATCCGGACAACGGCTTTTGGTGCGCAGCTCCTGTCAGGCAGCAGTGTCGGCTTGTTAAAGTGTAGCATCTCTTTGTGCATGTGTGCGTGATCTTCTTACTCAAACATACACACACATTCACACGTATGCATTTTAAACTAAAAAGACTGCATATTTACGTGGGTCGATTTTAACTTTGCAAGTAGTTAAAGCTGACTTGAGGCTTGGTTGCAGTCGGAATGTGCAGCACCTCTTCGACTTTTATATATGTTAGATGAAATCACGACCTACTAAAGGTATGTTAAAAACGACTTTAAGTATGGTTGGACGGTGATTTCGCGAGATTATGTTAAAGGCTTTGTTTGATGATTTTACTACTTAAGTACAGTGTTTAATATTTTTTTTTCAATACTTGTTCTTCAAATATTAAATTCTTAATTAATAGTTAATTATTTTTTCAACATATGTATATATATATATTATTTTATTTTATAAAA
The DNA here is from genome assembly GCA_963668005.1 of Melieria crassipennis. Classification (NCBI taxonomy): domain Eukaryota; kingdom Metazoa; phylum Arthropoda; class Insecta; order Diptera; family Ulidiidae; genus Melieria; species Melieria crassipennis. The sequence goes on along the minus strand of OY764962.1, from coordinate 104,164,795 downwards.
AACACCATGTTGTCTATAAAATGTTCTTAAATTAATTTATTAAATTATTTATATCCCACTTTCTTGTGCTTTGCTTATTATAACCTTCGTCCATTGCTTAAAAAAAAGAAAAGCAATGACCAAGATTTGTTTGCCGCAGTCATTGTCAGCGTCTCGCTAATACTTATCGACAGTTAAACATTGATAACAGTAAAATATGTGCAAAGCAATTGCTTGGGTTCTTCACAGTTGTGCTGTGCGGGTGGCGCTCAATGGCGGCAATTATGCTCACGTACACGAAATTGCCACTTTATTGTCTGGCATCGACAAAGGAACACAGACACACACACGCGCACGAGCACCCAGAGATTGTATCTGCCCTGCTCGTTAGTCTTAATGGGTCGAGTGCTTTAAATACTTTACTTTTAATACTTTACCAGCAACACATTATCTACGGATGCTTTCTATGAAATTGAATTAAACTGTGCAACAACTCATGGCGTGCGAATGGAATTTAATTAGGTTATGTGCTGTGTGTTAGGATGTAAATAAAAATACACAGCAAAAGTTCTAATTATGGCAGAACACAACATTGCTGCAGTTATTAAGTGCTTAGATAATGAAAACTGTATACAAAAGTAATTAAAACAATATAAAACAGTAATAAAACAAAATGTAGAAAATGAAAGAAAATTAAAAAAATATTTCAAAATAATAAAAACAAATTTATTTCAGTAAAAAGTCTTTCCACATTCTGATGAGACGTGCAAGATAATTAAAAAAAAATGAAAACTGTATAAAAAAAAAAATTTAAAACAATATAAAACAGTAATACCACAAAATGTAAAAAAAGAAAGAAAATTAAAAAATTATTTCAAAATATTAAAAACAAATTTTATTTCAGTAAAAAGTCTTTCCCCATTCTTATGAGACGTGCTCCAACCAGTGATTGGAAAGTAAAACGCAACATATCTACATTCATTTGTGGTTTCGTCAGGGAATTTAAAAAAAGATATTTCAATTTAAGGGGGTAGTCAGGTAGAATCGACCATAATTTTAAATATTTTTTTTTCATACACATTTTTATTAAACATTAACAAAACATATACAAAATGTTATTGTACATAGTTTTGAGTAGTGAAACAAATTTTTTTTATTAATTTTCCGGGGGAGATATGGGCGACCGAAAGACGCCATTTTGAAATCTGGCTGACACGATTTCTCCATTTTGGATGATCTGAAACATACCAAACAAATTTCATTTTGAAGTACAAATGAATGGCTCTCGGTAAATAATATTAATAAATAAACATTTAGTGCAATTGTAAAGTTTTTTTCTCTTTTTTTGCTTGTTTTTTGTTAATAATTGTGTCATAACTTTGTTACATAGAATGGGACAATAATGATCGTAGTTCATGCGATAGCCAAACCTTTTCTGAAAATATAAAAAAAGTTTAAGCAAATCGGTGCAGTAGATCGGCCGTAATCGTGTCAGCCAGCTCAAAACAACAGCAGTAGTACTTCACGCGCCAGGTGTGCGAGTCGAGCGCGCGAGCCCTTACAGCTAGTCTCATTTTCAATCGCTTTCGGATACTATCCGAGGTAAAGGAAGGTTTCTACATGATTCCTAAGGGTTTAAATAGACCAAAACTGCAAAAAAAAATTATCGCTTTTTTGAAAAAAATCTACCTGACTACCCCCTTAAGTCGATGCAGTCAATAATAACTGATTGAGTGACAACTGCACAACTTCAGGTTCAAAAGATCATAATTTAAGAACCATAAGGATCAGATCATCGAAAACTTCATAAGATTATAGCACTACAGATTGAGTGAGTAATTTAGATTTCCCGGTTCAAGACTTGTGATCTTTAGAATCATAAGGATCGAAAGCATCATAAAGATCATATCACGACTGATGAAGAACCAGTTCACAATTTATGATCCTTAGAATCATGAGGATCGTAAGAATGAGAAGAATTATAAAACTAAAGTTTTATGAATTGATTAAATTCATGCCGCAGTATTGAACATTTTCAAATAAGATAAACTTAGTTTTTTAAAGATCAACAGTGGATATTCTTAATTATTATTTGCAATAAAAATGTTTTCGGAAAAAGGACCAAAGTTCTATCGCTTTTTACAAATAATTAAAACCTAAGATAGGACCTTGTAATCAAAACTTAAAACCAAATCTATTTGAGAAACACTTAACTTAGAATCCCAACGATGCTTTTCTTGATGTCTGAGTGATTTCTAGAAGTCAAGTGAAAAGTTGGCTTGGAAGGGAAATTAATAATAAAATGGGTTTCTCTGTTCTGGAACAAATTAATAAACGTCAACGCAATTCAAATATCTAAGCAAAAACAATTAACAATAAACATAGTAAGTCATAATAATTCAGTTATAATTATTATACAAATCTACAAAAATTACACCTTTACAATTTATTTACAATTTACAATTACAAAATGACACACCAAATGTACAAAGTGAAAATTGAAAAAATAATAAACAGAATTTATTTGCATTGAAAAAAATAACATTTGGTGCAGCAGGAACGGTCACAGGAATGTTGTTTATCAATTTGATTAATTCAAACTTGTGATCTTCAACATAGTACACAGTAAGTAAGATATATGTATTTAGTAAGTAAGATACAATAATTTTATTTATTTGTGCTGGATTCCATTCCCCCCTCACTGCCTTAGGTATCGGCAGTATCGGCTCACTCACTTCTTCTTCTCTAGAAACTAATGTTCTACTCTAGTCATCCTTTGTCTTTTTGTTCCGTTAACCCGGCGTTGGTGTGGTGGAAAAAAATTACGTTATCAGTGTGGTGGGGTATGACATACCCCATGACTTGATATAGCAGCAACCTCACGAAACAACACAAATATAAAAGATAGCAATTTTATATTATTTTTCATTTACTTTTACGCAAGGAAATCCAAAAGCACTTCATGTGCAAGCAATTTGTTAAATAAAATATCAAATATAACAAAAATAAACGAAAAATACCGATATTTATAAATTGACTTCATATAATGGGGTTTAAAAAATTTCTGTATATAATTTTCCAAAAAACATAGTCCGTTTTAAAAATGAAATACATATAGTTATGTGACAATACATTTTTGGTAGCTACCCTGAAAGAGGAGCGAATTGCAGGGTCTCAAAATTAGCGCATTTTTCGCAAGTCGTATAAGGTTTTTGCTCTCGGACAAACCGAACATCGAGTGCTGTACTGACGACGTTTTGGTACAGCTTCGCCTTATTTCAAGGATTTACAGAATCATTATATTTTTGTGTATTAATGATATTTTTTGGAACATATGATACGATGAAAACGATTGTCGTATGTGCTATTAAATTCAATGGAACATACGACATTCGTTTTCTACGGCGACGAAATGCGAATACTGAACTGGGAGCTTTCTTGCACGTAGCAGTTGGGCAGTTGGTATTTGCCTCTTATTTTTCCGTACGGTATATTTTTTAATAAATCGACGACTACTAGACCATCGAAAAAAACAATTTGAATTCAAAATCATTAATACAAAAAGTTACGTTATTGGTGTGGTGGGGTATGTCATACCCCAATGAACTTTAGCGGGATGTGACTCAAATCTGGTCACACTTAAGTTGTTTTTGGATAGCAAATGTGTATGCTTGGACTGTTATAAACAGCTACTAGAAGCAATAGTGCCCACATAAAACTGATATCCGTATTATTTACAAAAATAAAACCTCTGGGGTATGGTATACCCCACCACACCAATGCCGGGTTAATGATTGATGTTCATTTTTGTAGTAAAAAAGTAGTTACTAAATCAATTTTTTGATCTCAAGTCTCTAGTTATGAAGTCTAGGATTTTTTTCTATAAACTCATTTATTTTCAAGTTCTTCTCGACTAATTTTAAAAAGATTTGATTCTTGACAGCACAGATCAGATCTGATTTCAAACATAGAATAAACCTGAAAATTTGCAGACTAGTAAAGAACCGAACTCAATACTCGATCTTATGCTTTGTAAAAATTTCTTTTACTTGCTTTTTGTAAAAACTTTTTATGATTACTGTGATCAATTGAATAGTAATTCAAAGTTTAAGGATCTCACGATCTGCGGTTTTGGTCATGTTACAGCTTACAAACTTGGACACATAAGAAAAATTTACTTTACATTTCATACGTGAAGTAAATCCATACCATTTTGAAGACCCAACGTGCAAAACTTTGGGCATCGCTTCAGACCACAAATTAGCTTTTAGACCACAAAAGAGCCGAATCAATATCCAGCGACTACGCTGGCCTGGGCATGTCTCCCGTTTGGACAATGACGCACCCGTGAAAAAGGTGTTCGACGTCGTAGTTGGAGGTCGACTGTGAAGAGGGAGACTGTGTCTCCAATGGAAGGACCAAATTGAAGATGTCCTATCATCTCAAATAACTAATTTAGTCAAATAATTACAGTTATTGGCTTACCAACGATAGACCGTAAGGTAAAAGATCTCAGCTTCAAAGCTCGATCGCATTGAACCCAATGGCAATAGTTAATTTCTCAGAAAATGTGCAATTTTCACATACAGCAACCTACACTGATTTAAAGTCACTAAGCAAGCTGAAAGTTTAAAGTTTTGCCATGGTTTCAGATTCAACGCCTAAAGCTAAAGCAAACTACAAAGCTGAAAATGCCATTCATGAGTTTCCCCCCTTTATGTTGTTGCAGTATGGTATGCATTCATGCTTAGGGTTTGCAAAATCTTGCCAGCATCCTTGCCGTATACCCATTGCGTCTGCATATCCTGCAGTTATTTACGCCATCAAAGAAGCGAACGAAAGCTGAAAAACGGCGAGTGAAACGAAAGGCAATCACTTCAATTAATCAATTCGCAGCAAATGGAAGCATGCATATGCCGTACAAATACAAAATGACAAATAAACTGTTGCATGGGTCGAAGTACACAGCGAGTAACGAATGAACAAAGTCACTCACTTTGATGAATTTGCTAGGTGGAAGCACCGGACAGACACCAACTGAAGAACAACACCAAATCAATATGCCATCTTACGTGCAACATGACGAATTGCAGCTGTAGTGGTACCGCGTGACCACTTATGCCAACACCATAGCGCACAAGCCAATCGGCAAGACCAACGTGCAGCGATCGGCGCACACGTCACTTTGTTTGTTTACATTTGCAAGTGTCAAGTGTCGCATGCACAAGAACGCCGGCGTCACTCAAGTGGCCTGCACTTGCACAAGCGACACATGTCACAACATATGTGGGCACTTGCACCGATCGCGCAGGCAACACGACCCGACCTACCGCAGGTCAACGCAGGGCGCTGGCCCACTTTGGGAAACTGCCGCGTTGTCAGTTTTGACCCGCGTCGTGATTGGTGCAACGAGAAAATATTGGAAATAGAGGGAGGAGCACTGGAATTGCCCCTTCGTATAACAGTTTGTAAGTTTGCTATATAAGAACTAATTTTCGGAAAATAAAGGCAACTTCTCGTACTGAGATCAAGCGACGCGTTTGTTTGCTTATTTCACTCGGGAAAACATTGCGGCCTTTGTGGCCAACTTTTACGGCGCACTCTCGCTTCCTAATCAAGAGTACCCGGACTACGAACTCGCACCTAAACACAGACTTAAACCACCACACAGCGCATAGAAAGTCATTAATACTTATGTACTCGTATCTCTAGTACATAAGTACATCCATTAGATGTCACTTCATATCATAAAAATGGCATAAGAACCTTTAAAAATCGTGTACGAATTTCAACTTCAAATTAAGATTGCAATGAAAATGTTTGAAAACTAGCAATCAACAAACAGATTCACGCAATGTAATTATTGCTGAACTTAGAAACTTGTAAAATGTTTTCCCAAACAATAAATATGACAACGGTTTATATTGAAACTTGTTAGCAAAATGTTTAAAAAAATTTTCTAAATTTACAAGCGAAACTTATACAATTCAAATATGATTCCATGGCAGTTATAATTCGTGTCCGAATTCATCATACACCATCAATGCAATACAATACAAAATTATTGCATTGTTTCGGAGAGCAACATTAGGCGGCGACAGGCCGCAAGGGAAATCAGCTGCTTAGGTGGCAGCAGGTGTTGTGTCTTCTGTTGAATTTGCATAAATTCCTTGCGCACAATGTGTGCGCTGCATTGTGAAATGATTATCCTTGTGTACGAGTATGTGTGTGTGTGTGTGTTTGGTTGTGCATCAAAATTGGCATACAACAACAAATGTCGGAGAAGTAGGCTGAATATGGAATAAGTAAGCCATGTGAGATTTGCTTGGCACTTAGAGCTGACATTGCAGATCATTTCAAGCCAATTGCATTAATCTGGCGCACAATGGAGACTCAAAAGACAAGAGCAAATCTCAATAATGAGATTGAAATATTAAGGTCGAAAATTTAGCTACGCAACAATACTTAATTCAGATAGTTGGCAAGAAATTTGTCTCTAAGTCATACAAATAATATTGATTGAATTTAAATAATGTGTCAGCACATGAGAGCCAATACGGCCCCATGAGAGACGAGAGTTGCAAGGCACCTATGCAAAAAAATTATTACGTGTCCGAGTGACGAGTCAAGGACTTTAGATACTTTTCTTGGACAATTATTATACTGGCAAAGATTTGTCATCAACAGTTGAGAGAGAAGTTAATTGAGTTGATATTGGATGAGTCGACATTCGAACCTATAACTCCATTGGTTAATACTCGAAGGTATTAACCACTGCACCATGGCAGCCAATATTTGTGTTCCTCATGCAATATTTTCCACACCTAAAGCAGTTTGATCTTCTCACAAAGCCTAGTAGACTGGGAATAGTTTTGTCGACTAGTTCCCCTAGATTGTCAAAGAAGAAGTTACCCAAGTAGAGTACAGTCTGGTCTATACTATACTTCACTGGAATATCCCAACGTACCGGAACCCATCGTAGACGAATGTAAAGCTACATGGCAGTCTCCTTGAGAGATTTTCTAACAGTCTTTAATGTTATTGTGATCCAGAGCCAGTCCTATAACACCTTGCGACAACACATTTTACACACGACCAAATCTATATACTCGCGAAACTAGGGGCCATATGTAGTAAAACTGCGTTTTTAGTTTTTCTCTCTGACGTCAGGATTTTTTTTAAAGGACTTTGAAATTTCAAGGACATGCTTATTTCAAAAAATTATTTTAAAAACTGGGCGCATTGTAGAATAACAATATGAGTATCAAAAGAAAGAGAAAAATCCTTAGAATCTTAGAAAATTTAATGTTTTGGTGCAAAAGGACGAAGAGGTATTGAAAATGTCCTTTTAAAACTAATAATTTTTTTAAAAAAAAATATAGGTATCTTAAGGACTAATATGTACGCTACTACATCCTTGAATTTCGTCTTTCTAACTTTATTAGTTTAAGATATAAAAAATTTAATACTACTCTGAAAGCTGCGCAGAATGCTGTGACCTCAGCTTGGAAAACACTGCAGTAATCTGGCAGACGGAGCTTCAAGTTTAGATTTAATTCTCTGAATTAGATAACTTGAATTAGAATTAGATACTTGGATCAGTTCGTATTTATGGACGTCACCGCTTGTTAGGGTAGCACCCAGCTCTCATTCGGCTCTAGATGGGATTGAAAAGTGGTAATTCTTAACCCTTTCGGTTATTCTATGCCATATGGCATAGTCTCTTTTCAGTGCCTGTTTTAGGTCAAAAAACTTGTGGATACTATATTTATGTTGTTCCATAGAATAGTTTGAAGTTTTAGGAAAAATACGAAATTAATAAACTGAATAATTAAGTTGAGAGAAGAGAAGTATACACGTTTTTTAATGGTATATCTTGAGACAGTGAAGGAAGAAGAAGCAGAAAAAATGAGATAACTTTTTGAATTTGACGTTTTCTTTCAATTTATATACTTTTTTAAAAAAATTTTGGCTGAAGTAAATGAAGAAATATTCAAATTTTCGTTATGCATAAAAAGTTTTATGTTTAAGTAATTATTACAGCCACAACGATGTGGTTGCTCTCATAGAAAAACACTCTAAAATGCAGGGTCCGAGTATAAAAATTTAAAAATTTCTTATGGATTGTTGCTAATATAACCACATAGAAGCCTAAAACGTAAAATTTAAAATTTTAACTTTCCCCAGTAAAAAGCTGTACCGAAAGGGTTAACAAAGGAAAACCTGCATGTAATGTAACTGTTGAAAAAATTTAAAATGGTTGCGTGCCCATTTCGCCCAACTTAACATTGCGTTGAAGCTTGCATTCTGACGGCCGCATTGGCGGCAAATTGTCTTCCCAGGATGTCTGATGAAATAAGGTGAAGCAGTGCCCCACTTATACGTAATTCCACAGACCTTTAAATTTTTAGTACCAAACTAAATCAAAGAAAAATGTTAGTGCACATATTTAGGCGCAAACAACTTATTTGGGTTTAAAAATAAATTATTTTACAAAACAAATATTTATGGAAGATTTATGGGGTTTTTAAAACTTAGATATGACAAATATGATTTCAAATGGTATTGGTCCTGAAACTTGGGTACAGAACCATCTAAAGTGAAATCACTCTGTACTCTGTATAATGATTTCATGCAACATTGCTGCCGCATCTGGCCTCGCATCCTTCTAAGTAATTATCCTCTTGGCTCATATCGAACAAATATTTAAGTCAACTCCACGCATTTTCGTCGGCGTTGACAACATGTGTGCCACGATTTTCTGCTAATTTTTTGTAGACATATGTAGTATGTAAATTTTTCATTAAATTTAGAGCCCTTTAATATTTTAATGGCATTTAATATTGCGGATTGTTGTTGTGGTTGTGCCTGTAGCGCGCCGAAGCGTTGTCGTTGACCCCAAAAATGTGTGTGGAACTTTGACAATTAGAATTACAAAGCATAATGGTTGTACCCATGTATATATGTACATATGTACGTATGTGAAAGTGTGTTTAAGCATTTTATGAAACTGAAATTGTTGCGTTCACACGGCTGCTGGCTTAAGCTAAATGTTTACGTGTTGGCAACTCGGTCACATGTGTTTGTGTTTGTGTGTGCGTATGTGTCGCTGTCTCTGCATGGCGGCCATTAAAAATGCATGCAAATTAACATTACAACAACAACTTTGTTCTCACAATAACAAAGAAGCGAGCCGCTCGTTATTACTTTGCTCGCACGCTGAACATGCAATCTGCCACTTTTTGCCGCACCGTGTAAGTTAATTTTAATTAAAGCATAATGAGCGGCGCATATAATCATAAATAAAATCAGCTAAAAGCATAAAAGTGAGCGCACATTGTTTGGCTTTCCACGGGCGTTTGTTTTTTTTTCAACTGCGCTTTTGCTTGTCGCCGCCAGTCGCTCTGTGCGACAGTGACCAGCGGGCTGGCGCACAAAGGAACGCGCCGCGGGATTACAGAAATTACAATTATTTTTGTATTTTTTATGCGGCCATTTCTTGTCGTGCATAATGAATTCTACTTTGCCCGGTGAGTATGTGTGTGTGTGTGTCTGTGTATTTTAAAAATATTTGCTTCACAATTACTTAAATTTTTATGAAAGTAAATTCTAATTGCAAAATTTTTTTAAATTTTTGATCTCACTTAATTTTAATTTAATTTTTTAATTTTTAATTTTGACTAATTTTGAATTTCTCAACGCACTTGAAGTGCACTTGAAAATTGAACGAGCCTCAGAATATAGAATATTTTTCATGCATGAAAAAAACCATTAAAATAAATGTCCTCCGTAGTATTTTTGTGACTCTGACACCATTTTCATTAAATAGATTTTACAGCACCGCTGCAATGAGAAACTCAGTTTGCAACTTGATTTGAAATATTAGAGATTAAGGCGCTGATGTTGCATAGAAATTACTGAAGGTCACCGCGCCGAGAGGACGAGGTCGGAGAGGTTTTACCCGAACTCGAAAGCTCAGGATTTATTGAAGAGATTTGTACCCGAATCCGTGGTTCTTGAGAGCCCAGAATTTATTGTTGTATGAAGTTTCTTGCCTTACCTTACCTTATATACAACACCTTATATCACCGTACCTTACCATACCTTGCATCACCTTACCTTGCCTTACCTTGTCGTATCTTGCATTACCTTTTCTCAACTTGCCTTACCTTAACTTACCTTATTAGAGGAAGGCTCCTTCGACCCAGATTTTCTCTCAGTGACCTTGACTGTTTGCTGTTTGAAATAGTGGGTTCCAGGTGGTACCCGTAAACCTCTAAGAATTCAGTTGCCAGCTTAGTTTCATCCACCCATTTCTTAAACTAAACATTTTTTAATTCCGCTATCGATGATCTTACTCTGAACACGTCTCCAGCCGAACAATACAAGAAGCCTCCAAGCAAGTTATCTAATGCCATGTTTTTACCTCTTTACAGTCCGTCAATTTACGCAGGCCCTAAGGAAAGTACTGACTAATTTTAGTAGGGAACTCTAAGCTTCCCGTCACTCAAAGAAAACTTAAACATGCTATCGATAAATTATTTTAGAAGTTCAATTGAATCGTATACAACCTACCTAACTACCAATGGCTCTCAGTCCGGGGCAAACCAGTTCGACCACTTGATGAAGGAGAGTAGATCCGAAATTTCAGGAATCTTGACCCCAGGGTGCGGAGACGGCGTTCCTTTATGCCTAAGAAAGTTATTTCAGAAGATAGCTGCCACTCCAACGTAACCTAAACCAATGTATCTTCAATCTGCGAAGCGATACATTGATAGAAAGCTAACTCTAAGCGTAGATATTTCCATCACGAAGCCTTTAGTTAAACTCTTGTTGACTTGCCAATACCTCGAAACAAAAAGTTCCTCAGTAAATTATTAATGGAATTTGTTAGGAAGCCCACTCCAAACTTAGTCATTTCTTCAATTATGTCCATTCTAGAAGCTGCTAAGCCAGTTAACTCTGAACTTTGTGTCCGAACTCCAAACTAAGTGAACTTTTCTAATTCATCAATTTAAAAGTTTCTAATTCATAGGTTTATCGAAGAACCTTGATAGGGTGTCAAGTCCAA